>JACEFO010001769.1:0-16764 GCA_015342445.1 Digitaria exilis | reverse complement strand
TGGTGACGACCAGGGGGACAACGATGGCATAGATCGGTAGGCGCGCAGCCATCGGACCCATCAGATCACTCTCCTTCCCGAGGATGAGCGCGGACCCGCGCCACCTGCCACGAGCTAGTGTGGCGTCTCGCCACCGGCGCGCTCCGAACCGCGAGCCGGCCAAAGCAGGGCGACGAGACGCACGGCAGACGCCCTGACACGCGGGACGAGTGGCTCAGGCCCGCATCCGCTGAGGGCAAAATGACGAGCTCGCTCCAAGGACGAGCCAGGAAGCTCATCGCGGGCGGCCGCGCTGCCCGAGCCATGCGGAGCAGCCACCCCCGAAGGCGGGAAGCGTGCACCTCGAGGCTCAAAAGCTGGTGGAGCTGCTGCCCGACAGCAAGCCGAGAGCTCAGGCCCTCCCGCCTGTCCGCGCTCCTCAGCCTCGAAGGGCGAACGAGGGGGGAATCCTCGGTACGCTCGCCCCGGCCCAACGCAGGGCGCAAAAGCACATCCGGGGCAACTCCCGCCATGACGCGGCGCGACGCCACACCAGTGAACACCAGTGCACTCGAAGCACGAAACGCTTCCAGCAAGGGTACCCGCGAGGTCACGCACTCCGGGACACCCGTGGCCACGGACGATGATGGCGACGCACGCAACACCCTGAATAAATCAGGCAGCGAGAGGAGCCCGACCCCACAGTGCGGCGCCGCACCGACGTAGGGTGGAACCGAGATGCGGCCCCGGATTCAGCAGAGCACGGGGTGTTCAGCTACACACATCCGCACCCGCCCGATTCCCCCTGCGTTTCACGACAGCCTACCACCACACCAAGTACTCTGGGGAAAACGGACCCCAGGGTATGGCTCAATGACTACCGCTAGCGTGCCAGCTCGGCGGCGCCACAGACGACGAACGCCCATGATCATCCGCAATCTGCCACTCCACCTGGCCAGATTCCGCCGCGGGCGACATGGCTCGAGCACCTGCCCCCGAACCGGATCCGCAACTTAGGGACGATCTGGTCGAGACCTCGTGGGAAATTTCACAGGGCACCTATGGTCGCCCTGGAAACACGTGGGATCCTTCGGGGTGCAGGCAAAAACCTGCGTGAATCTCTAAGGGACTTCATCCGGCGCTTCTCCAAGCGCTGCACCGGCTCCCCAACATCACGACACCACCAGATCACACACTCCTTCCCAGAGAGGCACAACGTGCTATAGGCTGGTATGCAAGTTGGGAGGGAGCCCTCCCCCGACGCACAACCGGCTATTCGAGGTGGCCTCGAAATACGCTTCGGGGAAGAGGCAGGCCAACGCCATCTTCACGACAAAAAGGGGAAGCGCCCTGAGGAAGCGTCCGCGGAGGAATGACAAGGCGAAAAGGTCCCTCGAAGAGAAACGGAAGCACGGCAAGAAGGGAAAGAAGCCCCGGGCCCCCTGAAACGACCTGGATTTTTCCGATGAATGAAACCCGACTCCCTGTACCCCTTGTGTAAGTCCCTGGATCAGTCGCTACCACGTACAGAAACTCGAAACAGTAGAATTAGCAGTTCCAAATTCCGATAAAGCATCACAGAGCTAAATAAGTTATTACATTCCCAACAAATGGGTTCAAAATATACGCACGCAGGCTAAACAAGCAAGTAAAAGACAGCTAGCGCTAGGAAGCTCGGCGGTAGGCCACCATCTTCGCGTCTCCTCCAACAGGCAGGCTTGAGCGTAGACCGTCGCCTAGTCGTACCAGTTGTCGAAGTTGGAGTCGAACTCCGCTCCATCTCCCAAATACTCACTCACTGTTCCCAAGGAATGGAACAGGCACACGTCACCGACTGAATGTAGCTTTAAGTGACTAACATGCTAATGGTATATAATAAAGACAAGGAAATACGGCTGGGGTTTCCTAAGCAAGCTCGGCGATAATAATAATAATATCTTCATCCCACCAATTCCCATATCACTGTCCCGGGCTAGTCCCATTCATACGACGGGTGTTCCCGGCGGCATTCACCTCGACACACACACCTTCAACTCTCGGCGATGCGCAGCTTCATTCCTGGCATCTCAAGAGGGATTAACCGGATCACAAGGCAGGCGGAGCACAACCTTCCTCTCCCCGGCTACCCTACGCCCTCACACTCTCACCTATAGGGGGAGAAAAGCATATCCCAAAAACAATGGCCGACCACACTGAAGAACACTGCGCTATCCATGACCAAGATCACGGCTATACGTATAGATCATAACACTCTGCAGAGCTTTGTACACCTGTACCCAACCCGGAGGCTGCGACTGGTAGCGAGCCAGTCGAGACGCAGCCCACAACTAGTAACCTCTAGTAAGAATGGCACCCTCCTGGTCTCCCGGGTCTGGATGCCTCCGCAACCTAAAGGCATGGCCCCAAGGACAATGTGAAAGCATACCACCAGAAGCTGCCCATCGGGGGTGTAAGGCACGGGCACTCACCCCTCACACATACACAAATAGTGATCTCCGCATTTGGGTGCCACCCTAGCCAGCTAGTCGTTACCGGTCACATCTCAGGCAAGTTGGCGTGTACGGTACAGTGAACACAGGACAGTCAACAAGTGTTAAGGACCGGTACGGGAAGCAGTCTTCTTCCTTTACCCTCTCAAGTAACCTCCTACACCTGGCTCCAAGTCATAAAACCATAGGGGGTCCAACCCCCCCTAGGGTACCCTAGGGGGCCATCTCCCCTAGAGCCCACGAGATAACCCAGAAGTCATCTCACCCCGATATAAGATCAGGTTGTTATTACCCGCACCCGGTAAGACCTAGTAAGGTCAAAAATCGCCATACACCTTCCCAGTTTTATCCCCACACACACGCCAAGAATATTTACCACATATCCCGCAACAAGCAAGCATCTCATCATCATCATATAACAAGGTACGATATGATAAGCAATAGGTAACAAGGCATACGATGAATAAAACAGGCTATGCAAGGTTCACAGCTCAAGCAACACATGCAAGCCTAGCGTATCTAATAAGCAAGCCTATAGGTATTCAAAGAAGCAGTCGGGCGTGAACCTGAGTAAGTGGGGTAGTCGTCCTCCTCGGCGTAGTAGTCCTCCTCAGTCAGTGCTCCTCCGGCGGCGGCTCCTGATCGTAAATACGAATAAGTCTAGGGGCCTATTTGCAAAGAAGAGCCAATGGAAACCAAGAAAGACCCAACTAACTCCAATTGCATTTTTAAAGTGTTACTCATGATTTTAGAAAATTATAGAAGTTGGTTTCACATTTTTCTGAGTTAAACTGAATTAGTTATGAATTTTCTAAGTTTAAAGCATTTTCTGAAATTATTAATTGTATTTTGGAAAAATGGAAAACCCAGGAAAAACCACAGAGTGCCACGTGGCCTGCTGACGTCATTCATGACGACATGCTGACGTCAGCACAGGGGCCACCGGGTGATGACCGTCAGCAGTGGGCCCTCCTGACGTCATCGTTGACCGGTCAATGGTCAACGGTCAAGGGGTCAACGCTAGTGGGCCCCACATGTCAGCGCGTGGGTCCCAGCGGTCAGTGGGGGCTAGTCACCGACTGGTGGGCCCCCGCGGTCAGTGCTGCGCGCGGCGCGGCTCGGCCATGGGCCGAAACCGGCCATGGGCCAGGCACGGCCCAAACTGGCGCGGCCCAGCTACCACGCGGCCTGGCCCAGGATCCGCTGCGGCTGCGCAGCGATCCCGTTGCGGCCAGCGCCGTGTGGCCCGCACTGCGCGGACGCGGGGCGGCGCCGCGAGCGCGCCTGCCAGGCGTTCGATGGAATGCCGCAATGGCACGTTCGAACGCCGGCGAGCGACGCTCGACGCTTCCCGAGTCCGGCGAACGTCCGTGTTCGTGTGTGCTCGTGCGCGTTCGCCGTGCGCGAGCCAACGCGCCGTGCACGAGTGCGTGCAACGAGCGTGGCTAGGCGCCGCGACGCGGCTCGGCGGCCGGGATGGCTTGCCGCGACGGCGAGCCCGTGGAGCGGCGACTGCGCACGCCCAACGTCGCGTCCAAGGCCAAAAGGCGCGGCTTTAGGCTCTGCAAGCGGCACGACGGGCCGGACAGAGAGTAGGGGGAGTCCTAGGGCGGCGGCGCTAGGTTTTGGCTCACGACGACCCGCCGGAGCAGAGCGAGGTGCGGCGAGTGTGAGGGCTCACCTAGCGGCTCGAAAAAGGCGTGCTTGGCGTCGCGGGAAGGTCGTCGAGGCAGTGGCGAGTCGAGGCAGTGGCGCGACGTCGAGGTACGGCTTGCGGTCGTCCTCTCCGTCTCCGGGTGGCGGTGTGGACGTCGGTGCGCGGCTCCCTCGGTGGCGTGGCTCGGCGTCTCCCCCTCGGGCTCCGGCTGGCTCCAGGCAACGGCAAGGCGCCTCCTTGCCGTGGCTCTGCTCCTTCCCACTTCCTCCTTCTCTTCCCCCTCTTCTTCTCTCCCCCCCAACCCCCGGTGGCGGCGGTGGAAGGGGAAATCCCCAATTGGACGGCTAGGGTTTCAAAATGAGCGCGCCTAGGGCTTAAGTAGGGTAGTGGCTAGGGTTTGAAGGGTTCCCGGGGTGGTTGGTAGGGCGAGCGGCGGGGATTCTCGGCGTCCGCGCGCGTGGACACGCGGCGAGCATCGGTGGGGTGTGGGCGGCTAGGGTTTGAGGGGTAAAAGAGGGCTCCCGGGTGCGCGGGGTAGGGTAGGGCGAGCGGGCAGCTTCTAGAGGCTTCCGCGGCGCGGCTGGCTGCGCGGGAAAAGGCGGCCGGCGGCGGGGTCATGCGATTTGCGTGACCCCGTCGCGAGGTGGAAGGGAAAGCTGACGGGTGGGCCAGCCCGTCAGCGAGAGAGAGCAAGAGAGGCAGCGCGCGCGGGGGGGGAGAAGGAGCGGCCTGGCAGGTGGGTCCGGAGCGGCAGAGAGAGAGAGAGAGCGCGGCGCGGCTCGGCTCGGCGCCGACAGGTGGGGCCCACCTGTCAGCGAGAGCGGACGCGCGAGCGCGGCTGGGGAAGAACGGACGAGTGGGGCTGGGCCGGCGCGAGCGGGAAGTGGGCCGAGCGCGCGGAAGAGAAAAGAAAGGAAGAGAGAGGGAGAGAGAAAAGTGGGCTGGGCCGGTTTCAGGGTTAGGATAGTTAGAGCCCAAGTTAGTTTTAGGTTTAGAATTTGAATTTAAATTCAAATTCAAACCCCCACACAAAGATCCAAATAAAACCAAAGGAAGATTCAAATACCACTCTAGCATTAACAAGGTCCTTAAGGCAATAAATACATTTTTCCTAGGAATTTTTTGGGGAGAGAGAGAAGACATCCTTATGGCAAGCCAAGTTTTTCATGCACAACAAAATTTTCAAAATTTTTCATAATTTGAAAATAGTGGACTGTTACAGACTCCCCCCCTTAAAAGAATCTCGTCCTCGAGATTAAAGAACTAACCTCGGTCTCGAAGAGGTACGGGTACAACTCCTTCATCTCGGCTTCTTTCTCCCAGGTAGCTTCCCGCTCCGTGTGGTTGCTCCACAGCACTTTGCACATTGGAATGCTTGTCCTCCTAGTCCCCTTCGTGCACGGTCCAAGATCTCACCGGGTGTTCCAGATATTCCAGGGTCTCCTGCAAGTCTAGCACATCCGCTGGAACTTGATCCTCTGGAACCCTCAAGCATTTTCTCAACTGGGATACGTGAAACACCGGATGTACTCCTGCGAGTTCTTGCGGTAACTTGAGCTGATAAGCCAAACTTGCCAATCCTCTTCTCTATCTGGTATGGGCCGACGAACCTCGGTGCAAGCTTCCCTTTCACATGAAACCTCTTCGTGCCTCTAAGTGGCGAAACCTTTAAGTAAACATAGTCCCCAGCTTCAAAGGTTAGCTCCCGTCTCCTTTTGTCGGCGTAGCTCTTTTGTCTGGTCTGGGCTATCTTGAGGTTTTCCCGGATCTTGGCCACATTCTCTCCGGCTTGTTTAATCATGTCGGGTCCAAAGATGATCCGCTCTCCGGTCTCAGACCACATCAGGGGTGTTCTGCACTTTCTTCCGTAGAGAGCCTCAAAAGGTGACATCTGCAAGCTCTCTTGATAATTGTTGTTGTATGAGAACTCGGCATAGGGTAAGCTCTTCTCCCAGTCCGACCCGTAGGTCAACACGCAGGTCCTCAACAGATCTTCCAGAATCTGGTTCACTCTTTCCGTCTGCCCGTCAGTCTGCGGGTGATAAGCTGAGCTATACTTCAAATCAGTTCCCAGAGCTCGGTTCAAACTCTGCCAGAACCTAGACGTGAACTCTGACCCTCGGTCCGATACTATGCTCTTGGGTGCGCCATGCAGCTTTAGGATTCGATCTACATACAACTCTGCCAGTTGCTCTGTCCTGTGGTCTTCTTTAATGGGTATGAAGTGAGCTACCTTGGTCAACCGGTCAACAATGACCCAAATGGCGTTGTGGCCCCGCTGGGAGCGCGGGCAACCCACACGAAGTCCATGCCAATTTCATCCCATTTCCACATAGGAATTTCCAGGGGCTGTAATAGTCCCGCTGGCCTTTGATGCTCGGCCTTGATCCTTTTGCAAGTGTCGCACCGGGCTACGTACGTGGCGACGTCCCCTCTCATGTTCTTCCACCAAAACGGTCTCTCAGATCCTGATACATCTTCGTGCTGCCCGGGTGTATGGAATACCTTGAGTGGTGCGCTTCCCTCAGGATAGCTTCTCGAATATCCTGGTCCCGAGGTACGCAGATGCGATCCCCAAGCCACACTGTGCCTTCCTCATCTACCCGGTAGTCCGTCATTCTTCCCTCGGACTGGAGTTTCAGGATTTTCTTGATCTCAGGACACCTCTGCTGCGCTAGCCTTGATTCGGTCCTCTAGATCATACTTCACCCTTAGCTCGTGGAGCTGGCCTTGTTTCAACGATCTCCAGCTCCATCTTCGAAAGTTCTTCATACAGCCCAGGCTGGCTCTCCTTTACCATGAGGTTGTTGCAATACACCTTGCGGCTTAGAGCGTCTGCCACCACGTTGGCCTTGCCTGGGTGGTATTGTAGGTTCACATCGTAATCCTTTATCAACTCCAACCATCTACGCTGTCGCATGTTCAGCTCAGACTGAGTGAAGACATACTTCAGACTCTTGTGGTCGGTGTAGATGTCCGCACTTATTGCCAATCAGATAGTGTCTCCATATCTTCAGAGCATGGACTACCGCTGCTAGTTCCAGATCATGGGTAGGGTAGTTCTGCTCATGCTTCCTTAGCTGGCGGGAAGCGTATGCCACAACCTTGCCTCCTTGCATCAGCACGCATCCGAGTCCCTGTCTCGAGGCGTCACAGTAGATTACAAAGTCCTTCCGGATGTCCGGTAAGGTTAATACCGGGGTAGTGGTGAGGCGGCTCTTGAGCTCCTGGAAGCTGGCTTCACACTTCTCGGTCCACTCGAAAGGTGCATCTTTTCTGAGTAGCTCTGTCATGGGCTTAGCAATTTTTGAGAAGTTCTCGATAAACCTTCGGTAGTAGCCAGCCAAGCCCAAGAAACTCCTGACTTCCGAAACATTTTTCGGTTGCTGCCACCCTGACACTGCCTGAATCTTCTCGGGGTCCACAGCAACTCCCTCGGCGGTCAATACGTGGCCTAGAAAAGCCACCCTCTTCATCCAAAACTCACACTTGTTGAATTTGGCGTATAACTGATTCTGCCTCAGCTTCTCTAACACGATCCTCAGATGTTCCTCGTGTTCTTCCTCCGTCTCCGAGAAGATGAGAATGTCGTCGATGAAAACCACAACGAACTTGTCCAGTTCATCCATGAAGACCTTGTTCATCATGTTCATGAAGTAGGCAGGGGCATTGGTTAGACCAAAAGATACGACGGTGAACTCGAAGAGGCCATACCTGGTGGTAAAGGCCGTCTTAGGGATATCTTCTGGCCTGATCTTCATTTGATAGTACCCTGACCGTAGGTCAATCTTGCTGAAGAACTTGGCCCTCCTTAGCTGATCCAGTAGGTCATCAATCCTTGCAGAGGGTACTTGTTCTTGATGGTGACCGCATTGAGAGCGCGGTAATCAATACACATCCGCAGAGTACCATCCTTCTTCTTGACGAACAACACGGGCGATCCCCATGGCGAAACGCTCTGTCGGATGTAGCCCTTCTCCTGTAGTTCCTTCAGCTGCTTCTTCAGTTCTTCTAGTTCCACTGATGACATTCGGTACGGCTGCTGTGCGATAGGTGCCGTTCCTGGTATCAATTCAATCACGAATACCACGTCCCGATCCGGCGGAAGTCCTGGTAACTCCTCCGGGAAGACGTCTGGGAACTCACGCACTACTGGGACATCATCCACGGTCATCTCCACTTTTGGTTCATCTTCTTCATCGGCTCTCTCCAGCATCGGACACAACTGAGAGACTCGAGACGACTCAAGTGGTACCACTTCAACCTTCCCACCCTCTGGGTGAACCAGGGTGACAAGGCGGGGATCACAAGAGATTACGCCCTTATGAGCGGTCAACCAATCCATCCCAAGGATCACATCTATTCCATCGGACTTTAGAACCGTCAGGTTGGCAAGAAACTCCTGACCTCCCAAAAGCATACGGACTCCCTTGCACACTAGGGTGCACCTCAAATCACCTAAGGGTGAGCTGGTGACTATAGGTCGAGCTCGCGTCTCAACGGGGAGAGACTGCTTGTCCACAAACTTGGTTGAAACAAAAGATCCAGTAGCTCCAGAGTCAAAAAGAACCAAAGCAGGTACATTGTCAACTAAAAACTCACCGATCACCACGTCGGGCGTGTCCCTGGCCTCCTCCTCTGTAAGGTGGTTGAGTCGGCCTCGGACCTCTGGAGTTGGTGCTCGTGCTGGGGTAGGTGTGCTCCTGGTAGCTGATCCCGGAGCGCGTGCTGGTTGTAGCGGCTCCCTTCTTCTCAGGACACTCGAACGAGCGGTGTCCGGGCTTCCCACAGGCGTAGCAGGTGTAGGCAGGCTTCTGTGCTGGTGCCGGCCTGTTGAAACCTCCTCCTGGCGAAGCAGTGGTACCGTTGCCACGGGTACTGGGGTTGGTAGAGCTGCTCCCACCAAAGCTGCGCCCGAACTGACGGGGGCCCTGGTCGGAAACCTCCACCTCTCTGTGGGTAGCTGGGTGCAAACCTCTGGGTAGGCCTGTCGCGGTTCTGGAACTCTGGCTTCCTCTTCTTGTTCCTGAGACTGTCCTCCAGGTCGAGCCTCTCTCGCTCGATAGCAATGGCACGGTCGACCATGCTACGGAAACTCCTGTGCTCGGAAGTGACCAGTCCCTGGCGGATCCCACGGTGCAAGCCTCTCTTGAACCATAGCTGCTTCTGATCATCACTACGGGTCTCATCTGGGGCATACCTCATCATGCGCAGGAAGTGCTGCAGATACTCCTCAACACGAAGGGTGCCTTGTGTCATAGTGCGGAAACTCCTGTGCCTTCTGTAGCATCACCTCCTTCGGGATGTGGTGGTCCCGGAAAGCCTTGCAAAACTCATCCCAAGTGATGGCAGCTGGGTTGGGGTGAGTCTCACAAAAGCTGTCCCACCAGGCCTTAGCAGACCCGGTCATCTGGTGTGCGGCGATCGCTACACAAGCCTCATCATCGCAGTCAGTGAGATCCAGCTTTGACTCGATAACCCTCAGCCAGTCCTCTGCATCCAACGGATCGGTGGAATGGTCGAAGGTAGGTGCCTTGAGACGGATGAATCCCTCAATCTTCTTCTGCAAGTCCACAACTGGTGGGTGACGGTGACCCTGCTGTCCCTGCTGTCCTTGGAAAACGGCAACCATGTCGGTCATCCGCTCCATCACACGAGTCTGTCTCTCCAAGATATCGGCCAGGTTGGGAGCCTGAGGTAACTGCTCCTGAACTGGCGGTACGTACCCCTGAGCTCCATTGCCTGCCGCGGGCTGCGGCGCAGGCTCAACCTCGATCTCCTCCTGGTCGTCCCTCTGCTCAGCGTTGACCACCGGTGGCGGGTCAACGGCGCAGGCGCTGGGGCAGGTGCTGGCACAGGCACGGGCTGCGGTGCCCGACCCCGAGCACGCCTCATGCCTCGTCCCAAAGGCGCGGCTTCCTCCTGAGCGGCTTCCTCGAAGCGCGGAGCGAGCCTGTTGGATCTCCGGATTGACATCTTCTGCACACAAGCGCGGGTTGCAGACAAGAGAGGGTTTAAGGGGGTTAGCCTTACAGCCCACACTAAGGGGGAGTATTAACACAACAGGATTCATACAAGGAACAAAGTAGTTTGCCTAATATAAATTCTACCAAACAGGGGGAACAACAAAGAAGCTCACAAGAACATCCATTAAGATCCAATCACAACAGGACAATGCATACATCAAAGCGGTGTCTCCAGGCTACTCCTAAACCCGAAGGACACACGCGGAGCGACTCTACAACGTGGTCACTTACAAAAGATGGGGTTCAACACTACCCACAAAGGACTTGACACTAACATGACAGACTTCCCGGAATGGGTCTTCGGCTTACAAGATTATTCTAGGTATCTTACATCTCTGCCTAGGTCCTGAACTCTACTGTTGGTCTCCTGCTCCTCCTGAGCCCGCTGAGCGCACGCCCGAGCGTACTCCCCAAGGTGTACCTCTGACCCTGGTCCCCAGAAGTACCGAAGGAAAGGATCGTCACTGCGTGGCTTCTTGAGCGCAGGTGCTGGCTCCACCTCCTGCTGCTCTCCGTCCTTGTACTCCGCGAGGACCCATGCCTCCAGATCTCTCAGTCTGCGTGCCTCCTGTCGGTGGTACTCAAGCTCCTCCTCAGTGCGAATCAGCTCGGTGTCCATCGTGTCCAGGTACCCCACGGTCTCACGTAGCTGGGTACTCCTGCGCCCGAGCTCCTGGATCCGCTCCTCCAGTTCCTCCTTCACCTTGTCGATCCTCGTCTGGTAAGTGATCCTCACTGCAATATCTATCGACACCAGCTGTCTGATTGCGTTAGCCTTCTGGTTGTTGAGATTCACCAGCTCTTGGAGCTCAGCTATCAGCTCCTGGATCTCCTCATCGGTGACCTCTCGGTACGTCTGCAGCTTCTCGAAGGCCCTGTTCCTGGCGGCGAGAGCCCTCCTCTTCCGGCGAGTGAGGTCATCCAGGTGAATCTTGAAAGTCTTGTTCTGCTCCTCCATCTCCTCCTCTAGCTCATGCTGCCGAAGTGACCCTGCCATCACCTCATCAACCAGTATCTTCTTCTCCTTGGATAGCTGAAGGTTGTTCTGCATGAGGCCCTGCCTTCTCCTTGGCTAGCTGATCCATCTTCTTCTTGAGCTCTTCCTTCTCCCTGCGTAGCATACCCACATCCTGATCCCTGCGGTGAAGCTCCCGGTCCATGGCATGGATGCAACGGGCGGCCACCCGAAGCTGCTCCTCTGGCTCTGCAAGGGCATCACGGTGGTAGCGACGCACATTCTCCGCTAGGTGCTTCTGTGTGAAAAGCGCCTGAGGGAGGTAGCGGTAGGGGGTGTCCTCCAGCCTCTCACTGATCTCGGCGTGCACCCATCTGACAGCCTCCCTTGCCGCTGTCTGGATGGCATTGGCTATACCTTCCTCCTGAGCTCGTACGATTGGTCCCCTTGAACTCTGGCACCATAGGATCTGCTCCGACTCTCACGGTCACGACAGCCTGACCCTCCTCATCTGACCCCTGAACCTTCCCCTGGTAGACAGCCTTGGTCTTCAGTCCCGCCCTCTCGATCATCTCGTCTAGCAGAGCTGGAAACCTCGGTAGCTGGCGGGGCTGATCTCAAACGGTCTCCACTCCTGGGGCTTCATCTGGACAAGGTAGAGGTCAAGTCAGCGAGGGAAGGAAGCAATTTTTCCAAAACAAAGTTCAAGGCGAGAAGTCAAATTTTTCAACATACAAGGTTTTATATACAATAGAGCGTAGTAAGAGTCCTATTACTAGCGGCCAAACCTAAGGCTGCGGTCTAAGGTCAAGCTCGGCTCTGGTACCGGATCAGATCAAGAGGGACATGGCTCGAGCACCTGCCCCCGAACCGGATCCGCAACTGGGACGATCTGGTCGAGACCTTCGTGGGAAATTTCCAGGGCACCTATGTGCGCCCTGGAAACACGTGGGATCTTCGGGGGTGCAGGCAAAAACCTGGTGAATCTCTAAGGGACTTCATCCGGCGCTTCTCCAAGCGCTGCACCGAGCTCCCCAACATCACCGACCACCAGATCATCCACTCCTTCCTCGAGAGCACCACGTGCTATAGGCTGGTATGCAAGTTGGGGAGGAGCCCTCCCCCGACGCAAACCGGCTATTCGAGGTGGCCTCGAAATACGCTTCGGGGGAAGAGGCGGCCAACGCCATCTTCAACGACAAAAAGGGGAAGCGCCCTGAGGAAGCGTCCGCGGAGGATGACAAGGCGAAAGGTCCCTCGAAGAAACGGAAGCACGGCAAGAAGGGAAAGAAGCCCCCGGGCCCCCTGAAACGACCTGGATTTTCCGGAATGAAAACCCGACTCCCTGTACCCTTGTGGTAGTCCCTGGATCAGTCGCTACCACGTACAGAAACTCGAAACAGTAGAATAGCAGTTCCAAACTTCCGATAAAGCATCACAGAGCTAAATAAGTTTATTACATTCCCAACAAAGGGGTTCAAAATATACGCCACGCAGGGCTAAACAAGCAAGTAAAAGACAGCTAGCGCTAGGAAGCTCGGCGGTAGGCCACCATCTTATCGTCTTCCTCCACAGGCAGGCTTGAGCGTAGACCGTCGCCTAGTCGTACCAGTTGTCGAAGTTGGAGTCGAACTCCGCTCCATCTCCCAAATACTCACTCACTGTTCCCAAGGAATGGAACAGGCACACGTCACCGACTGAATGTAGCTTTAAGTGGACTAACATGCTAATGGTATATAATAAAGACAAGGAAATACGGCTTGGGGTTTCCTAAGCAAGCGGCGGATTAATAATAATAATATCTTCATCCCACCAATTCCCATATCACTGTCCCGGGCTAGTCCCATCATACGACGGGTTCCCGGCGGCATTCACCTCGACACACACCTTCAACTCTCGGCGATGCGCAGCTTCATTCCTGGCATCTCAAGAGGGATAACCGGATCACAAGGCAGGCGGAGCACAACCTTCCTCTCCCCGGCTACCCCTACGCCCTCACACTCTCACCTATAGGGGGAGAAAAGCATATCCCAAAACAATGGCCGACCACACTGAAGAACACTGCGCTATCCATGACCAAGATCACGGCTATACGTATAGATCATAACACTCTGCAGAGCTTGTACACCTGTACCCAACCCGGGCTGCGACTGGTAGCGAGCCAGTCGAGACGCAGCCCACAACTAGTAAACCTCTAGTAAGAATGGCACCCTCCTGGTCTCCCGGGTCTGGATGCCTCCGCCCTAAGGCATTGGCCCCAAGGAAATGTGAAAGCATACCACCAGAGCTGCCCCATCGGGGGTGTAAGGCACGGGCACTCACCCCTCACACATACACAAACTGTGATCTCCGCATTTGGGTGCCACCCTAGCCAGGCTAGTCGTTACCGGTCACATCTCAGGCAAGTTGGCGTGTACGGTACAGTGAACACAGGACAGTCAACAAGGTTTAAGGTACCGGTACGGGAAGCAGTCTTCTTCCTTACCCTCTCAAGTAACCTCCTACACCTGGCTCCAAGTCATAAAACCACTAGGGGGGTCCAACCCCCCCTAGGGTACCCTAGGGGGCCATCTCCCCTAGAGCCCACGAGATAACCCAGAAGTCATCTCACCCCCGATATAAGATCAGGTTGTTATTACCCGCACCGGTAAGACCTAGTAAGGTCAAAATCGCCATACACCTTCCCAGTTTTATCCCCACACACACGCCAAGAATATTTACCACATATCCCGCACACAAGCAAGCATCTCATCATCATCATATAACAAGGTACGATATGATAAGCAATAGGTAACAAGGCATACGATGAATAAAACAGGCTATGCAAGGTTCACAGCTCAAGCAACACATGCAAGCCTAGCGTATCTAATAAGCAATGCCTATAGGTATTCAAAGAAGCAGTCGGGCGTGAACCTGAGTAAGTGGGGTAGTCGTCCTCCTCGGCGTAGTAGTCCTCCTCAGTCAGTGCTCCTCCGGCGGCGGCTCCTGATCGTAAATACGAATAAGTCTAGGGGCCTATTTGCAAAGAAAGAGCCAAATGGAAACCAAGAAAGACCCAACTAACTCCAATTGCATTTTTAAAGTGTTACTCATGATTTTAGAAAATTATAGAAGTTGGTTTCAACATTTTTCTGAGTTAAATTGAATTAGTTATGAATTTTCTAAGTTTAAAGCATTTTCTGAAATTATTAATTGTATTTTGGAAAAATGGAAAACCCAGGAAAAACCACAGAGTGCCACGTGGCCTGCTGACGTCATCATGACGACATGCTGACGTCAGCACAGGGGCCACCGGGGTTGATGACGTCCAGCAGTGGGCCCTCCTGACGTCATCGTTGACCGGTCAATGGTCAACGGTCAAGGGTCAACGCTAGTGGGGCCCCACATGTCAGCGCGTGGGTCCCAGCGGTCAGTGGGGGCCAGTCACCGACTGGTGGGCCCCCGCGGTCAGTGCTGCGCGCGGCGCGGCTCGGCCATGGGCCGAAAACCGGCCATGGGCCAGGCACGGCCCAAACTGGCGCGGCCCAGCTACCACGCGGCCTGGCCAGGGATCCGCTGCGGCTGCGCAGCGATCCCGTGCGGCCAGCGCCGTGTGGCCCGCACTGCGCGGACGCGGGGCGGCGCCGCGAGCGCGCCTGCCAGGCGTTCGATGGAATGCCGCAATGGCACGTTCGAACGCCGGCGAGCGACGCTCGAGCGTTCCCGAGTCCGCGAACGTCCGTGTTCGTGTGTGCTCGTGCGCGTTCGCGTGCGCGAGCCAACGCGCCGTGCACGAGTGCGTGCACGAGCGTGGCTAGGCGCCGCGACGCGGCTCGGCGGGCCGGGATGGCTTGCCGCGACGGCGAGCCCGTGGAGCGGCGACTGCGCACGCCCACGGTCGCGTCCCAAGGCCAAAAGGCGCGGCTTTAGGCTCCTGCAAGCGGCACGACGGCCGGACAGAGAGGTAGGGGAGTCCCTAAGGCGGCGGCGCTAGGTTTTGGCTCACGACGACCCGCCGGAGCAGAGCGAGGTGCGGCGAGGTGTGAGGGCTCACCTAGGGCTCGAAAAAGGCGTGCTTGGCGTCGCGGAAGGTCGTCGAGGCAGTGGCGAGTCGAGGCAGTCGCGCGACGTCGAGCTACGGCTTGCGTCGTCCTCTCTCCGTCTCCGATGGCGGTGTGGACGTCGGTGCGCGGCTCCCTCGGTGGCGTGGCTCGGCGTCTCCCCCTCGGGCTCCGGCTGGCTCCAGGCAACGCAAGGCGCCTCCTTGCCGTGGCTCTGCTCCTTCCCCACCTCCCTCCTTCTCTTCCCCTCTTCTTTCTCTCCTCCCCCAACCCCGGTGGCGGCGTGGAAGGGGAAATCCCCAATTGGACGGCTAGGGTTTCAAAATGAGCGCGCCTAGGGCTTAAGTAGGGTAGTGGCTAGGGTTTGAAGGGTTCCGGGGGTGGATTGGTAGGGCGAGCGGCGGGGATTCTCGGCGTCCGCGCCGGTGGACACGCGGCGAGCATCGGTGGGTGTGGCGGCTAGGGTTTGAGGGGTAAAAGAGGGCTCACGGGTGCGCGGGGTAGGTAGGCGAGCGGGCAGCTTCTAGAGGCTTCCGCGGCGCGGCTGGCTGCGCGGGAAAAGGCGGCCGGCGGCGGGGTCATGCGATTTGCGTGACCCCGTCGCGAGGTGGAAGGGAAAGCTGACGGGTGGGGCCAGCCCGTCAGCGAGAGAGAGCACGAGAGGCAGCGCGCGCGCGGGAAGAAAAGGGAGCGGCCGGCAGGTGGTCCGGACGCGGCAGAGAGAGAGAGACAGCGCGAGCGCGGCTCGCGCGGGGATCGGCGCCGACAGGGGGGGCCCACCTGTCAGCGAGAGCGGATCGCGCGAGCGCGGCTGGTGAAAGAACGGACTGTGGCTGGGCCGGCGCGAGCGGGAATGGGCCGAGCGCGCGGAAGAAGAGAAAAGAAAGGAGAAGAGAGAGGGAGAGAGAAAAGTGGGCTGGGCCAAACTTTTTTCTGGGTTAGGATAGTTAGAGCCCAAGTAGTTTTAGGTTTAGAATTGAATTTAAATTCAAATTTCAAAACCCCACACAAAAGATCCAAATAAAACAAAGGAAGATTCAAATACCACTCTAGCATTAACAAGGTCCTTAGGCAATAAATACATTTTTACCTAGGAATTTTTGGGGAGAGAGAGAAGACATCCTTATGGCAAGCCAAGTTTTTCATGCACAACAAAATTTTCAAAATTTTTCATAATTTGAAAATAGTGGACTGTTACACACCCGGCGGGACGGGCGACGTCGAGGACGAGGCCCTCGCGGTCGACCCTAACCACAAGGGACCTCGAGGTCCTCCGCGTGGTGGGGGCGTTTTCGACGATCTCCTTAAGAAGAAGCCGTGCCCGTACCACAAGACCGCAGTAGCCCACACCCTCGAGCAGTGTGAGATGCTGCGGAAGTTCTACAACCCATCCCTCGAAAGGATGGCGGAGAGCCCAGGACGGTAGCGCCAAGGACGATGATGGGTACCCTGAGGTGGAAACACGTGTTCTTCATCACGGGAGGCCCCGCAGCCAACTTGAAACCTCGGACAACGGAGGAGGGAACGTTAGGGAGGTCATGCTGACCCCGACCAGCGACCCCTTCGTACCTCGACCTGGTCGTCGGAGACATTCTCTTTTGGTCGCGAAGACCATCCC
>JACEFO010001768.1:1200000-1684111 GCA_015342445.1 Digitaria exilis | reverse complement strand
AGGCAGTGGCGAGTCGAGGCAGTGGCCGCGACGTCGAGGTACGGCTTGCGCGTCGTCCTCTCCGTCTCCGGTGGCGGTGTGGGACGTCGTGTGCGCGGCTCCCAATCGGTGGCGTGGCCTCGGCGTCTCTGCCTCGGGTCTCCGGCTGGCTCCAGGCAACGGGCAGGTGCGCCTCCTTGCTGGCTTCTGCTCGCTTCTCACTTCCTCCTTCCTCTTTACCCTTCTTCTTCTCTCCCCGCCCACCCCCGTGGCGGCGGTGGGAGGAGGGGAAATCTCCCATTGGGTACGGCAGGGTTGTCAAATGAGCGCGCCTAGGCTTAAGTAGGTTAGTGGCTAGGGTTTTGAAGGGTTCCGGGGTGGTTGTAGGGCGAGCGGCGGGATTCTCGGCGTCCGCAGCGGTGGATGACACGCGCGCGAGCATCGGTGGGTGTGGCGGCTAGTGGTTTGAAGGGGTAAAGAGAGGGCTCACGTAAGTGGCGCGGGGTGGTAGGGTGCGAGCGGGGCAGCTTCTAGAGGCTGTCCGCGGGCGCGGGCTGGCTGCGCGGTGAAAAGGCGGCGAGGCGGTCGGGGTCATGCGATTTGCGTGACCCCGTCGCGAGGTGGAAGGGAAAGCTGCGGGTGGGGCCAGCCCGTCAGCGAGAGAGAGCAAACGAGAGGGCAGCGCGCGCGGGGGGGGAGAAAGGAGCGCCTGGGCAGGTTGGTCCCGAGCGGCAGGAGAGAAGAGGAGCGCGGCGCGGCTCGGGCATCGGCGCCGACAGGTGGGGCCCACCTGTCAGCGAGAGCGGACGCGCGAGCGCGGCTGGGGAAGAACGGACGAGTGGGCTGGGCCGGCGCGAGCGGGAAGTGGGGCCCGAGCGCGCGGAAGAGAAAAGAAAGGAAGAGAGAGGGAGAGAGAAAAGTGGGCTGGGCCGGTTTCAGGGTTAGGATAGTTAGAGCCCAAGTTAGTTTTAGGTTTAGAATTTGAATTTAAATTCAAATTCAAAACCCCACACAAAGATCCAAATAAAACCAAAGGAAGATTCAAATACCACTCTAGCATTAACAAGGTCCTTAGGCAATAAATACATTTTTCCTAGGAATTTTTGGGGAGAGAGAGAAGACATCCTTATGGCAAGCCAAGTTTTTCATGCACAACAAAATTTTCAAAATTTTTCATAATTTGAAAATAGTGGACTGTTACAGACTCCCCCCCTTAAAAGAATCTCGTCCTCGAGATTAAAGAACTAACCTCGGTCTCGAAGAGGTACGGGTACAACTCCTTCATCTCGGCTTCTTTCTCCCAGGTAGCTTCCCGCTCCGTGTGGTTGCTCCACAGCACTTTGCACATTGGAATGCTTGTCCTCCTAGTCCCCTTCGTTGCACGGTCCAAGATCTTCACCGGGTGTTCCAGATATTCCAGGGTCTCCTGCAAGTCTAGCACATCCGCTGGAACTTGATCCTCTGGAACCCTCAAGCATTTTCTCAACTGGGATACGTGAAACACCGGATGTACTCCTGCGAGTTCTTGCGGTAACTTGAGCTGATAAGCCAAACTGCCAATCCTCTTCTCTATCTGGTATGGGCCGACGAACCTCGGTGCAAGCTTCCCTTTCACATGAAACCTCTTCGTGCCTCTAAGTGGCGAAACCTTTAAGTAAACATAGTCCCCAGCTTCAAAGGTTAGCTCCCGTCTCCTTTTGTCGGCGTAGCTCTTTTGTCTGGTCTGGGCTATCTTGAGGTTTTCCCGGATCTTGGCCACATTCTCTCCGGCTTGTTTAATCATGTCGGGTCCAAAGATGATCCGCTCTCCGGTCTCAGACCACATCAGGGGTGTTCTGCACTTTCTTCCGTAGAGAGCCTCAAAAGGTGACATCTGCAAGCTCTCTTGATAATTGTTGTTGTATGAGACTCGGCATAGGGTAAGCTCTTCTCCCAGTCCGACCCGTAGGTCAACACGCAGGTCCTCAACAGATCTTCCAGAATCTGGTTCACTCTTTCCGTCTGCCCGTCAGTCTGCGGGTGATAAGCTGAGCTATACTTCAAATCAGTTCCCAGAGCTCGGTTCAAACTCTGCCAGAACCTAGACGTGAACTCTGACCCTCGGTCCGATACTATGCTCTTGGGTGCGCCATGCAGCTTTAGGATTCGATCTACATACAACTCTGCCAGTTGCTCTGTCCTGTGGTCTTCTTTAATGGGTATGAAGTGAGCTACCTTGGTCAACCGGTCAACAATGACCCAAATGGCGTTGTGGCCCCGCTGGGAGCGCGGCAACCCAACCACGAAGTCCATGCCAATTTCATCCCATTTCCACATAGGAATTTCCAGGGGCTGTAATAGTCCCGCTGGCCTTTGATGCTCGGCCTTGATCCTTTTGCAAGTGTCGCACCGGGCTACGTACGTGGCGACGTCCCCTCTCATGTTCTTCCACCAAAAACGGTCTCTCAGATCCTGATACATCTTCGTGCTGCCCGGGTGTATGGAATACCTTGAGTGGTGCGCTTCCCTCAGGATAGCTTCTCGAATATCCTGGTCCCGAGGTACGCAGATGCGATCCCCAAGCCACACTGTGCCTTCCTCATCTACCCGGTAGTCCGTCATTCTTCCCTCGGACTGGAGTTTCAGGATTTTCTTGATCTCAGGACACCTCTGCTGCGCTAGCTTGATTCGGTCCTCTAGATCATACTTCACCCTTAGCTCGTGGAGCTGGCCTTGTTCAACGATCTCCAGCTCCATCTTCGAAAGTTCTTCATACAGCCCAGGCTGGCTCTCCTTTACCATGAGGTTGTTGCAATACACCTTGCGGCTTAGAGCGTCTGCCACCACGTTGGCCTTGCCTGGGTGGTATTGTAGGTTCACATCGTAATCCTTTATCAACTCCAACCATCTACGCTGTCGCATGTTCAGCTCAGACTGAGTGAAGACATACTTCAGACTCTTGTGGTCGGTGTAGATGTCGCACTTATTGCCAATCAGATAGTGTCTCCATATCTTCAGAGCATGGACTACCGCTGCTAGTTCCAGATCATGGGTAGGGTAGTTCTGCTCATGCTTCCTTAGCTGGCGGGAAGCGTATGCCACAACCTTGCCTCCTTGCATCAGCACGCATCCGAGTCCCTGTCTCGAGGCGTCACAGTAGATTACAAAGTCCTTCCGGATGTCCGGTAAGGTTAATACCGGGGTAGTGGTGAGGCGGCTCTTGAGCTCCTGGAAGCTGGCTTCACACTTCTCGGTCCACTCGAAAGGTGCATCTTTTCTGAGTAGCTCTGTCATGGGCTTAGCAATTTTTGAGAAGTTCTCGATAAACCTTCGGTAGTAGCCAGCCAAGCCCAAGAAACTCCTGACTTCCGAAACATTTTTCGGTTGCTGCCACCCTGACACTGCCTGAATCTTCTCGGGGTCCACAGCAACTCCCTCGGCGGTCAATACGTGGCCTAGAAAAGCCACCCTCTTCGTCCAAAACTCACACTTGTTGAATTTGGCATATAACTGATTCTGCCTCAGCTTCTCTAACACGATCCTCAGATGTTCCTCATGTTCTTCCTCCGTCTCCGAGAAGATGAGAATGTCGTCGATGAAAACCACAACGAACTTGTCCAGCTCGTCCATGAAGACCTTGTTCATCATGTTCATGAAGTAGGCAGGGGCATTGGTTAGACCAAAAGATACGACGGTGAACTCGAAGAGGCCATACCTGGTGGTAAAAGCCGTCTTAGGGATATCTTCTGGCCTGATCTTCATTTGATAGTACCCTGACCGTAGGTCAATCTTGCTGAAGAACTTGGCCCTCCTTAGCTGATCCAGTAGGTCATCAATCCTTGGCAGAGGGTACTTGTTCTTGATGGTGACCGCATTGAGAGCGCGGTAATCAATACACATCCGCAGAGTACCATCCTTCTTCTTGACGAACAACACGGGCGATCCCCATGGCGAAACGCTCTGTCGGATGTAGCCCTTCTCCTGTAGTTCCTTCAGCTGCTTCTTCAGTTCTTCTAGTTCCACTGATGACATTCGGTACGGCTGCTGTGCGATAGGTGCCGTTCCTGGTATCAATTCAATCACGAATACCACGTCCCGATCCGGCGGAAGTCCTGGTAACTCCTCCGGGAAGACGTCTGGGAACTCACGCACTACTGGGACATCATCCACGGTCATCTCCACTTTTGGTTCATCTTCTTCATCGGCTCTCTCCAGCATCGGACACAACTGAGAGACTCGAGACGACTCAAGTGGTACCACTTCAACCTTCCCACCCTCTGGGTGAACCAGGGTGACAAGGCGGGGATCACAAGAGATTACGCCCTTATGAGCGGTCAACCAATCCATCCCAAGGATCACATCTATTCCATCGGACTTTAGAACCGTCAGGTTGGCAAGAAACTCCTGACCTCCCAAAAGCATACGGACTCCCTTGCACACTAGGGTGCACCTCAAATCACCTAAGGGTGAGCTGGTGACTATAGGTCGAGCTCGCGTCTCAACGGGGAGAGACTGCTTGTCCACAAACTTGGTTGAAACAAAAGATCCAGTAGCTCCAGAGTCAAAAAGAACCAAAGCAGGTACATTGTCAACTAAAAACTCACCGATCACCACGTCGGGCGTGTCCCTGGCCTCCTCCTCTGTAAGGTGGTTGAGTCGGCCTCGGACCTCTGGAGTTGGTGCTCGTGCTGGGGTAGGTGTGCTCCTGGTAGCTGATCCCGGAGCGCGTGCTGGTGTAGCGGCTCCCTTCTTCTCAGGACACTCGAACGAGCGGTGTCCGGGCTTCCCACAGGCGTAGCAGGTGTAGGCAGGCTTCTGTGCTGGTGCCGGCCTGTTGAAACCTCCTCCTGGCGAAGCAGTGGTACCGTTGCCACGGGTACTGGGGTTGGTAGAGCTGCTCCCACCAAAGCTGCGCCCGAACTGACGGGGCCCTGGTCGGAAACCTCCACCTCTCTGTGGGTAGCTGGGTGCAAACCTCTGGGTAGGCCTGTCGCGGTTCTGGAACTCTGGCTTCCTCTTCTTGTTCCTGAGACTGTCCTCCAGGTCGAGCCTCTCTCGCTCGATAGCAATGGCACGGTCGACCATGCTACGGAAACTCCTGTGCTCGGAAGTGACCAGTCCCTGGCGGATCCCACGGTGCAAGCCTCTCTTGAACCATAGCTGCTTCTGATCATCACTACGGGTCTCATCTGGGGCATACCTCATCATGCGCAGGAAGTGCTGCAGATACTCCTCAACACGAAGGGTGCCTTGTGTCATAGTGCGGAACTCCTGTGCCTTCTGTAGCATCACCTCCTTCGGGATGTGGTGGTCCCGGAAAGCCTTGCAAAACTCATCCCAAGTGATGGCAGCTGGGTTGGGGTGAGTCTCACAAAAGCTGTCCCACCAGGCCTTAGCAGACCCGGTCATCTGGTGTGCGGCGATCGCTACACAAGCCTCATCATCGCAGTCAGTGAGATCCAGCTTTGACTCGATAACCCTCAGCCAGTCCTCTGCATCCAACGGATCGGTGGAATGGTCGAAGGTAGGTGCCTTGAGACGGATGAATCCCTCAATCTTCTTCTGCAAGTCCACAACTGGTGGGTGACGGTGACCCTGCTGTCCCTGCTGTCCTTGGAAAACGGCAACCATGTCGGTCATCCGCTCCATCACACGAGTCTGTCTCTCCAAGATATCGGCCAGGTTGGGAGCCTGAGGTAACTGCTCCTGAACTGGCGGTACGTACCCCTGAGCTCCATTGCCTGCCGCGGGCTGCGGCGCAGGCTCAACCTCGATCTCCTCCTGGTCGTCCCTCTGCTCAGCGTTGACCACCGGTGGCGGGTCAACGGGCGCAGGCGCTGGGGCAGGTGCTGGCACAGGCACGGGCTGCGGTGCCCGACCCCGAGCACGCCTCATGCCTCGTCCCAAAGGCGCGGCTTCCTCCTGAGCGGCTTCCTCGAAGCGCGGAGCGAGCCTGTTGGATCTCCGGATTGACATCTTCTGCACACAAGCGCGGGTTGCAGACAAGAGAGGGTTTAAGGGGGTTAGCCTTACAGCCACACTAAGGGGGAGTATAACACAACAGGATTCATACAAGGAACAAAGTAGTTTGCCTAATATAAATTCTACCAAACAGGGGGAACAACAAAGAAGCTCACAAGAACATCCATTAAGATCCAATCACAACAGACAATGCATACATCAAAGCGGTGTCTCCAGGCTACTCCTAAACCCGAAGGACACACGCGGAGCGACTCTACAACGTGGTCACTTACAAAAGATGGGGTTCAACACTACCCACAAAGGACTTGACACTAACATGACAGACTTCCCGGAATGGGTCTTCGGCTTACAAGATTATTCTAGGTATCTTACATCTCTGCCTAGGTCCTGAACTCTACTGGTTGGTCTCCTGCTCCTCCTGAGCCCGCTGAGCGCACGCCCGAGCGTACTCCCCAAGGTGTACCTCTGACCCTGGTCCCCAGAAGTACCGAAGGAAAGGATCGTCACTGCGTGGCTTCTTGAGCGCAGGTGCTGGCTCCACCTCCTGCTGCTCTCCGTCCTTGTACTCCGCGAGGACCCATGCCTCCAGATCTCTCAGTCTGCGTGCCTCCTGTCGGTGGTACTCAAGCTCCTCCTCAGTGCGAATCAGCTCGGTGTCCATCGTGTCCAGGTACCCCACGGTCTCACGTAGCTGGGTACTCCTGCGCCCGAGCTCCTGGATCCGCTCCTCCAGTTCCTCCTTCACCTTGTCGATCCTCGTCTGGTAAGTGATCCTCACTGCAATATCTATCGACACCAGCTGTCTGATTGCGTTAGCCTTCTGGTTGTTGAGATTCACCAGCTCTTGGAGCTCAGCTATCAGCTCCTGGATCTCCTCATCGGTGACCTCTCGGTACGTCTGCAGCTTCTCGAAGGCCCTGTTCCTGGCGGCGAGAGCCCTCCTCTTCCGGCGAGTGAGGTCATCCAGGTGAATCTTGAAAGTCTTGTTCTGCTCCTCCATCTCCTCCTCTAGCTCATGCTGCCGAAGTGACCCTGCCATCACCTCATCAACCAGTATCTTCTTCTCCTTGGATAGCTGAAGGTTGTTCTGCATGAGCCCTGCCTTCTCCTTGGCTAGCTGATCCATCTTCTTCTTGAGCTCTTCCTTCTCCCTGCGTAGCATACCCACATCCTGATCCCTGCGGTGAAGCTCCCGGTCCATGGCATGGATGCAACGGGCGGCCACCCGAAGCTGCTCCTCTGGCTCTGCAAGGGCATCACGGTGGTAGCGACGCACATTCTCCGCTAGGTGCTTCTGTGTGAAAAGCGCCTGAGGGAGGTAGCGGTAGGGGGTGTCCTCCAGCCTCTCACTGATCTCGGCGTGCACCCATCTGACAGCCTCCCTTGCCGCTGTCTGGATGGCATTGGCTATACCTTCCTCCTGAGCTCGTACGATGGTCCCCTTGAACTCTGGCACCATAGGATCTGCTCCGACTCTCACGGTCACGACAGCCTGACCCTCCTCATCTGACCCCTGAACCTTCCCCTGGTAGACAGCCTTGGTCTTCAGTCCCGCCCTCTCGATCATCTCGTCTAGCAGAGCTGGGAAACCTCGGTAGCTGGCGGGGCTGATCTCAAACGGTCTCCACTCCTGGGGCTTCATCTGGACAAGGTAGAGGTCAAGTCAGCGAGGGAAGGAAGCAATTTTTCCAAAACAAAGTTCAAGGCGAGAAGTCAAATTTTTCAACATACAAGGTTTTATATACAATAGAGCGTAGTAAGAGTCCTATTACTAGCGGCCAAACCTAAGGCTGCGGTCTAAGGTCAAGCTCGGCTCTGGTACCGGATCAGATCAAGAGGGACATGGCTCGAGCACCTGCCCCCGAACCGGATCCGCAACTGGGACGATCTGGTCGAGACCTTCGTGGGAAATTTCCAGGGCACCTATGTGCGCCCTGGAAACACGTGGGATCTTCGGGGGTGCAGGCAAAAACCTGGTGAATCTCTAAGGGACTTCATCCGGCGCTTCTCCAAGCGCTGCACCGAGCTCCCCAACATCACCGACCACCAGATCATCCACTCCTTCCTCGAGAGCACCACGTGCTATAGGCTGGTATGCAAGTTGGGGAGGAGCCCTCCCCCGACGCAAACCGGCTATTCGAGGTGGCCTCGAAATACGCTTCGGGGGAAGAGGCGGCCAACGCCATCTTCAACGACAAAAAGGGGAAGCGCCCTGAGGAAGCGTCCGCGGAGGATGACAAGGCGAAAGGTCCCTCGAAGAAACGGAAGCACGGCAAGAAGGGAAAGAAGCCCCGGGCCCCCTGAAACGACCTGGATTTTCCGGAATGAAAACCCGACTCCCTGTACCCTTGTGGTAGTCCCTGGATCAGTCGCTACCACGTACAGAAACTCGAAACAGTAGAATAGCAGTTCCAAACTTCCGATAAAGCATCACAGAGCTAAATAAGTTATTACATTCCCAACAAAGGGGTTCAAAATATACGCCACGCAGGGCTAAACAAGCAAGTAAAAGACAGCTAGCGCTAGGAAGCTCGGCGGTAGGCCACCATCTTATCGTCTCCTCCACAGGCAGGCTTGAGCGTAGACCGTCGCCTAGTCGTACCAGTTGTCGAAGTTGGAGTCGAACTCCGCTCCATCTCCCAAATACTCACTCACTGTTCCCAAGGAATGGAACAGGCACACGTCACCGACTGAATGTAGCTTTAAGTGGACTAACATGCTAATGGTATATAATAAAGACAAGGAAATACGGCTTGGGGTTTCCTAAGCAAGCGGCGATAATAATAATAATATCTTCATCCCACCAATTCCCATATCACTGTCCCGGGCTAGTCCCATCATACGACGGGTTCCCGGCGGCATTCACCTCGACACACACCTTCAACTCTCGGCGATGCGCAGCTTCATTCCTGGCATCTCAAGAGGGATAACCGGATCACAAGGCAGGCGGAGCACAACCTTCCTCTCCCCGGCTACCCCTACGCCCTCACACTCTCACCTATAGGGGGAGAAAAGCATATCCCAAAACAATGGCCGACCACACTGAAGAACACTGCGCTATCCATGACCAAGATCACGGCTATACGTATAGATCATAACACTCTGCAGAGCTTGTACACCTGTACCCAACCCGGGCTGCGACTGGTAGCGAGCCAGTCGAGACGCAGCCCACAACTAGTAAACCTCCTAGTAAGAATGGCACCCTCCTGGTCTCCCGGGTCTGGATGCCTCCGCCCTAAGGCATTGGCCCCAAGGAAATGTGAAAGCATACCACCAGAGCTGCCCATCGGGGGTGTAAGGCACGGGCACTCACCCCTCACACATACACAAACTGTGATCTCCGCATTTGGGTGCCACCCTAGCCAGGCTAGTCGTTACCGGTCACATCTCAGGCAAGTTGGCGTGTACGGTACAGTGAACACAGGACAGTCAACAAGGTTTAAGGTACCGGTACGGGAAGCAGTCTTCTTCCTTACCCTCTCAAGTAACCTCCTACACCTGGCTCCAAGTCATAAAACCACTAGGGGGTCCAACCCCCCCTAGGGTACCCTAGGGGGCCATCTCCCCTAGAGCCCACGAGATAACCCAGAAGTCATCTCACCCCGATATAAGATCAGGTTGTTATTACCCGCACCGGTAAGACCTAGTAAGGTCAAAATCGCCATACACCTTCCCAGTTTTATCCCCACACACACGCCAAGAATATTTACCACATATCCCGCACACAAGCAAGCATCTCATCATCATCATATAA
This sequence comes from Digitaria exilis, assembly GCA_015342445.1. Lineage (NCBI taxonomy): Eukaryota > Viridiplantae > Streptophyta > Magnoliopsida > Poales > Poaceae > Digitaria > Digitaria exilis. Next base: position 1,674,417 of record JACEFO010001768.1, on the reverse strand, counting down.
CAAGGTACGATATGATAAGCAATAGGTAACAAGGCATACGATGAATAAAACAGGCTATGCAAGGTTCACAGCTCAAGCAACACATGCAAGCCTAGCGTATCTAATAAGCAATGCCTATAGGTATTCAAAGAAGCAGTCGGGCGTGAACCTGAGTAAGTGGGGTAGTCGTCCTCCTCGGCGTAGTAGTCCTCCTCAGTCAGTGCTCCTCCGGCGGCGGCTCCTGATCGTAAATACGAATAAGTCTAGGGGCCTATTTGCAAAGAAAGAGCCAAATGGAAACCAAGAAAGACCCAACTAACTCCAATTGCATTTTTAAAGTGTTACTCATGATTTTAGAAAATTATAGAAGTTGGTTTCACATTTTTCTGAGTTAAATTGAATTAGTTATGAATTTTCTAAGTTTAAAGCATTTTCTGAAATTATTAATTGTATTTTGGAAAAATGGAAAACCCAGGAAAAACCACAGAGTGCCACGTGGCCTGCTGACGTCATCATGACGACATGCTGACGTCAGCACAGGGGCCACCGGGTGATGACGTCAGCAGTGGGCCCTCCTGACGTCATCGTTGACCGGTCAATGGTCAACGGTCAAGGGTCAACGCTAGTGGGCCCCACATGTCAGCGCGTGGGTCCCAGCGGTCAGTGGGGGCCAGTCACCGAATGGTGGGCCCCCGCGGTCAGTGCTGCGCGCGGCGCGGCTCGGCCATGGGCCGAAACCGGCCATGGGCCAGGCACGGCCCAAACTGGCGCGGCCCAGCTACCACGCGGCCTGGCCCAGGGATCCGCTGCGGCTGCGCAGCGATCCCGTGCGGCCAGCGCCGTGTGGCCCGCACTACGCGGACGCGGGGCGGCGCCGCGAGCGCGCCTGCCAGGCGTTCGATGGAATGCCGCAATGGCACGTTCGAACGCCGGCGAGCGACGCTCGACGCGTTCCCGAGTCCGCGAACGTCCGTGTTCGTGTGTGCTCGTGCGCGTTCGCGTGCGCGAGCCAACGCGCCGTGCACGAGTGCGTGCACGAGCGTGGCTAGGCGCCGCGACGCGGCTCGGCGGCCGGGATGGCTTGCCGCGACGGCGAGCCCGTGGAGCGGCGACTGCGCACGCCCACGGTCGCGTCCAAGGCCAAAAGGCGCGGCTTTAGGCTCCTGCAAGCGGCACGACGGCCGGACAGAGAGGTAGGGGGAGTCCTAGGGCGGCGGCGCTAGGTTTTGGCTCACGACGACCCGCCGGAGCAGAGCGAGGTGCGGCGAGGTGTGAGGGCTCACCTAGGGCTCGAAAAAGGCGTGCTTGGCGTCGCGGGAAGGTCGTCGAGGCAGTGGCGCGACGTCGAGGTACGGCTTGCGGTCGTCCTCTCCGTCTCCGATGGCGGTGTGGACGTCGGTGCGCGGCTCCCTTGGTGGCGTGGCTCGGCGTCTCCCCCTCGGGCTCCGGCTGGCTCCAGGCAACGGCAAGGCGCCTCCTTGCCGTGGCTCTGCTCCTTCCCCACCTCCTCCTTCTCTTCCCCCTCTTCTTCTCTCCCCCCCCAACCCCGGTGGCGGCGGTGGAAGGGGAAATCCCCAATTGGACGGCTAGGGTTTCAAAATGAGCGCGCCTAGGGCTTAAGTAGGGTAGTGGCTAGGGTTTGAAGGGTTCCCGGGGTGGTTGGTAGGGCGAGCGGCGGGGATTCTCGGCGTCCGCGCCGGTGGACACGCGGCGAGCATCGGTGGGTGTGGCGGCTAGGGTTTGAGGGGTAAAAGAGGGCTCACGGGTGCGCGGGGTAGGTAGGGCGAGCGGGCAGCTTCTAGAGGCTTCCGCGGCGCGGCTGGCTGCGCGGGAAAAGGCGGCCGGCGGCGGGGTCATGCGATTTGCGTGACCCCGTCGCGAGGTGGAAGGGAAAGCTGACGGGTGGGGCCAGCCCGTCAGCGAGAGAGAGCAAGAGAGGCAGCGCGCGCGCGGGGGAGAAAGGAGCGGCCTGGCAGGTGGGTCCGGAGCGGCAGAGAGAGAGAGAGCGCGGCGCGGCTCAGCTCGGCGCCGACAGGTGGGGCCCACCTGTCAGCGAGAGCGGACGCGCGAGCGCGGCTGGGGAAGAACGGACGAGTGGGCTGGGCCGGCGCGAGCGGGAAGTGGGCCGAGCGCGCGGAAGAGAAAAGAAAGGAAGAGAGAGGGAGAGAGAAAAGTGGGCTGGGCCGGTTTTAGGGTTAGGATAGTTAGAGCCCAAGTTAGTTTTAGGTTTAGAATTTGAATTTAAATTCAAATTCAAAACCCCACACAAAGATCCAAATAAAACCAAAGGAAGATTCAAATACCACTCTAGCATTAACAAGGTCCTTAGGCAATAAATACATTTTTCCTAGGAATTTTTGGGGAGAGAGAGAAGACATCCTTATGGCAAGCCAAGTTTTTCATGCACAACAAAATTTTCAAAATTTTTCATAATTTGAAAATAGTGGACTGTTACACCCCCCGCGGGACGGGCGACGTCGAGGACGAGGCCCTCGCGGTCGACCCTAACCACAAGGGACCTCGAGGTCCTCCGCGTGGTGGGGGCGTTTTCGACGATCTCCTTAAGAAGCCGTGCCCGTACCACAAGACCGCAGTAGCCCACACCCTCGAGCAGTGTGAGATGCTGCGGAAGTTCTACAACCGCATCCCTCGAAAGGATGGCGGAGAGCCCAAGGACGGTAGCGCCAAGGACGATGATGGGTACCCTGAGGTGGAACACGTGTTCTTCATCACGGGAGGCCCCGCAGCCAACTTGAAACCTCGACAACGGAGGAGGGAACGTAGGGAGGTCATGCTGACCCGACCAGCGACCCCTTCGTACCTCGACTGGTCGTCGGAGACCATCTCTTTTGGTCGCGAAGACCATCCCGACCATATCCCGAACCCTGGGCAGTACCCTCTCGTCGTCGATCCCGTCATCGGCAACACGCGCTTCTCCAAGGTTCTCATGGATGGCGGCAGCAGCCTCAACATCCTGTACGCTCCAACTTTGGAGCTTATGGGGATTAGCACCAGCGAGCTGCGGCCCAACAAGTCCTCCTTCCATGGGGTTGCGCCCGGAAAGCGCGTCAAAACCCTCGGGCAGATCGATCTGCCCGTCTGCTTCGGAACCCCGGCGAACTTCCGCAAGGAAGTGCTCACCTTCGAGGTAGTGGGCTTCAAAGGAGCCTACCACGCCATTCTGGGAAGGCCGTGCTACGCTAAGTTCATGGCCATCCCAAACTATACCTACCTCAAGCTGAAGATGCCAGGGCCTCACGGAGTCATCACGATCGGCCCGACGGTCGAGCACGCCTACGTGTGCGACATCGAGAGCATCGAGCTCGCAGAGGCTCTCGCCCTCGATGAGACCCTCGTGGCGGATCTGGAAGCGATCGTCAATACGCTCCCTGATGCCAACGAGCGGCAGCAGGGGAGCTTCGCGCCCGCTGAGGACACCAAGACTGTCCCCCTCGACCCCGACAGCCCCGATGGCAGGGTGTTGAGGATCAGCTTTTCCCTCAGCAAAAAATAGGAAGTGGTGCTCGTCGACTGTCTCCGCGCTCACGCAGACATCTTCGCGTGGAGCCCCTCGGACATGCCAGGCATTCCGAGGGAGGTCGCCGAGCACTCTCTTGATATCCGCCCCCACTCCAAGCCGGTCAAACAGCGTCTCCGCCGTTTCGACGAAGTGAAACGGCGAGCGATCGGCGAGGAGGTACGCAAGCTTTTGGAGGCCGGATTCATCAAGGAAGTGTTTTATCCCGAGTGGTTAGCGAATCCCGTACTAGTGAAAAAGAAAAGTGGGAAGTGGAGAATGTGTGTAGATTACACCAGCTTGAATAAAGCATGCCCAAAAGTCCCATTCCCCTTACCACGTATAGATCAAATTGTGGATTCCACGACGGGATGCGAACTTTTATGTTTCCTTGATGGCTACTCCGGCTACCATCAGATTAAGATGAAGGAGTTCGACCAACTCGCGACTTCCTTTATCACTCCCTTTGGCATGTACTGCTACGTTACGATGCCCTTCGGCCTTCGAAACGCCGGGGCCACGTATCAACGTTGTATGCTCCACGTCTTCGGGGATCATATAGGTCGCATCGTAGAAGCGTATTTCGACGACATTGTCGTAAAAACCAGGAAGGCGGACGACCTGGTACGCGACCTCGAGGTCGTGTTTGGCTGCCTCAGGGCGCACGGGGTAAGACTCAACCCCGAGAAGTGCGTCTTCGGTGTGCCTCGAGGCATGCTCCTGGGTTTCATCGTCTCCGAACGAGGCATCGAGCCCAACCCCGAAAAGGTCACAGCCATCCAACAGATGGAACCAATCCGTGACCTGAAGGGTGTGCAGAGGGTGATGGGGTGCCTAGCGTCCCTAAGCCGCTTCATCTCTCGTCTCGGAGAGAAGGGTTTGCCTCTGTATCGACTTTTGAGGAAGTCAGAGCACTTCACCTGGACCGCGGAGGCCCAGGAAGCTCTCGATCGACTCAAAACAGCGTTAACGAACACGCCGATCCTTACCTCACCGAAAGAGGGCGAACCTCTCCTCCTCTATGTCGCAGCAACGACTCAAGTCGTCAGCGCGGTCATAGTAGTGGAAAGGACCGAGGAAGGACACTCCCTACCGGTCCAGCGACCGGTGTACTACATCAGCGAGGTCCTGTCTGAGACCAAGACGAGGTATCCCCACGTCCAGAAGCTGGTCTACGCCATCGTGCTGGCTCGACGCAAGCTGCGAAACTATTTCGAGGCTCACCCGGTGACCGTCGTGTCGTCCTTTCCGCTGGGCGAAATCATCCAGAACCGCGAGGTCTCTGGGCGTTTCTCGAAATGGTCGACAGAGCTGATGGGGGAGACCCTCGCTTACGCGCCAAGAAAAGCCATCAAGTCCCAGACTTTGGCTGACTTCGTAGCCGAGTGGACCGATACCCAGCTCCCCCCTCGAAGTCCAGCCTCGACTACTGGGAAATGTACTTCGACGGATCGGTGATGAAGACCGGCGCCGGCGCCGGCCTGCTCTTCATTTCACCTCGTGGGGAGCACCTTCGATACGTCGTGCGACTCAACTTCCCCGTGTCCAACAACATGGCGGAGTACGAAGCGCTCCTTGCCGGCTTGAAAATCGCACTCGAGCTCGGCATTAAGCGCCTCGACATTCGCGGCGACTCACAACTGGTCGTAGACCAGGTCATGAAGGAATCGAGCTGCCACGACGAAAAAATGGCAGCGTACTGCCAGGCGGTGCGCAAGCTCGAAGACAAGTTCGACGGCCTCGAGCTCCACCACATCGCACGAAGATACAATGAGGAAGCCGACGAATTGGCGAAGATCGCGTCGGGACGAGCCACCGTTCCACCGAACGTTTTTGCCAAAGACATCGATGTACCCTCGATCACCCTCGCCACCTCGGCCTGGGCCCCGACCGCACCCGACGCTCAAACGCCCGCCCTCGACCCCACGAGCGCGGAGCTCTTGGCGGACGAGGACGAGCCTATGGGATACGAAGCTTGCTCGGGAGATGAGGACGAGGCGGAGGCGATGGAAATTGACGAGGTTTCGGCACCTCGAGATTGGCGGAGCCCGTACCTCGACTGGCTCGACGAAGGCGTCTTGCCTAACGATCGAACGGAGGCAAGGCGCGTAGCGAGGAAAGCTAAACGGTTCCTCATCATCGAGGGGGAGCTGTATCGACGGGGAGCCTCGGGGGTCTTGCAACGCTGCATCCCGATACCCGAAGGAAAAGAGCTTATCCTCGACATTCACGCAGGCGTGTGCGGACATCACGCCGCCCCACGAACGCTCGTGGGTAACGCCTTTCGACAAGGCTTCTACTGGCCCACTGCCGTGGCGGACGCCACGGAAGTGGTACGAACCTGCGAAGGGTGCCAGTTCTACGCGCGCAAAACGCACCTACCTGCTCAGGCGCTGCAGACCATCCCCATTACGTGGCCCTTTGCCGTATGGGGCCTCGACCTTGTCGGGCCAATGGCGAAAGCGCCCGGGCGCTTCACGCACCTGCTGGTGGCGATCGACAAATTCTCCAAATGGATCGAAGCTCGACCCATCAGTAGAATCAAGTCTGAGAAGGCGGTGCTTTTGTTCACCGATATAATCCATCGCTTCGGGGTTCCCAACTCCATCATCACCGACAATGGTACACAATTCACAGGAAAGAAGTTCTTAAAGTTCTGCGACGATTTCCACATCCGAGTGGATTGGTCGGCAGTCGCCTACCCGCAAACAAACGGCCAAGTAGAACGTGCCAATGGCATGATTCTGCAAGGCCTAAAGCCCAGAATCCACAACAAGCTGAAGAAGTTTGGGCACAAGTGGGTACAAGAGCTACCATCGGTGATTTGGAGCCTGAGAACGACTCCAAGCAGAGCGACAGGGTTCTCCCCGTACTTCCTCGTCTTTGGGGCAGAGGCCATCCTCCCTACGGATCTGGAGTATGGGTCCCCTAGGCTCCGCGCGTACCAAGAACAGCGGAACTGCCAGGCTCGAGAGGACTCGCTCGACCAGGTCGACGAAGCTCGAGACGTGGCTCTACTCCACTCAGCGAGATACCAGCAGAGCCTGCGTCGACAGCAGGCTCGAAGGATCCGGCACCGAGATATCTGCAAAGGAGACCTCGTGTTGAGGCTTCGGCAGGACAACCGAGGGCGGCACAAGCTCTCACCCCCGTGGGAGGGGCCATACATCGTCGCCGAAGTTCTCAAGCCTGGAACATACAAGCTGGCTGACGAGGACGGGCAGATCCTCACGAACGCCTGGAACATCCAACAGCTACGTCGTTTCTATCCTTAGAGTGGCCCCGTGGCCCTCGAAATCTTTGTACATACTCTAGTTTTGTACATCTTCTTTGGATCAAGTGTCGATGTTTTTACCCCCCACAGTTTGGAAGAAAATAAAACGAACTTTTATTTTTTTCGAGCTTCGAGGAAGGTTCGGCTCTACCCTCGGTAGAGCCATCCCTCCCTCGGGGGCTACATGGGGGCTAACCCTCGAAAAATTCGTCGCTTTTCAAAAAATCCTTTGCGAAACCTCGAAGGAAACACGCTAGGCGTGAAACGGACAAGGGCAGGGTCGCCTGAGCCGAGTGTTCGCTTACGCCTCGAGGCTACGGCAACACCTCACTTCCCTCAGCCTAAGTCATTCACGTACGAACGATCCTAGCAACGTTTCCCCTCGAGGCACAAGCATCGGACTAATGTACGTCGCAAAGACATCGCATAAAAAGCAAAACATCACGTTTAAAGCGAAATAAACGATGTTCAATAATCAATTTAGTCTTACATAAAAAGTCTAAAAGCTCTAAACTACTTCTTTACATTCGGGCTCGATGGCCCGAGACTTTCAGGGATCGCCCCCGCCGCCAAGGTCGTCCCAGCCGCCGCCGTCCTCGCCAGGAAAGAGGGCGCCCTCGAAGTGGCCGGCGAGCACTCGAGCCGTTCCATCGGCAGCAGCATCGGCCTCGTCCATCGCCGCCACTGCCTCCTCGTCGTTAAGGTCGTCGGCGACGACGTACCCAGCGGCGAGCTTCGAGAGGTCCGCTTGGTAGTGGGTCGTAACCACTCCAAGTGCCTTCCGAACTCCAAGCAGAAGGGCCTCCTTCACGCGCGAGGTGAAGTGGCCCCCAAGCGCTCGAAGGCGACTAGCGAGGGAGCTCCCGGACTGCAAGCCGGGGCCAGCAATCTCGTTGCAGGCGGCCGAGGCTGCCTGCACCAGCTCATCGAGCTCGCGCTGGGTCTCCGTCTGCGCCACCAGCATGGCTTCCTTCGACTCGGTCTCGGCTTGAAGTGCCTGCGCCAATGCTGCACCAACAAAGTCAGCCAAGCAAGCAACAAAACAAAAGGGTCAGAGCTCGAGCAAAAAACGGCTTACCCTCGACCTGTCCCTGAGCAGCCTCGAGGGCCTTCTCCACCTCTTGGGCCCGCTGCTCCGCCTCTCGAGCCTGCCGCTCCGCCGTGGCCCGAGCAGTTTGCTCCTGCTCGAGCCGGTCTCGAGCCTCAACCGCGACGCCGCTCCTCCTCGACCGCCAGCTCCGCCGCACGACGCGCGGTCCGCTCGTTCTCAAGCCAGTCACTGCTGTTCGCGAGCTGCTCGCGAAGAGCGCTGACCGAGCCTTCGAGGCGGGCGATGACCTCGCCCTTCTCCAGACCCTGGGCGAGGGCCCGGTCCCGAGCACCTCGAAGGTCGTCCAGCTGGCGCTCTCGAGCCTCGAGCGCCCCCGACAAACGGCGGAGCTCCAACAACAGCTCCGCGATCTGGTCGTTCTTCGCGAACGCTTGTTGACGGAGCTCCTGCGAAAAAAGAGCTAAGCCTCCTTGAAAAAATAGGGCATGGCGAAAACGCTACTTACACCGAAACGAACCTTGTGGACTTTGCCGGCCTCGTCGTGAAGACGGAGGATGTCCTGCAGCGCCCTGCAAACGTCCAAGCCGTCTGACGACTGGACCTCCCACAGAGTCTCCTCCGCCACGGCTTCGTCGACGAACCGCTGGGGAAGCACGCGGCGGGCTTGCCACATCTCCGCGCTTCCACGGGCATGCGCCTCGTAGGACCAGGCCGCCGCTGGCCCCGGCGGAGCCACGACGAGAGTCGACGGCGCGGCCTCGCCACTCTCGTGCCCCCGCGCCACGGGGGCTCCCACCCCCAGAGCCTCTGCCAGCTCCTTCAGGTGGGGGAACACGCCGCCATGGGTTCGTCCCTCTCCCCCCTCATGCGGGGGGACCTCCGCGGCGTCCGCCTCCACGGGCGCCGCAGACGTTTCCTCGACGCGAAGAGCCTCCCCAGCCGCAGGGGTGGCCTCCTCGGGCCGAGCTGCCTCCGCGTGGGGCTCGACCGCGCCCTCGAGGAGCTGAGGCGGCCTTGGCTCCTCAAGGACCGGGGGCGCCTCCTCGCGCGGCTGCTGCCCGACCTGCAGCTCCGCCTGAGTGTCGAAGAACGTAATGAAGTCCTGCACGACTTCGTTCGTTGGGCCAAGGAGCTGCGAGGACGGGTGCGGCGACGAGCTAGGCCTGATCTTGAGGGCCTTGGTTGGCGCAAGGGAAGGCGTGCTCCGCCCCCCAGATCGACTGCGACACGAAAAGAGCTCGGTCAGAGACAAAAAAACAAAACGCTAGCGACAAGCAAGCAACAAAGAAAACTTACCGCACGAAGGGGAGTTTCCGCTTTGGCCTCGAGGCCGGAACGGGAGCTGCCCCCGGGACCTCTCCTCCCGTGGACGCGCCAGCCTCCCCTTGAGGAGCCATCCTCGAGGCCTCGTCTCCCGCGGAGACGACGGTTTCCCCTTGAGGGGTTACCCTCGAAGCCTCCTCGCCCCTCGTAGAGTCGACGGGCTCTACTTGGGGGACCTCCGCTTCCGGCCCACGGGCCGGGGCCTCCTCGACGGCGCTCGGCCGCTCGGGGGCCTCGCCTCGACCCTGAGGTTCCTCGAGGGCAGCCGGTGCTCCCCCCGATGGACCCTCAGAGGTAGGCCCCACGGTCGACGGAGGGGCCTCGCCTCGGCCCTGGGCTTCCTCGGGAACAGCCGTGGCCGCCCCCGACGGACGCTCGGTGGAGGGCACCACGGTCGACGGCGGTGTCCCGAGGTCGACGACTCCTCACCACCGCCCCCAGACGCCGCAGCGGGGGCAGGCCCACCGATGCGAAGCTCGAGCGGAGATGGGCTCCTCGCCCCGCCGTCTCCATTAGATCCATCGGGGTCGGTGGAGGATTCCGGCGTAGGGAGCGGTGAGAGCCCCCGCTTCGCCCGCTCACGATTCTCCGCCTCGAGCTTCTTCCTCTTGCGGTCCTTCCGCTGCCGCCGAGCCTCCCTCCGGGCCTTGGCCTCCTTCGCTTTCTCGGCGAGGGCGCGGTTGACAGCCTTGTCCTCAGGGACAGGGGGCTTGGAGTAATGGCCACGCGATACGCCCTGCAAGGCACCATTCGCAAAGTCAGAAACACGAGGACAAAACCAAAAAAGCAAAAGCGAAGATCGAGGGTCACTCACGAGGCTCACGTAGCCATCCTCGGGCCACATCGGCACCACCCACGGGTCGTCTGGCAGCCTGTCGACGGCGCGCCGCGCCCACTGAACGGCGGTGGCGACGGGCAATGGCTCCGCCGCCATCACGGTGCCAGTGAGGTCGGCGTCGGGGGTCATCTTGTGCAACGGGAGCCTCCGCCGCATAAGGGGAAGCACCCGCCGCCGGTGGAAGTTGGCGATGACACCACCAGCGGTGAGGCCGAGCTTCGAGAGACGTTGGAGCGCCTCGATCAACGGATCGAGCTTCTTCTTCCGCGCCGGTGGCGACACACCGAAGTGCCAGTCGTCTTGCTTCTGCGTCAACAACAGGCCGGTGTAGGGCGGCAGATGTCCTCCGTCGTTGCGGAGGTAAAACCACCCCTTGTCCCAATCCTGGTTGTTGGAAACCATGGAGCTCGGGATGTAGAGGTCCTTGTGGCTCCTCCGAACTTGGAGCACCAGGCCACCGGCGCGAACAGGGCGATGGACCCCCTTGGAGACGCTATCCGAGAAGAGTTCGCCGATGAAGAGATGGCACCAAAGGTCCCAATGGGCCTCGATGCCAAGATAGCCCTCGCAGACGGCGACGAACACTGCCGCCTGCGAGATCGCATTGGGCGAGAAGTTGTGCAGCTCCACCTTGTGGTGGAAGCACAACGCCCGCATGAACCTCCCCACCGGTACGCCGAAGCCCCGCTCATGGAAACGAGCGAGGCTGACGACGTAGCCCTGCGGCGGAGCGGGCTCCGTAGCGGCCCCCGGCGAAATCCAGACGGGTGGCTCGCCGTCGACGTTGGGCGGCAGCACCCCGACCTCCACAAGGCTGTCCAGGCAGTGCTTGGTGGCGTTGGATGGCTTCCATGGCGCGGGATCATGGCGCGGGATCGACGTACTGGGCCATGGCGGAGGGGAGAGCTCGGACGAAGGAAGAAGACGAAGGCGAAAGCTAGGGCAAAGGGAGCTGAAGGCAAAGACAAATGCTAAGGAAAGCGCACCCTTGGCTTGGGCACTGCCGTGCTATTTATACTCCTCCCGCGGAGCTAGGCACGGCAGGACGCCGGCCTTGACACGACAGCCCCTAGGCTGACAGCCAGGTCTGCCCCGGGAGACGTAACGACGCGGGCCGCGTCAACCGCGCAATCGAGTAACTGCGCCGTAAATTTCGAGGGGTCTGGCGCGGCAGACGTGCGGTCGTGTCGAACTGCGCCCGCACGCCCCGCCTGAGAAAGCGCGCCCACTTCCCCCATGATCCCACGAAATCACAAAACCGCGAGATTCTCGTCGTGGTCATCATGACCCGCGCAGAACGAGGGCGCATTCAAGACACCAACCCTCGAAGGAGGAGCCTCGGAGCTCGAAGGCTCGAGTTTGCCCTCTCGAGGGAAAGAGGTCTCGAAAGCCTCGATACCCCGCTCAGAGCGGGACCGTGAAATAACGCTCGATGCTTCCGCCTCGAACTGAAGGAGCCATCGCGCTACTGATCAGGGGTTCGAACCTTGGGCCTACGAAGGGTTTCGACAAGGGCCTCAGATCAACCGAGTCAGGGATAATCGACGGTACCCTCGAAGCTCGAACGCTCGAGGAAACCAACCGATTATGTTCGAGGCCAGGCAAAGTGCCTAGATCGAGGGACCCCTCGAGGGGGAGCATCGAGCCCTCGACCTCTATCGAATGAGGTCGAGTCCCGTCTAGCATACTTTTGCGAAAGGCGTCTACGGGCGTATCCTACGACCGCGAGCCTGCCCTTATCGAATGGGGCATGGACGTCCGCTCGAACCACCCGTTACCAGCTCAACCAGGCATCCGTGGCTCGATCCCACCGAGGGAAGCACGGGTCGCCTCCTCCTCAGCACCCTCGAACAGGGAGCTCGAGGCACGAAGAAAGCTCGAAATTCCCCCTACCTCGGGCACGGTGGACGAACCCACGTCTGAGGAAGCCGCGGGTGCCCTTCACCTTGGGCGTTGAGACCTTGGGAGAATGACAACCACTCTCCCAAGGCCTCGGGGGCTACACCCGCGGGTGCGCTAGCGCGCCCCCACGGATTCTCGGAACCTACAAAGATACGAGGGCCTCGAAAGCCTCAACGAACACCAACCTTCGCAGGATGAAAACCTCATTCCTGTGAAGGCTCGGGGGCTACTGTCGGGCACCTACAAAAGGGGTACCCCAATCTAGGCCCAAAACTACTTGGCATCAAAGCCCACGACGACATTAACCCGGCACCACAGCCCAGCAAAGGCCCGCCATCGCTACGAGTCGTCGGGACCCATCCAGCTCGAGGTAGACAACCGCCCACGAGCGGGTGGTTTCCGTCTCGTTCGAGGCTCGGCGGCCTCGACCCCCACCCTCGAGCGGGTGGTTTCCGTCTCGTTCGAGGGTTGGCGAGCTCAACCTTGCGATCCAAGCTCGAGCCGTTCTCGTCGGGAACGACGCCCAACGCACTGCGACTCATCGGAGTCATGATGACGCGGTCAAAAAGCGGGGATCACTGCTCCACGCCATCACCTACTCTCCGGAGAAGACATCGGTCAAATCCACTCGCAACAGTGGACTCTGAGCGCCATGCTGCACGGCCAGACCTAACCCTGCCAGCAGCACTGTGCCAACCACTCTATTGACTTTACCCCCGTCGGACGTGATGCCACCCTCGAAGGCAACCTCAAAGGAGACCATGGAACGCCGTACGCAAGACACCACCCTCGACGTCGTGAACTGTCACGAGAAGGAAGGACGATACGTCAGCCCCTGCCATGTCGCCAGCGGAGTTGGAAGGCGTGATTCCCGCTCGCGTACTGCGCGGCATGGACGAACAGTGCACTTAGCGACAAACACATGTACTAGCACCCCGCTCCCCTTGGTCTATAAAAGGGGGAGGGAAGCCCATGCAAAGGGCAACGAAAAGGCACGCTGAGATCACAAGTCTCACGAACACAGCGAGAACGCAAGTCTGAAACACACACATACCATAACCAGGGACTTAGGAGCTCATCTCTTTCTCCCACCTTGCTTGTAAACCCCTACTACGAGCAACACGAAATCCGGTGCATTGCACCACTGCTGGACGTACGGCCCAGTGGCCGGAACCAGGATAAAACTCCGTCTCTCACTCTCGCCATCAGGGAAACGAGTGGTTAGCACCGCAATCACTCGTCGGTGCCGGTGCGACCAAATCAGGCACCGACACCTACGGTTTCAAAACTTAAGGGAGGCTGGTTAACCGATTTTGCTGTTCAGAAAGAAAAATTAAACTCAGTCCAATGTCTAGAGAGGTGAAAAGGACTTTTTCCCATACTAAAATAGGCCTTATGCATTGTATGCCCATGAAGATGTTTCAATGGGTGAAGAAGGCTCGTGGTCTTCACAAGTTGCAGCCGACTGACACGCTGCAAATGCCTCCGTCGGTAAAAGCTACCACGAGCGACGTCGCTAACCCAGGCAGCAGTTGCGGTGTCCTGGGCCGTGTGCCTGTGAGGAAGAACTGCTTGCAGCTATGCGATGCATGTGTCGCTAGCGACGGCATCTATCTACCGTTCATCGCTTAAAATAAAAAGTAAGCCCACGACGTCGACAGCCTTTGGAAGAGGCCTAAGGGCTACCTGTTTTATTTCATTGATGAGAAAAACCACGGGCGGGCCTAGGATTTTGGGCCTCCGTATTCAACATTTTTTATAAGTGAAAAAAATTAACAGGTTCAAGTTTAGATTCATAACATAATATATTTAGTACAAACATCACAATAACTAATATCTCAATCTCAAGGGCAACATATGGAGTTCATGGAGAATAAAATAACAAACAACCAAATGATAATGATAAGAAAACTTACAAATTATTTAACTCTCCGATCCTTCATTGCTTGAAAACAAGCGATGATATCATTATCCTTAGTTTGCAAGAAAAAATTCTTTTCAATAAATGTAACTAAGCAATTATTTAAAAACTTCGGCCCCATCTTACTTCTTCGCTGGTTTGTCATTGAATTGAAGCTTTCAGTCCTCACTCCTCATTGTCAATTTGTCATTGCCACAAAAAAAAATCAGGGAAATTGGAAATATTGTATAGGAATTTCAAATTAGAGAAACTCACTGGCTCAGTGGCTCACCGAAGTCGCCGGTGCCCTGCTGGCTACTGCTTGCCGCACGGGTGCTGCTGCCTGCTGTGCTGCTTGCCCTGCGCGAGTGCCAAGTGCGCATGCGGCGTGCCGCACTGCCGCTTGCCTCCTGACCGTGCTGTCGCGCTCGCCGCAAGACCGCGCCGCCTGGCCGCGCTTCCGGCTGCCGCGCTCGCCGGCTCGCCGCACGACCGCGCCGCCTGCCCGCCTGCCGCCTGGACGCGCTCGCCGGTGCCCTGCTCGCCGGCTCACCGCTGCCGCTGGTGCCGCCGGTCGGCTGGTGCCCTGCTCGCCGCTGCCGCCGGTGCCCTGCGCGCCACCAGGGGGAGGGAGGAACTGGAGGCTGGAGCCACTGGGGGATTAGGGCGGGCCCAGCCGCCCAGGGGAGGCCAGGCGCCCAGGCCAGGCCGGCAGGCCGTGAGGGTTGTGTGGGCCGTGGCCTTTGTTAGGCTGTTTGGCCCATTTCGACTGGGAAGTGTTAATTTTTCATTTTGTTGAATACATATACATGTATATGTGTATATATACTCGTTTTTTATAAAAATAATCTGTATTCAATGAATACAGTTGAATACAAGGTGGGCCCGCCCCTGAGAAAAACCATCAGCATCCGTTTCAGCCTTCAAGACGAAACATGGTGTCACTCCATTGCTTCCGTACATGTATCCTCAAGTTGAAGATGAAGATATCGTTGTGAGCGAACTTCATGGGAAACTACTATTTTCTTTTCCAAGCTGTTGCAACGACTATTGATCTTGACAACAGGGGATATCCTGAATTATCCACAATGGAGCTGTCGTTACATAATCAAACGTACCTGACCAATGACATCCGGTGGCTTCACCTGGCAGTGGTGGGATTCTTTTGCAAGTTTTGGCACGTATTTCATTAAGAGGAGAAGAAAAATTACAGGGTTAAAGCATTGCCATATGGATAATGATCTTTTGCGAGGTGGTAATTGTCTCTTTCGCTACGACTTGGAAAATCACCATGTAATGTACAAGCTGTCGATGTCCATGAGATGGGTCGCCTAACTTATGTTGCGCGGAATTACCGAGACAAGTTGGGGATCACACGTGAAAACCTATGCTTCTTCAACCTAATATCTCTTAAATGATTTATCCAATTACAAATCTATTTTGATATTTATATTTCTCACATTTAAATCTACAAATAAGATGTGACTTGATTATATTTTAATATAAAATATAATAATGACATGTGGACCTATTCGTCATACTAGGATATTGGTTGGATTTCGTAAAAGTAGGCAAGGCTACAATCGAAACACTAGTTTTCCAATATTTTGGTATTGCCCATGATTTAGTCACAGGGCCTGTTCGGTTGGCTTGTTCTGGCTGGGCTGGTGGCTGGTTGAGGCTGATTTGACCCACCTAGCAGTGACAGACTAGCCTAGTTTGACCCATCTGGCAGTGGCTGGGACGGGCCGGCTGGCTAGGCTGTCCAGCCAATTCCAAGCAGCCGAATAGGGCCATAACTAAATTTTGGTAGGGTAGATGGTGCATACCAGACGTGTCTTACCCTTCTGCAGCGCCACGAGCGCTTCATTGCGCCCACGTCCGGTCCTGATGGTGACAAGTTTTCACGATGGAAAATGTGCCCCTTTCCAATGTAGCATGTTTTCATCTCGCCAAACTTTTTTTATCAAATTTTACCTCGTCATGTTTTTTCTATACGCAGCAGAAGAACATGGGCCCAAGCCGACATCAGACCTGAAGACCTATTGGGCTAAATGCAGCCCACATCCGGAATTGCATCATTTCCTCCGGCCCCTTTTACGCAGCAGAGCCCAGGCCGAGCATGAGATTCATCGTTGCATTTTGCGACTTGCGAGCTGGAACGCTCTGAGCAACAGCAGGACGCCGAGCACTCACTATCGGGCCGTGCCGTCCTGTCACCTCGATCGGTCCTCGTCGTCGTGACGTCGTCTCCGGCGAGCAGCGCACATGTGCGTGGTGTACGGCGAGGACCGCCGGGACGCCGCCGCTGGACCGAGACCCATCGTGCTCCGTCGAGCGAGCCAAAACGCTCTCTATCACAATTCACAAGCCACCAGCACTGTTCTGCGTGCGCGACGCGATCCATCACAGCGCTGACCCCGTAGATAGGCACATGCGTGCGCCTTGGCCATGCGCAGCGTGTGGCGAACTGGCGATCTCTTCAATCCGTCGGGCTATCCCCAACTAACATGGTGGCCATAGCATTAAATAACCAGGCACATAAGCAATTTGGTGATGTAGCGAGAGAATTAAAGACGGAAAAGATAGACATGGTGTCTTGCATGAGAAACCATGTCTACACAAGAACCAAGAAATGAAACTTGATGATAGGGAGATGAAAGAGGAGAGAGAATATATGTGATTGGATGGTAGTTTATTTTCAAGAAACTATGCATTACGGAGGTAGTTTCTATAAGTAGTGTCCATATGACCTGAATGTAAAGAAATTACTTGATGATGTCTTGGGTTGGGAATAGCCTCAGGCCGCACGCTGCTTCTCCACTCTTGGGCTGCGTTCACATGAAACGGGAAAAAGTACTTTTTTTTCTGAGATACGTGCTATGTGAGGGAGATGAATAGGAAAGGTGAAAAGAGAATTTATAGGGATGCGTGTTTTGTTAGGGAGATTAATAGAAAGTACTTTTAGAATTCGAACATGGCCCAAAGTTTTCTTCATAACTGTTCCTCTACCGAGTGGCCATGTCTCAACTCTCATGTTCGTCAACTTGGCTGCGTTCAGATGAAGTAGGGGAAAAGTATTTTTTTTTCGGGATGCGTGTTATGTATGAGATAAATAAGAAAGGTGGAAAATTTTTTTTTAAAAATGCATGTTCTAC
The DNA here is from genome assembly GCA_015342445.1 of Digitaria exilis. NCBI lineage: Eukaryota > Viridiplantae > Streptophyta > Magnoliopsida > Poales > Poaceae > Digitaria > Digitaria exilis. The sequence goes on along the minus strand of JACEFO010001768.1, from coordinate 1,657,475 downwards.
GAAGGAGATGAATAGGAAGTAAAAAATACTTTTAAAATCTAAACATGGGCCTTGTCAATGCCCCACCTGGCTCTCTGTCTCTGCGTTTCGCACCATTTTTTCTCGCTCTCTGATGAAATCGAGTGTGTTCAGATTCAGGAAAAAGTACTTCTCTAACAAGTTTTTTCTATTCATCCCACTCACACAACACGCTTCCTCAGTACACTATTTATATAGAAAAAATATTTTTTACTTCCAATCTGAAACACAGGCAATGACTCCACGGACGTTCCCCTCCCTCTGGACTGAACACAGGCAATGACTCCACGGACGTTCCCCTCCCTCTGGACTGAAGAAATCAGAAACCGGCCCAAATAGCAGATTACGAGCGTCAAGGGAACTACTCCGTACTAGTAGGAGTAGGCAACTAGCACGTCGGCAGGCAGGCCGATGAGCGCGCGCATGCTGTGCTTTATGGGGTTCCACGATCGCTGATGGAGATTTTGTTCGTTGATGAACATTTTGTTTAATGCAAAACGAATAGCAGGACGGGTGTAGCGCCAGCGAGGGCAACCGTTAGGTCTTCTCCGAGCAATATTATTGGCTTTTAAATTATTTAATTGATAAATAATATTAAAATAGTAAAAAACTACCATAAGTTGGCTTTTTGCTACCTCTTAGTCGTCTCATAGCATATTTTATTCATGAAAGAGTGCAACTCTTAATGTGAACGGCTCATCACCTTTGTACTCTTTAGTGAATATGAGATGACTAAGAGTTAGCAAATAGTCAACCCACTCGCAAAAGACAGTCTACTTTTGTATTATTTTAGTATTATTCATCGATTAAAAAATTTTAAAATATAATGAACGGTAACATTGGAGAAGACTTTATGATGTGTATAGATTGAGAGAAAACACTGTAGATCTATAAAAACATTGTAGATCATGTTATGAAGTGTGTTATGTGACTGGGAGGAATGGGATAAATAAAAAATTATATGAATAATATTTTTTAAAAAACTTCTGTAATCTAAAGGCATCTTGAGAGAGCAGGAGATTAGGGACGCGTCGCGCACGCAAGTGCGGCGAGTCCGCAAGGCGGCGAGGGGGACGGCGGAGTACTCGTAGGCGGCACAACGGCAGCAGGGCAGCTCGCTGCGGCGTGGACTTGACCTGTGACTGTGACTGTGACAGCAGTAGCCGTGTCGCAGTCGCCAAGAAATTTTGTACGCGTCCTCCGATCCTCGCCTCGTCTCGCTGGTCCTCTGGGGCAGGATGGTACTTTCCGGTGGCCGCCGATATAGCCAGATGGGGCCCATCTGGGCTCCACGTGGCCCTGGCCAGTCTGACTCTTGACCTCACCGCTGCGCGCACACTGGCCGTCCGCGCTCACCGGGCAGGACCGGCCCGTACTTCGTTGACCATTCGGCCCCTGCGCCATGCGTTCCCACACGACCCCAGGCGCAGCGGCAGCGCGTCCCGGCCGCCGTCTCTCCTCCACCGCCGCCGGCGTGAACTGAAGGGGAAGGCCGAGGCCACAATGCGCGCCATGGCTCACCGCCGTCGCACTGGGCTGGACTGCTGGACTAGCAACAAGGACGCAAAGGCAGCGGTGTCGAAGTAGCGTTGCGCAGGTCTTGTCCTGGCTGGGGTAGGGAGCGTAAGGACTCGCGCTGTTTTCTGTTGGAAAAAATATTTTTTTTAAGTTCTTATTCATCTCCCAAATTTGCGAGACGAATTTAATGAGACTAATTAATTCATGATTAGTTGAAAGTGCATATGGCCCCTAGTTGGTTTTGGTGATGATGACAATCACAATTTGGAGGTTTCATGTTTCCATTGAGTATTTGCAGGGCTTACACGAAGAAAAATCAAAAGAAATATAATACATGTCCCCTACGCAAACGATATGGTGAAAAGCTCAAATGGATAGCTAAATATAATTTTTTATCTTTGTCTTGAGTATAGAATCACCGTACTATCAAGAGGGACGTGTCTGTCAAGTCAAATGATGCCTAGAAGTAATTTTTGGATGATCACCTAACTTTGAGAGAGAGCATTTTGCTCACTAACAAGGGTGGCCGGAAATTCCGGTCTTGAGGTCGGAATTTCCGGGTTTTACAGAGAGTGACCGGAAATTGCATCGGATTTTCCTGTGGGGGCTGAATTTTTCAGCCTAAGTCCCCTGTGACCGGAATTTCCGGTCTCTGGCCGAATTTTCCGGGTTTCACAGAGAGAGACCGGATTAAATTTAGGATTTTCCGGTGTGACTCTCCGTACTGAGTTTGATATAGGGTGGACCGGAAATTCCGGTCACCCCGACGGAATTTCCGGTCATCTGTCAAGCATAACGGTTAGTTTTTGAGTGACCTCTATAAATAGCCCCCATACCCCTTCATTTGATGCTGCTGGTTCTCCACTGAAAGAAAGACTTTGAGCTCGCCATTTTCACTCTCCCAACCTTCCTTGAGCCAATCTTTGAGAGGATTCAACTAGGGTTTGGATTGGGGAGAGATTTGAGTGAGAAAAGTGATTGGTTCATCTCTAGAAGCACTCAAGGCATCATTTGATTGGCAATCTCGTTTGTTACTCTTGGAGCTTGACTCCTAGACGGTTTGAGATTGCTTGGGAGTGTCTCAATTCGTGTGAGCACCCCAAGAAGTTTGTATTACCCTCTCTAGTGTGAGATTTGTGAAGGAAAGTCAATTTAGACCTTTGTGGTCGATTGATCGAGGAAAAGAGTTGGAAGAGACTCTACCCTTTGTGGGTTCCTCAACGGAGACGTAGCTCCTTTGTGGAGTGAACTTCGGGAATAAATCTTGTGTCTCATTTCCTTTAAGCATTTCATATTGCTTTTCATATCTTGTATTGACCCGATCTATTTGCTTGTGTTGTTCCGCTGCTTCTAATCATATACACTAGCATCTAGGTCATCATTGCAAGGTTTCTATTCAAGTAGAATCTTTATCTAGGCTTTGAATTTTGAATCTCGAGCAACTCCACCTTGCTGTTGGAAATTCCTGAGTTGACCGGAAATTCCGAGTCCGGAATTTCCGGCCAGGCACCAGAATTTCCGGCCTGAACTGATTTTGTGAGTTGAGAATTGTTTCAGATTTCGATCGGAGCCTATTCACCCCCCCTCTAGGCATCCTAAAGACCTTTCAATTGGTATCAGAGCGTAGGTCTCTTGATCAAGGCTTAACCGCTCAAGAGAAGGATGTCGAGGTATGGGATAGAAGAAGTGGATGTTGAAAGAGTTGAAGAAGAGGTGAATCCGTCGATTCAACCTCAAGGTGATGACGTGCAATCCGTCAAGTCGAGGACAAGTGCCAAGTCCAAAGGGAGCAACAAGTCAAAGAAAAGCTCAAAGTCCAAGAACCAAAAATCAAAGAAAGATGAAGAGCCAAGCTCAAGCTCATCAAGCTCAAGCTCAAGTTCAAGCTCAAGTGACGACTCGGGTGATGATGAAGCCAAGCAAAAGAAGAAGAAGCGCAAGGCCAAATTGGCAAAGAAGATGTTCAAGAAGTGGATGGAGTTGAACATCGACGAAGAAAAGAAGAAGAAGACCAAAAAGGGGTTTGCACAAATTCCTTTGAATTATGATGAATTCAATAAGTTTTCTTCTACAAATTTTCAATCAATTCATTTAGGAAAGGCTCCGTACTTTGATGGAACTAACTATCCTAAATGGGCTTATGATATGAAAATGCATCTTTTCGGGCTTCACCCTTTGCTTTGGGAGATTGTGAATGTAGGTGTGAAGGTGCCCAAGAATGGAAAGATGACTCCGGAGCTAGCACAAGACTACTACCGCAATGCTCAAGCCGCTAGAGTCATCACAAGCTCCTTGTCACTACAAGAGTTCAACAAGATTCAAAATGTTGAAGTGGCAAAGGACATTTGGGAAATTCTCAAGGAGTCACATGAGGGAACCGACATGATCAAAGAGGGAAAGATTGATGTGATCAACAAGAAGCTTGAGGGTTTTGTCATGCTTGATGATGAAACCATCCAACAATGCTTTGATAGGCTCATGGCACTCATCAATGAAATAAGAGCTCTTGGTTGTGAAGATTGGAGTGATTTCAAGGTCACCAAGAAGATGTTGGATGCATACTCGCCAAACAACTATGTCATTGCCGCTATGATTAGAAGAGATCCATCCTATAGAAAGATGACACCGGTCCAACTTCTTAGTGAGCTCACACAACATGACCTAGCCGAGAAAATGGCAAGTGAGGCTCGCAAGAAAAGAAGTGACAAGGACATAGCATTGAAGGCAAAAGAAGAAATGGATGAGAAGGTCAAGTCATCCAAGGGCAAGAAGGCGATATCAAGTGATGAGGAAGAAAGCACCGTTGAAGAGATTGTTCTCTTAATGAAGAAGTTCAAGAGTTTCATGAAGAAGAGAAGCTTCAAGAAGAACTTTGGTGGCAAAGACAAGAGAAGAACCAAGAAGAGGCCGTGCTATGAGTGTGGTGAGTATGGGCATTTCATTGCCGAGTGTCCTAACAAGGACAAGAACAAGGAAGGGGAGAAAAGAGGCAAGTTCAACAAAGAAGACAAGCCTCAAGAGTACAAGAAGAGCTTTGATCACAAGAAAAAGAAGTATCAAAAGCAAGCTCATCTTGGTATGGAATGGATTTCAAGTGATGAAGAGTCCGTAGATGAAGAAATGGCAACCATAGCCATTCACAAGCCATCTTCTTCATCCTCACGCCTCTTCAACAACCTCTCAAGTGATGATGAGGATGACGTCGCTCATTGCTTCATGGCCAAGGGCGCTAAGGTGAAATCCAAATCCAACTACTCCTCCTCTATCTCTTCATCTAGTGACATAGAAAATGATTTTGAAGATAAAGAAGCTTTGTTTGAGCTAGGTCTAATAGAGAAATTTGGAAAGAAAGGCTTTAAAGAAATTAAAAAGCTTTTGAAGAAATTGGATAAAAGAGAAACCTCTCTTTCAATGCAAGAAGACTTGCTCATCCTTGAAAAGGAGAGAAACCTTGCATTGGAAGAGGAGTTAGCCGAAGAGAGATGTAAGGTTGAGAAGTTAGCTATTGACTTGTCTCTAACTAATAACTCTAAAGAGAAGGCATCCAAGGATCTCTCCTTGGCAAATGACTCTCTTGCTAAACTAGAGAGTTCTTATAGTAAACTTCAAAATAGCTTCTCATGCTTAGAGGTCAAACACAAAGATCTTGAAGTTAACTATAAAACTCTTTTGGATAGCACCTCATCTCAATCTAAGGCTTCCCTTGATTCCAATGTCTCCACTAGTGAAGGATGTGCTAAATGTGATAATATTGATATAAATGCTTGTCTCACTAACCTTGCCAAGCTAGAGGTTTCCATCAAGGCTAAGGATGATCAAATCAATAGATTGAACATGCTTATTAGTCAAGGATATTGCAATGATGAGAAATTCAAGGGCAAGCACCAATACACCACATGGAGACATCCCAAGGTGACCGATGGTCTTGGTCACACTAGGGGTGAAAAGGTGAATGGTAGGCACCTCATCAAGGGAAAGGAGCATGTCAACTTCGTGAAATCCAAGAACCTTGGTGAGTTGATGGATGTGGCTCATGGAGTGAAGAAGGGTGGTGTGAGTAAGGACGCCACTCCTAAGGTGAAGGTTGACAAGAAGGCTAAGAGCAAGGTGAAGTCTAAGGATATTCATAAGCCATCACCTAGCTACACAAATGATTACATGGTCACCATGGATGAGAACAACAAAGTGGTGGTCAAGTATGTTGGTGCCTACACTAAAAGGAACATTCTTAGGAGTGTGTGGATACCAAGGATGTTTTCGGCTAACCTCAAAGGACCCAAATCTTTTTGGGTACCTAAACCCCGAGCTTAACCTTGTTTTGTAGGCTTACTCCTCCGGTGGCACAGGATGGGTGCTTGATAGTGGATGTACAAATCATATGACCGGAGGAAAGGAGTTGTTCACTTCATTTGAGCCATACAACGAACCCGTTGAAAAGATTGTATATGGAGATAATAGCAAGGGGGAGGTAATTGGTCATGGTAAAATTGCTATCTCAAATGACCATTCAATTTTAAATGTATATCTTGTTGAATTCTTAGGATATAACTTGCTTTCCGTTTCACAACTTTGTGAAATGGGTTATAATTGTCTCTTTACAAATGAGGGTGTGACCGTCTTTCGAAGAGAGGATTCCTCTATTGCATTTACGGGTCGCTTGAAGGGTAAACTCTATTTGGTTGATTTCACAATTGATAGAGTGACACCCGAGACTTGTTTAGTGGCAAAATCTAGCATGGGTTGGCTTTGGCATCGCCGGCTTGCTCATGTTGGGATGAGGAACTTGGCCAAACTTCAAAAGGGCGGGCACATCCTAGGACTAACCAATGTTGTGTTTGAGAAAGATAGGTTGTGTGGAGCATGCCAAGCCGGAAAACAAGTTGGAGGTCCACATCCCGGCAAGAACGTCATGACGACCACAAGACCTCTCAAGCTCCTACACATGGATCTTTTCGGTCCCGTGGCTTATATAAGCATTGGTGGTAACAAATACGGTCTTGTTATTGTTGATGATTATTCTCGCTTCACTTGGGTGTTCTTTTTGCAAGATAAAAGTGAAGTGCAAGATGTGTTGAAAAAATTCATCAAGAGAGCTCAAAATGAGTTTGAAGTCAAGGTCAAGAACATAAGAAGTGATAATGGAACCGAGTTCAAGAATACAAAGGTGGAAGAGTTTCTTGATGAAGAGGGGATCAAGCACGAGTTCTCCGCTCCCTATACCCCTCAACAGAATGGTATAGTGGAGAGGAAGAATAGAACACTCATTGAAGCCGCAAGAACCATGCTTGACGAGTACAAGACGCCGGACAACTTTTGGGCGGAAGCAATCAACACAGCGTGTCATGCAATCAACCGTCTCTACCTTCACAAGATTCTCAACAAGACCGCATATGAACTCCTAACCGGTAACAAGCCTAAGGTGCATTACTTTAGAGTTTTTGGGTGCAAGTGTTTCATACTTAACAAAAAGCCCAAAAGTTCAAAGTTTGCACCTAAGGTTGATGAAGGTTTCTTTCTTGGTTATGGTACTAACGAATATGCCTACCGAGTCTTCAACAAAACCACCGGTTGTGTTGAAACCTCCGTAGATGTGAAATTTGATGAAACCAACGGCTCTCAAGTAGAGCAAGTTAATTCAAGTCTTGTAGATGTAGAAGAGCCTCCATATGAAGTCATCAAGAAAATGGCAATTGGTGAAGTAAGACCAAGAGAAGAGACATCCCAAGAGCAAGACGAACCATCCTCATCAACAAGAGTTGAGCCATCCATCACTCCTCAAGTGCAAGAACAAGTTCAAGATCAAGCTCATGGTGACAATCATGATCAAGATCAAGAACAATCAAATCAAGGAAGTGATGAAGCTCAACATCCCCCTATTGAAGATCAAACAATTGTCGATGCAAGTGATGAGGAACCTATTCAAAGACAAGATCAAGAGCCTCATCCTAGAGTTCGTCGAATGGTCCAAAGAGATCACTCCGTAAAGAACATTCTTGGGAGTATAAGAAAAGGGGTAACCACTCGTTCTAGATTGCAAAATTTTTGTGGATTTCACTCTTTTGTTTCTACTTTGGAACCACTTAAGGTAGAAGATGCTCTTGGAGATTCGGATTGGGTTATGGCTATGCAAGAAGAGTTGAACAACTTCACAAGAAATGAGGTTTGGGAGTTGGTGGAAAGACCGAAGCAAAATGTGATAGGAACCAAGTGGGTCTTCCGCAACAAGCAAGATGAACATGGTGTAGTGACAAGAAATAAAGCAAGGTTAGTGGCACAAGGTTTCACCCAAATTGAAGGTTTGGATTTTGGTGAGACCTATGCGCCCGTAGCTAGGCTTGAGTCAATTCGCATTCTATTAGCTTATGCCGCTCACCATGATTTTAAGCTCTATCAAATGGACGTGAAAAGTGCATTCTTGAATGGCCCCCTCTCCGAGTTGGTGTTTGTGGAACAACCTCCCGGCTTTGAAGACCCAAAGTATCCTAACCATGTTTACAAGCTCCATAAGGCGCTCTATGGGCTTAAGAAAGCTCCTAGAGCATGGTATGAATGCCTTAAGGATTTTCTTATTAAAAATGAATTTGTCATGGGCAAAGCCGATTCTACTCTCTTTACTCACAAAGTTGATGGTCATATATTTGTTTGTCAAATTTATGTTGATGACATCATCTTTGGTTCAACAAATGTGAAATTTTGCAAAGAGTTTAGTAGGATCATGACAAAGAGGTTTGAGATGTCCATGATGGGTGAGTTGAAGTTCTTCCTTGGATTTCAAGTCAAGCAATTGAAGGAAGGAACATTTATATGCCAAACCAAGTATACAAATGATATGATCAAGAAGTTTGGCATGACAAGTGCAAAGCCCATGAAGACTCCCATGCCAAGCAAAGGAAATGTTGATCTTGATGAGAAAGGTAAATCGGTGGATCAAAAGGCATATCGTTCCATGATTGGATCTTTGCTTTACCTTTGTGCATCTAGACCCGATATAATGCTTAGTGTGTGCATGTGTGCTCGATATCAAGCCAACCCTAAGGAATGTCACCTTAAGGCCGTTAAGAGAATTTTGAGGTATTTAGTACACACACCTAACCTTGGCTTATGGTATCCCAAGGGCTCCACTTTCGATCTATTTGGATATTTCGATTCGGATTATGCCGGTTGCAAAATAGATAGAAAGAGTACATCGGGGACTTGTCAATTTCTTGGTAGGTCCTTGGTGTCTTGGAGCTCTAAGAAACAAAACTCCGTAGCTTTATCCACATCGGAAGCGGAATATGTTGCCGCCGGTGCTTGTTGTGCACAACTCTTGTGGATGAAGCAAACCTTGAGAGACTATGGATATGACTTTACCAAAATCCCATTGTTGTGTGACAATGAGAGTGCCATCAAACTAGCCAAAAATCCCGTCCATCACTCAAGAACAAAGCACATAGAGATAAGACATCATTTCTTGAGAGATCACCAACTCAAAGGAGATATCGTATTACGCCATGTGAGAACCCACAACCAACTAGCCGATATCTTCACAAAGCCATTAGATGAGAAAAGGTTTTGTGCCTTGAGGAGTGAGCTAAATATCTTGGATTCTCGTAACTTGGAGTGATATGGAGCACATACTTGATTGTTGCCTAGTTAGGTTCAAAACAAGTTTTGGCGTGTGTTTGTTTTGATTTTTGAGAAAATATTGGATTTTGTGATCTTTGGATCATTTCTTGGCTTATGGGACCATTGTTATGTATTGTTGATTGTGGCTGGTCCTGTTAAGTCAAGTTTCTTATATGTCCATTAGCTATATCTTTCTAAATCACTCAATCAATCTCATCGAAAATCTGGCTTGTTTCTGCTGATCTTCACCGGAAAATCCGGCCCCTGCGTCGGAATTTCTGGCCAGGCAGATTGTCTCGGGACTTCCGTCTGAACCTGGCCAGACCGGAAAATCCGGTCAACCCCGACGGAATTTCCGGTCCCGCCAGGGTATAAAGGCCTTCTCATACCCGTTGGAACCCTAAACTCTTTTATTTCTTCTCCAAACCGCCGCCCCTCTCTCTCTCTCTACTGTGCGGGCGATTTTTCGCTCCAACCGAGGAAGGGATCAAGTGGTGATTGGAGAAGGTTGTCCATCCTCCGGAAAACCCGATTCCCACTCCGGTTTTTCCGATCTCGCGCGGGAAAGTTCAAAGGTAATCCATTCAAAATCCCCGTCGCTCGATCTTTCGCTCCGGATGAAACTAGATGAAACCCTTTGAGCCATATACTCCTTATGCATCCTAGAACTCATGCCTGTCATCTTGTTTGCAATGGATGGAGGAATCGGAAGTTTTCAAGTTTTAATCTCTAAACCTAGGTTTTATCCGATCTCTAAATGTGATTGATTCTAGAACGATTCCTCCTAGGATTATCTTCCTGCTACATAGTCCATCTTATATCCAAAGTCTCATATCTTTTGATGGGCTAGATCTCGAGTTCCATGATTTTGGTGTGGTGCACGGGCTCGGTCGGAATTTCCGGCCGGGAACCGGAATTTCCGTGCTCGGAATTTCCGGCCCTGTTCGGAATTTCCGACAGACGCCAGTTCAACACCCCTATCTGGTTCTGTGCATCTTCTAATCCATCATTATCTACACTTTGACAGATGGCACGAACCAAGGTTGCTGCTCGCCGTCCTCGCCCAGATGAGTCAAGTGAATCAGAGTCTGAGGAGGAGATCCATCTTGAGGATGTGAGGCCGGATCCGCCTCGTCGTGCTGGCAAGCGTGCAGCAAACAGGCAGGATTCAGTCCGTCGAGGCCGTGGTCGGCGCTCTGGGACTGGCAGAGGTGCGGGGACTGGTGGTGATGATGAGGGAGGATCTAGTGGTCAGGCCAGCGGAGCACAGTTTGCATATGATCCTAACATTGATCTCAGCATATACACAACTCAGTGTCAGGAGATCATGAGGCCTATCAGGAGTCCTGAGGATCCGAGGATGACTAGTTACAAGAGGAGGACAACTGATATCAAGCATGTGAGATATGGGACAGATCCAGCTCAGAGTCCCAGGGGTTTTAGGGGTGATCCTAGGTTTTGGCTACCTCATCAGGCTGATTGGTATGAGAGTGTCATCATGCCTATGAGATACAGGACCACTCCGATGAGGTACATTGATTGGCAGCATCTCCTATCCTTCCCTGCACCTATTCGTGAGATAGCCCGAGAGGTACATACTCAGTGTCAGAGGAAGAGATTGACAGATTTGATGGCTATGAGGCAAGATTGGAATGATGAAGTGATTGCTCAGTTTTATGCTACTCTATATGTTGATCAGCAGTCACAGACTTTGCACTGGGCGATTGGAGGCAGACGATACTGTGTGACACTTGTTGCCTTTGCTGGGCTTCTTGGTCTGTCTACCGAGGATGTTCACGACCTTGACCTGCACAGTGAGCCCATTCCTCATGACACTCGTCTGAGTTTCATGTATGATGATCGATATGGCAAGATTGAGTATGGGAAGACTCATGGTCTGAAGCCATACTACAGGTTGATGAATCAGCTCTTCAGGTTCACTCTCACTCCCAGGATTGGAGAATCTTATAATATATCACATAGAGCCAAGAGTATTCTCAGCCGCATGAACCCTGCCTCGCCTACCTTCTCAGTCTCCAAGTTTATATGGAATGAGATCATCACCTGCTCTCATGATGGTACGAGCAGCTGTCACTATGCACCGTATATCTTCCGTATCATTCTTGGAGTCACTGGCCTTGGACTTGTCACAGATCAGTCTCACATTGCCTACAAGTCCAACAAAGGCCAGCTTGAGAGGATGCTTCACCTTGGGTCTCAGGCTCCATCACCAGTGAGAGCACAAGGAGTCAAGACTCCTGGAGCATCTTCCTCACGTCCACCATTGCCTAGAGATGAGGAGGAAGAAGATGATGAGGAAGGCTCTCCCACTGGTCCACCTCCTACAAAGAAGAAGACTAGCACTCTAAAGTTTCTATCAAAGCTCTCTTTTCATGCTTTAAGGGAAATCAGAAGTTGGCTGATGAGCTTCACAGGCAGAAGATAGAAAGTATCAAGCAAGCCAACAGACAGAAGAAGATGATGAGACACTTTGGGATTGATGGTTCTTCAGAGGAGGATGAGAATGTCTCTCCACCGGTTCGCTTGTATAACCCCTGGTCTGATGCTACTCAGGATGCAGGGCCTTCTGGAGAGGCCACACATGTGTTTGGGCCAGGTGTGCAGGCTGAGGGAGAAGCTCAAGAAGAGGAAGAGGAGGAGGAGAGCTCTAGCAGTGAGGAAGAGCAGGAGGGCGAGTTTGAGTCACCAGAGGATCCTCACGCCGCCGATCTAGCCAAGGACAAAGACAAGAGAGTTGAGGAGGAGAGCGATTCAGAGTATGACGATGATGAGTGACACTCTCTTTTTGGTGCTTGGTGCCAAAGGGGGAGAATATACTTGGGTGATTGTCACGGATGGAGGCCCCTCATTTCTTTTTATCTATCTTTCCATCCTTTCATGCTTAGCTAGTGGACATGTAAGCCATTTTATGTGATGTACTTGTGTTATGGTTGAAAACGTGGCTTGTAAAACTTAATTTGTGCTTATATATGTCTTTATGTGTGATGATGAACCTTATTTGGAGATATTCTTTTGTGTGATGTCTATGGTTGATGTAATGTTCATTTGTCACCTTTTATTGTGTGAATAACATGTCATATGCATCACGTACTATTCTCTCACACATGGCACATATATACATGATCTTAAATGCTATATCTTGAGAAAGCTTTCCAAAATGTGTGCATAGGCATTTGAGGCCAACAAAGGTTAAGATGCACACATTAAGGGGGAGCTAGCTCACATGAAAATGAAATTGAAACATGAGTTGTATTTGTATATCTTTCTCCCAAATTGTGTTGGCATCAATCACCAAAAAGGGGGAGATTGAAAGTGCATATGGCCTCTAGTTGGTTTTGGTGATGATGACAATCACAATTTGGAGGTTTCATGTTTCCATTGAGTATTTGCAGGGCTTACACGAAGAAAAATCAAAAGAAATATAATACATGTCCCCTACGCAAACGATATGGTGAAAAGCTCAAATGGATAGCTAAATATAATTTTTTATCTTTGTCTTGAGTATAGGATCACCGTACTATCAAGAGGGACGTGTCTGTCAAGTCAAATGATGCCTAGAAGTAATTTTTGGATGATCACCTAACTTTGAGAGAGAGCATTTTGCTCACTAACAAGGGTGGCCGGAAATTCCGGTCTTGAGGTCGGAATTTCCGGGTTTTACAGAGAGTGACCGGAAATTGCATCGGATTTTCCTGTGGGGGCTGAATTTTTCAGCCTAAGTCCCCTGTGACCGGAACTTCCGGTCTCTGGCCGAATTTTCCGGGTTTCACAGAGAGAGACCGGATTAAATTTAGGATTTTCCGGTGTGACTCTCCGTACTGAGTTTGATATAGGGTGGACCGGAAATTCCGGTCACCCCGACGGAATTTCCGGTCATCTGTCAAGCATAACGGCTAGTTTTTGAGTGACCTCTATAAATAGCCCCCATACCCCTTCATTTGATGCGGCTGGTTCTTCACTGAAAGAAAGACTTTGAGCTCGCCATTTTCACTCTCCCAACCTTCCTTGAGCCAATCTTTGAGAGGATTCAACTAGGGTTTGGATTGGGGAGAGATTTGAGTGAGAAAAATGATTGGTTCATCTCTAGAAGCACTCAAGGCATCATTTGATTGGCAATCTCGTTTGTTACTCTTGGAGCTTGACTCCTAGACGGTTTGAGGTTGCTTGGGAGTGTCTCAATTCGTGTGAGCACCCCAAGAAGTTTGTATTACCCTCTCTAGTGTGAGATTTGTGAAGGAAAGTCAATCTAGACCTTTGTGGTCGATTGATCGAGGAAAAGAGTTGGAAGAGACTCTACCCTTTGTGGGTTCCTCAACGGAGACGTAGCTCCTTTGTGGAGTGAACTTCGGGAATAAATCTTGTGTCTCATTTCCTTTACGCATTTCATATTGCTTTTCATATCTTTTATTGACCCGATCTATTTGCTTGTGTTGTTCCGCTGCTTCTAATCATATACACTAGCATCTAGGTCATCATTGCAAGGTTTCTATTCAAGTAGAATCTTTATCTAGGCTTTGAATTTTGAATCTCGAGCAACTCCACCTTGCTGTCGGAAATTCCTGAGCTGACCGGAAATTCCGAATCCGGAATTTCCGGCCAGGCACCGGAATTTCCGGCCTGAACTGATTTTGTGAGTTGAGAATTGTTTCAGATTTCGATCGGAGCCTATTCACCCCCCCTCTAGGCATCCTAAAGACCTTTCATTAGTTGATTAGCACATGTTTACTGTAGCAGTGTATTGTCTAATCATGGATGAATTAGGCTCATCGGATTCGTCTCGTGATTTCGCCTAAAGGTTATGGAATGACTTTTTATCGTTAAACTACATTTAATACTACTAATTAGCATCTAAATATTCGATGTGACAGGGCCAATGTTGAGCCTGTGATTCAAACATAGCCTACAACTCTTTCACGAATTATCTCGAGCTCCCTCAAAATGTCCGGTTCAAGTTCAGAGTGCTCGCAAAAATCTATCCGAACAAATCTGGATGTCGCTTTTTATCATATTTTAATTCGAATACGAATACAAATTCGAATGTTGTGGATACAAATACGAATTCGGATGTGTCGAATTTGGATGTCTATTTGAATGTTTACTTGATTTAAAACGTTGTATATATTTATTTTATTATTCATTATAAAAACATTTAAAAGTAATGAAATTTAATAGTTATATATTATTAGTAATTAATCTTACCATAATCACCTTGAATATTTCACGAAATACATTATTATTATGTATCATAATTGATATAACTAATCATTAGTCATATATATGATTTTTTAATAGTTTTATATGTGTTTATTCTTATTCAAGTATGGATATTGTCGGATATTGTCGAATACGGATGTTGAATCGGATAGAGAAAATAAGGAAAATGAATTCGGATACATCCACTTTAGTATCATATTAGAAAACGAATACGAATATCCATATTACGCCCTGTTCAGATTTCAAACTATTCATTTTAACTTTTCACTATTCAACTATTTCTCCCTATCAGAAAACACACTTCCCAGGACTTAGATACAATGTTTTTCTAAAGCTACAGTATTTTTTTCTATGAATTTGTTTAGTTGATGGAGATTGGAGGAGATTTCCTGTAACAAAACTTTTCTATAGCAGAGTTTATAAGGAGAGTTTTCAATAAAATGAAAAGATTAAAAAATAGTAAATATCCAGAAACTAAACACCTCCTACAACCTGAACACAACCTTACACTTTTTTATATAAGAATCTAGATAATTCAGAGTCGTTTCCACTTTGGGTCTGTTCGGATCGCTGGATTGGCTGGGCTGGTAGCCAGCCAGCCAGCCGCCCAAGCCAATAACAGGTGGGCCAAAGCAGCCGCAATGACAGCTGGATCGTCTTATCTTTCTCCTCGCATCGTCCCCCACCTTCCGATCTTGGCGCATGCTGGGCCTCGATCGTGGGGCAGCGCATGTCCTCGGCGCAGCCGCCGTCTAGGCGGATTGACGGAGGCATGGCGACTGCAGTCGGAGGTGCGCGGTCGCCAACAAGAAGCGGTCGCGGGGATCAGCAGCAGCAGTCGCCGTCGGGCGAGGCGGCGGCGAGGTACCCTACGCAGGAGGCTCGAGGGGGCTCCGGGCGTTCGGGACTAGCTGCTCGACCTCCCATCAGAATCGGAGAGGGCCGTGGCAACGCCGCGGCGCAGCAGCACCAGCCGTCGGCGCCGCTTCGTTCCGGCGGAGGAGAAGATGGACATGGCACGCCAGTGCCTGCGTCGCTCCGTTCCTGGAGCAGATGGAGAAGATCACGGGGAACGAGGCTTCGAAGAAATTGGTCAAGCTGCTGGGAGATGGACACAATCAGACACAAGTCATTCACGCTGGTGGAAGCTCAGGCGTCGTGGCCACTGCCGGCGCAGGAGGCGGCATCTTGGGCGAGGACGGCGGCAAGTACGAACGCGGTGAAACCGTCGAAACCCATCTAACCCGTGGGTTTGAAACCGTTTGATTTAACTCCCTCACGGGTTACATGGTTTGGTTAGGAAAAACCAGTAAACCGGACCAGTACAGGGCTACTGCTGCCTGATTGGACCGCACTAGAGGCCACCACGGCTGTGTTTAGATTGGGAAAGATTCCTCGAAAATATACTGTTCACCAAAAAAACACTGTAGATGAATAGTGATAT
The DNA here is from genome assembly GCA_015342445.1 of Digitaria exilis. Classification (NCBI taxonomy): domain Eukaryota; kingdom Viridiplantae; phylum Streptophyta; class Magnoliopsida; order Poales; family Poaceae; genus Digitaria; species Digitaria exilis. The sequence continues at coordinate 1,641,652 of JACEFO010001768.1, read as the reverse complement.
GTGAGTAGAAGAGGTGGGATGAATAGGGAAAAGTTGGATGAATAGTGGATTTTTGGGGAATATTTGGGAAACTAAACGGGGCCTTAGTTGAGGGTGAGGAAAAAATACTTTTTTTCGGGATGCGTGTTATGTTAGAGGGTGAATAAAAAAAGATGAAAAAAAGATTTTTTAGATGCGTGTTCTGTAAGAAAATGAATATAAAATAAAAATTACTTTTGGAAAGTGAACAGGCAATGCCAAGACCCGGTAGACGCGCCGCTCGTAGCACCGCCTCGCGACTCGAGCAAGCTCGCCAGCAATGGTCCAGGCCGCTCGCTCTGCCAGAAAAGGAAGGTACCTTTTACTTTCTATTCATCTACCTTACATAACACGCTTCCTAAATTTTTTTTTCTAACTTTTCTATTCATCCTCTCATTTACTTAGGAAAAAAAAACCTTTTCACCTCCCCAGAGAAAAACCGCGAGACCGCAATGCCGCAGAACAGAAGAAGAGGCGGTTGCATCAGCATATGCGTCGGTGAGGACCGAGGAGGATTGGATGCCTGTGCTCGCCGATGCACGGCATCCTTCTTCTCCTGCACCGTGATGCTCCGGTGCCCAGCGGTGCAGGACTGCGCCTGCGCGGACGCGAGGCGCAACGGTGGGCACTGGGGTTCCAGCTGATCCTGCACGATCGAGGGTGCGTTTGGTTTCCTACTCCCATCTAAAACACTATTCATTTAATTTTTTTCTATTTATTATATTCTTCCGGCTTACAGAACACGCTTCCCAGCGTGACCTACAGTATTTTTCTAGATTGTTTTTTCTCCCACTCTAAACTCACCTGAGTGGCACTGATGGAGTAGTAGCTGTTCTGTTCATGCAACCGAAAGTGTGAAACCAGGGGCAAAATGGTAACACTAGTTCAGGGAAAAGAATGAGAAAAGCACTGGAGAAATGAAGGGCTAAACAGTAAATGAACAACAGCACTGGCCTTTGGGGTTTTCTGGCAGCAACCGTGCTTTAAAACCCTTCTTCCTCCTCACCTGTTCGTCCCGAATTCCTTTTTCCTCGTTCTTCTCAGTAGTCAGTACCATCTGACCAGTCATCTCATTTTCTTTAGCAAAATTAAACCCAGCACCTGCTCTCCTCTGCAATCATAGATTTCTTTTCTGGCGTTTTGGCTTTGCAAAGCGGCATCTACATTGGATTTGGAGCAGAATGTAAGCGGTCGGATCTTTCTATTTCCTTATTCTTCGCGTTATGCTTTGTCCTACTTTTTGCTCTAGTTGCTGAGAAGGTGTCCCCTTCTTGATTTCTTGTGTGTAGCGTGGCTGCGAGGAGTTTGCAGCAGCCAGCAGCCATGGCGGGGAATGTTTGGGAGGCAGACAAGATGTGAGTTTTCTTTCTCCGCTTAATCTCCCGTTCCCAAGTTAATCTCTGGTACTTAATCTCCATGATCGAACTGCTATGATCAATGCACATGCTGTGTTTTTCTTCATGACTTAAACATAGTACGTTTTGGTTTGCCTTTCATGGTTCCTGAAATTCCCTCCTTGCTTTCATCTTTTTTCTTGATAGTTTTCTTTTACAGTTTAGGTTTCTTGATCGTATTTCTTTCTTTCTGATTTTTATGGCCGTGACCTTCTTCTCGCTTTGTAGCATTAGTGATGGGTGTTGATGCTTGGTATCTAGTTTATTTTCTCATGAGCTTTTCCACTCCACTTTCTTGTTTTTTTTTTCTTCAAAAGTTATGCCTGTAGCCTTGTACCCTTCTTCCTCTGATTTTTTGGGCCCTTTTCTTTACACGGCAATGTTTTTGTTTTGGGCTTGTTTGCTTCTTTTTTTGTTTCTGTTGGAAGCGCCTTATAATGCCATTTATTTAGAGCTTTTTTACGGTGCCTTATAGTGGAAAGTTTTAATTTTCTTGTTCGTTGGGGTTTTCTCTGCAGCTCTATTTATCTTCTTCCGCTGGTCACTTTTTGCTGGCTCCTGCATACTAGTAGTACTTTCAGTTTTCTGTTATCCTGACTACTGCTCACTGTTGGAGAAGCAGGTTGGATTCCTACATTTATGATTACCTGTTGAAGAGGAACCTGCAGGACACGGCGAAGGCATTCGAAGCCGAAAGCAACGTGCCTTCAGCTCCTGTTGGTGAGTGCCACAGTATCATGTGCTGTGATTGGACCATTTGTAGATGACACCATTTTAGTTTTCAAGTTCCGATCTTTCTACATTAAGAACCGAAAATTGATTTCTTGAAGCATTAATCTGAAGCCTTGCACTAAATTTAGAACTTCAGATTCATGCTTATCTTTTGACTAACACAGTAAGACCAGATCGAAAACAAAATTACTACCTGAGTCTTAGGGGAGCATATTGAAGCGAACAATACGCCTTGCTGCTGTGTATGGTTGAACAAATGCAAGTACGATTCTTTCTGCATTATGAAAAACACAAGTTAATTCCTTGTACTAAATTGCATTGCCTCTTTTACATTGCAATAGCGATCGATGCACCAGGGGGCTTTCTCTTGGAGTGGTGGTCAGTTTTCTGGGACATCTTTATTGCAAGGACGAATGAGAAGCATTCTGATTCTGCTGCTTCTTACCTTGAGGTTCTTTTCTTGATCCAGTAACTTGAGGCCATCATAGCACATGCATGTTGATTGTTGCTCCCTGAAGGCTTTGACCAACAATTAGTCCATTTTACAAAAAATATAGGATATTTTTAATATGAATCTAATTGCACCAATTTGTGTCACGAAACTAAGTACTAAGATTAATTGTTGGTCAAAGGCTTGTTGTGGCGGACCGAAATAAGCCTTCTAACGTCAAAGGGAGGGAGCACTTGTCCTTTTTGGTGCTTTTTTGTACCACACACTACACTAGGTAGGTAATAAATATAATCTTACACTGTACCTACCATTAAAATGTTTAAATTATATGCACCACAACTGTGCAACTGTCAAGTGAGTACCGCAAATTTTGCTTGTTTAATAAGTTTCAGATGATGCATATATCTGCAGCTGTTTATTTTTTCCTGAATTTCAAGTAAAATTATGGCGATAATACTCATATTAAACAGCTACCAAGTTCCACCGTTGGCATGAATAGATGGTTCTTGAACTAAAAAAAAAGAAAACTCGACCGATGGGGGAAGAACCGTCCCCCATGGCATTTCATTAAGAACCAAACCAAACTTGAGCCGACGCAGTGTAAAGTTACCTGGGCCGGCGACGCACTGCAACCACAAGCCAGCAAGGACAGTTACATAATTTTTTTGGGGTGCAATACTGGGGTTGGAACCCCAGTTGGTGCGCAAGACCACAACCAGCCACACCATTGAGCGATAGTTCAGTTTGCATGGTACTTGCATTAGTTTGTACTAGCTATTGGTCTGGGGCAGCTCTGATTTGTTTTACGTCTCCTTTTTAGCTGGGGCGGACTCAAAGTACAAACCACATACATCAGTGATCTTGGTGCGCACCTATCTAATAATATGGACGCCGGTGGGAGAGGCCTCGCTCCGCTGGCTAGCTGGGGTGTCCATCCTACTGTGCTGTAGCGGTGGGTTCACCACTGTGTTAGACTTGTATTCGGGGCAGCTAGGCGCGTAGGCTGGCCCTTTGGGCTGTTAGGCCCGTTGGTCCTGTTCCCTCCATGTAGCTACTACTACTAGCTCGTACCAGTTTATTTCCTGCTGGATATTTATCTGGAAAGGTGTCATTGCTAGTAATCTGCTGTAATGATTATGCAAGCTATGGCTATTTTCGCCTGTTGCGTTTGTATTGTGCTCCTTTATATGGTGACACAATTTATGCTGGCACAGTCTATTAAAGCAAGAGAGCATCAACAACAATCGCAGCAGCAGGTTGAGATGCAGCAAATCTTGCTACAGAGGAATGTGCTACAGCAAAAACAACATCCGCAAGAGCAGCAGCAACGACGTCAGCAGAAGCAACAACAGCGTAATGAAAACACTGATTTTACCACAAGTGCCCACAACAATATGGCTGCTACTGATCCACCGATACAACAAAATGCTGCACTTGCAAGTGCTTTATCTGCAAAGATGCATGAGGATAGGATGAAAGTTACTGTTCAGACTCAGAGGGATGTTTCTGATGAGGCTTCAATGAAGGTATTTTTTAAATTTTGCAGCATTAACTGTCGCTTCAATATTTGAGGAAGACTCGATGTAGAATGCTATGTGTTGCAATGCAGCAAAGGCTCACCGAAAGCATTGGTCCGTTGCTGGAATCGAATCCTACTTCAGTGCTAAAGTCACCTGCAAGACCAGCTCTGGCTTCAGGGTACAATCTAATTGTTTTTATTCTGTAATACATGCAAGGAGATATCTAGTGCAAACCTTTCTCAAGGTTGATTTGCTCGACTTTATTCTGTTATCAGGCAAATCTTCCATAGATCGGCTGGTGGCATGTCCGGTTCATTGCCACAACCTCAAACCAGGAGCGAACCACTTCGGGGATCAGTACAGGTTGATAGTTTATATTCAGATATTATAACATTTCATTTATCAATATCTGTAATTAACAAGTGCAGCTTATATCAGGATATGAAGGCAGAAACAAATGTAGCTTTGAATCTGAGAGCTCCAGGTACAAATGGGTCACTATTTGGAGTACCAGGCCTCTCTTTGTTATTCAATGCTTCTTTTATTGGATTCACTTGTGTTTTTTCAGAACTAAATCACTTCTGAATGTAGAGTTTAAAACTGATGATCTTATGAGATTTTTCATTCGCCATATTTAGTTAAAATTCCATTGATTATGACATAATTTGAAGCCTCAATAGAGACTATTAGACAAATACAGCTATGTATCTAGAGAGTTGGACAAACACAACACACCCTAGGAGGGGGGGGGGGCTTTCATATATATATGCCATATAGGCTTGGGGTACAAGTAATAGATTTACAAGGCTGCATCATCTTTACTTCCATGCTTGGCAGGCTCTAATCAGGTGGGAAACAACTTGACTTTGAAAGGATGGCCTCTCACAGTTAGTTTCTTCACCTTTTCTAGTCACTAGTATTGTAATTATAAATTGAAACAAAGTTTGTCTGTTGCACATTATTGTCCTCTTATGACACATCCTTTTGGTCATAACTATTCAGGGTTTAGAGCAGCTTCGATCTGGGTTTCTCCAGCAAAAAGCTTACATGCACTCTCCCCAGCCATTACAACACCAACTCCAGTTTCTTACTCAGCAGCAGCAAGTTCTGCTTCAAGCACAACAAAATATGACTGCTTCATCTGTAGAGATGGATAATAGACGATTTCAGATGCTTTTTAGCACGCGGAATTTTGTTCCTGGGAGAGATGGTCGATCAAATGCATTCACTGAAATTATTCCAACTGTTGGTCAGTCATTGCAGAACATGTGCTTACCTATGCAGGGCACGGATACAGATATACTGATGAAGGTAAGTTTTTCTTAGTTGTATGTACTTTTTTTTTCAAACAACACAGGAGAGTTGCGTGTCCTCATTAAGAGAGTACAAAGTTGTATGTATGATTTAATTATGTGCACATAGTTTTATCACATAGTTGTGTGGATTCTTCACGTATCAGTATGTTGTATTTGTTGACATCTTTTGGGAACAAATAAAAATGCTTGTGCCCTGAATCATCATTAAGTTTCCCCCAAAAAACTGAGTCCGTAATTTAGGATTGTAGACATTCAAAGAGGTAGGGCAACACAACACACTTTTTTTTTTGGGTGGGTGGGGGCGGGGGTTCATTTATATAGCAATGTACAGCTGTATAATGCATTCCATTGGCTGTTGCCAGAAACTAATTGTACATGTTATGTAAAAAATCAGATGTACTGATACTGTTTATGGTCACTTGGTGATCTTACTGATGTGTGCATGTGTCTCAAAGCCACCATTCGGGAAATAAACCCTTATTATTCTCAGCTAAACCTTACTACATCTTCCGTTTTGTGTAGAAGATAGCAGCTCTGCAGCAGCAGAAGCAACAACAGAGTAGCAGTCAGCAACAGCTCCTCCAACATCCATTACTGAATCAGCAACAACAAAACTCAAATTATCATGCAAGCGAGCAGGAAAAAATGGGTGCAGGAGCTGTAACTGTGGCTTTCCATGGACATGAACCGGTCTCTCCTTTTTCTTTTTGCATACATCCAAGATCACCATCTTATACACGTGTTCTTTTCTGAATTTTAATTTCTGTCAAAATTGTTGAACAGTTGAACTCATATTTTCATATGGTTTATGTCTCAGGTTTGTAAGAATCAAAATGGGCGAAAGCGCAAACATCCTATCTCATTTTCTGGTCCAGCTAATAGCTCTGGTACTACCAATACTGCTGGTGCTTCCCCCAGCTCAACACCCTCAACTCCTTCCGCACACTCTCCAGGAGAGACCATATCAACGCCACTGCTGCCCCACAATGCTAGCCTATCTACGGCATTAGTTGTTTACGATTCTGATGCCCTGATGCCAATTGAATCACAATCACCAACTAACCCACGTGTAAGTTGCTCTTTGCCAGTGTACAATCTTTGTTTAGGCAGTTCTACATAGGTTGTGTTTGTTTGAGCTTCTGGGCAATTTTGGCCTAGTAGCTTTTGGGACCTCCAAAAGCTAAATGCATAAGAAAGCCAGAAGCCAGAAGCACCTTTTCATGAGCTTTCCAGCTTCTGGCTTTTGGAGGTCCCAAAAGCTAGGCGCCCAAAAGCTCCCAGAATCTCAGACTTGTGACACTTTAGGAAGTCTGCTGTTTTACTGGATTTTGTATTATCTATTTATGATATTCTTAACTCTAGGTTGATATGGATCATTTTGTGGAGGATGGCTCCATGTCCATGGAAGATAATGTAGAACCATTCTTGTCCCATGATGACACAGATCCAAGAGCTGTTGGCAGCCATTGTATCACTTCTTCGAAAGGTTTGTAGCCTCTGCAATCCTTGTGTATCTTTGTACTAAGAAGATAAATTGGGTTTCCACACGGCCATTTGGGCGCAAACGCACGATTTCAGCATTTACAAGAGGATTGTTGGCCCTGTGCCTACTTAAAGTTGTTTTTATTATCATCTACCTAGAGTTGTTGCTTTTTTTTTTTAAAAAAAACTGCTGGTTCTGGACCTACTGAGAAAGGACAAATTCTTAGAAATTGATGTATAGTGTTTTTTGCATATATAATTATGCATAGACTGAGGACATAATAGGGGATTGGTGTGATTTTGTCCTTGCTCTGTCACAAATGGCTAGCAGCATATGTGATATGCGGGTCCAATCCATCGGATTAATATTATATGGCTGGATTTTTTTCTATATTTTTTTTGGCTTTGGCTACTGCTTTTATTTTCTGTTAATATTTTGTGGAACATTTTCTGTTACATGTTATATTCAGGATATATTCTCCAAGAGATGTCTTCAGCTCAAGCAAGCACAAGCAGTGTTCTGTGTTGCCATTTCTCATCAGATGGAAAACTACTTGCAACTGGTGGTCATGACAAGAAGGCATGTGGCGTTGTGCTTTCTAAGCTATTTAGTGGAGTTGATATTGTCATGGAGCTTTATGTAATCACTAATTACCACTTGTGACTCGCAATGCAGGTGTTACTGTGGAATGGTGAAACTTTGACACAAAAATCAACATTTGAGGAGCATTCTCTCCTGATAACTGATGTGCGCTTCAGCCCAAACACTCCACGCCTTGCCACCTCTTCATTTGATAAAACTGTGAGGGTTTGGGATCTCGATAATGTATGTCATCAATCCATGTTCTCCTACCTTTTCCTTCGACTGTGTATACATGCCAAGTGATGTACATTTCGCCATGATGCATTGCACAACTGTCAATCAACTTATACATGTCATTACTAAGTTTTATTTCTAGATCTAGTTCATTACCTTCTGTGCAGTTTATGACATATATGATATGGTGTGAAATCTTCAAGTCGTTGTTTTACTTTGTCCTTTTCTGCTGGTAGTATTTTGTGTATTTAATTATGGTGTGAAGCAAAAAAGGGAGCAGTAATCAATCGCTGTTCATGGTCGTATCTTGTGAAGGTCCGTAGTGTCGGTTCCTTGAATATGAAATAGTCAAATAGGTGATATGTGCCGTGCAAGATGATTCTGAACTATTGGCTACCTGAGACATGCTTGTCCTTGTTTTCTGCAGAGCTCATAGTGCAGCAAAGTGTGTCTTTAACTGCTTTTCATTTCGCTATATCTTATTGTTATTCCTTGGAATTGATTTTTGCAGCAGGGTTATTCAATTCGTACATTCACCGGGCACTCGGCATCTGTTATGTCACTTGATTTCCACTCAAACAAGGATGACCTTATTTGTTCTTGTGATGGGGACAATGAGATAAGATTCTGGAGCATCAAGCATGGAAACATAGTCCGGATTTTTAAGGTTTCTCAACTTTGCATATTTAGTACTTTATCAGCCTGTTGTTTTCTTATGTCCAACTTGCATGCTGAGTGCTGAGTAGCAACCTGTTAAATACATTTTACATTTCATACCATATCAACTTGTTTAATTGGTTGCAAGCATTGGTAATATATTATGTATGACCAGTGAATAGCGTGCATACCCCCCCCCCCTCCCCCAAACACAAAGAGAGATGCCATCGTAGTGATAATGTTTTCTGTATTCGATGCCCATGCAGGGAGGTTCCACCCAGCTGAGATTCCAGCCCCGTTATGGAGGATATCTTGCAACAGCTTCAGATAATATAGTCTCTATTTTGGATGTGGAGACACAATCTTGTGTGAGGAGATTTGAGGTTCGTGCCTGAGGTGGAATCTGATAGTTTGCTATTTTCTTTGATTAAGTCTGCAAGTCGCAATTTGCTAACTCGGTGCACCTGCTCAATGCAGAGGTCATAACTTATTTCATATTGGGATAAAGCTTCTTTTATCTTAAAAAAAACTTAATAGATATAGTCATAATTTCTTTCTATATTAATCACTTTAGCCCCCTTTTTGTTCCTTTTGTTGGGAAGAGGTCACTTAAAGCAGCTCTGAAAGTCCTATTTCTTGGAAACTGCAGCAGAGCCACACTAAGGATGTTGATACCTTGTGCTGGGATCCCACTGGAGAATATGTCGTCTCTGTTAGTGAAGACACCGTGAAGGTGTGGTCATTGAATGATGAGAGCTATGTGAATGAGCTTAACTGCAGCGGGAGAAAGTTCAGTTCGTGTACTTTTCACCCTACACATCCATCCTTGCTTGTCATCGGCTGTTACCAGGCAAGACACTTTTTACCTTGAATACCTTTTACCCACGATTCATCCAAAACTAGGTTGCATTCTTGCATCGATCTGGGTTGCCTATGGTTAAAATTGGGTGTGGGGTCAAACTCATACAGCGACCTTCGACTATTCATAACTGCTACGATTTCACCACTTCAGTTTCATATTTTTTTTAGCACTAGTGATTTCTCACGAGTATCCGTAAGTAGCAGCCCACCAGGACAATATTATGGACATTTTCTGCCATGATTGTTTTTTTTATGTGTAAGAGTTACACTCTCTGTCCTAAAAAGCATGCACTTCTAGCCATTCACTAGATTCATAGCATTTTTAGTGAATCTAGACAAGAGATTGTCCATATTCAGTAGAGATGTTATGAATGTTTTTTGGGACAGAGGGAGTAATAAAGAGTTTTAGCACTATTTCTTGACAAATGCAGCTGCTGTTTTTTCTACTACCTCCGTCTTACCAAGACTGTTCTGAATGCTGCAGTCTCTGGAGCTGTGGGACATGGCAGAGAACCGGAGCATGACCATTGCAGCGCACGACAGCCTCATCTCAGCCGTGGCCTCATCGAGCTCCGGCCTGGTTGCTTCCACAAGCCATGACAAGTATGTCAAGCTGTGGAGATGAGCTCGCCTCCTCCCTAGCTGTTAAACCGTAGTAGATGAAAGCCCCCTTTTGTCACACCATTAGCCGCCTGCTGCTCAGCTATGCTGCCGGTGTGTTGCAGTAGCACTCTGGATCTGGATACTGAACTGTTTGTGGAAGTAGAATGCAGTAAACCCTGAAGGAGTGGTTTAGCCCTAGCTTTTGTATAGAAAACTAGATCCTGAGGTATATATAGTCGACTAGTCTCACTGTATCAGTGCTTGTCAGCTATTCAGGTTGATACTTGCACCCCTGATCTCTGGAAATGCCCATCTGAATTTCTCAATGCTTCCCTGTCCCTGCTGCATCTCTGCAAATGTGTTTTACGTTTGTGATTTAGTGCTGCATCTAGACTACGGAAGCTTCATGGCTATGTAAAGGTGCAGAGCCCTCCACTTGCAAGAAAGGAATCGTTTGCTTGTGATTCCTAACGTACGCAGGTTCCAGCATCCAGTTCCCATTCGCATGATGCGCATATCTCAAAGTAGAACTGATCGAGTGCAGTTCTGATTCCTCTTTGTTTCGGAGGTACAATTTGCCACCATCTGGTGGAGATGGCGTGGATGATGTGTTGGATCTCCAGTTCTTGGAGAGTATCCCGTCCTCTTCGACGCCAGGACGAACAGCTATGGCTCCCATCGTGCAAGTTTTATGGTGGGTCTGTTTGCAGTGCCTGCACCGAATCATTTCCATCTGCAAATTTGTTCGAGGTAAGATCAGTACATTGGGTCTTTATGTAAGATCAGTACATTAGGTCATTCTGAACAAATGAGCCTTTGACGAAGTGAGGAGAATTTTCTAAGAGCATGCCAATGTTGTAACATTATATTTACAAACATTTTGCGATAATTCAGATAGTTCTCTATTTCCTCGCTCTTTGTTATTACATTAGTACCATATTTTCTATCCAGCAATCTTGTGTTATTTTCCCTCGTTCTAGAAGTTTTTTTTTTTTTTAAAGCCATGCCCTGAATTGAGAATAGTATGGGGTTGCAACTTGCAAAGGATTTCACGTGATCAAATTAAAGGTCAACAATGCTACACGGGGAAAATATAACCGTGCAACTGCTATGAACCCAAGAGAATTGTAGGTACTAGTAGTGTTTTAATTTAAGAAAAGGGTTCAAATGCTTTTTTTTTTAAAAAATTCTTAGAAAATCTTATGGAGTCCGGCCGAACGCTTGGGTTTAGCTTACCCAACCAAGCTTCCTACTTAACTCCCCTTCCCATCTAATCACCTATTCTTCCTCTTCTCATCTCTCTCGCCGTTTCCAACCCCAAAACCCTAGACGCGACCCTCCCCCGCCGCCGGTCGCCGCCGCCCGCGGCCATGGATCTCCTCCGCTCGCACCTCCACAAGGTCCGCATCCCGGAGCCCACCAACCGCATCCACAAGGACGAGTGCTGCATCTCCTTTGACACCCCGGTAACAGCGCCCTGTCCTCCCCTTGTGTTCCTCCTCGTCTTCGCCTCGATTTGCTAGGGTTAGTGTCTGACGCGATATCGCTGTGTGTGCGTGTGCGTGTGCAGAGGTCGGAGTGGGGCCTGTATGTTGACATGAACTCGTTCCTGGGGTTCGGGAGGGAGCACGTGGAGTGGAACTTCGAGAAGACCGGGAACCCCGTGTACCTCCACATCGTTCAGCGCCGGAAGCCGGAGCCCGACGAGGCCGATCGCCCGCTTAAGAAGCCCACACTCCTCGCGATAGGTATGTGTTCTTACTTGGACATAAGCTGTTCGGCATAGCTTGATTGAAACCAAAAGGTTCGGACATTAATATTTGTTTAGTATAAAACCCGCTTAAGAAGCCACACTCCTCGCGGTAGGTATGTGTTCTTACTTGACATAAGCTGTTCGGCATAGCTTGATTGAAACCAAAAGGTTCGGACATTAAATGTTTGTTTAGGATAAATGTGGATACCATATACTGAGCTTTTGCTTATCGAGCAGTAGTCTTATTCTTTGAATTCCAGTGCAAATGGTTTGCAGCATAAGTGAATTGTGTGGTGATGTCATCGATCCTGTTAGGACTTGTTTATCATGATTATTTATTGAATTATGGACTTGTATATGCTATCTGGATTCACCCGAAATATGTATATTGTGCGGCAGTGTTACCAAAATACTCTGAGAATGCTATTAGATATTTTCCTTTCTGTTTGTTGATGAAGGCTTTCTACTCTCTAGTGGATTACTCTCTGCTAATGCTATAGTATAGCATTATTGCACAATACACTGTTTGCTATTATGTAAAAATTAAGACTGCAGTACAGATTTGAATTCTTTTTTTTTTCCTGTATCATTTATGATTAGTGTGTATAGATTATAATGCTAAAGTCTGTGGTAAGAGTTGTCTATATAGACCAGAATTTTTGCATGGTTGAGCTAGATGCTTGTCGGAACCGTACAGTGTGTTACTGTGTTTGCAGACTTGCAAGTATTAGGACATTGGTATGGAAACTTCTGTTTAGTTTATATATTTATAAGATGGCTATGATCCTGATTAACAAGTTTTTTCTACAATTGATAGGTGTGGAAGGAGGTTTTGGTGATCAAGAACCTGAATATGATGAGACCTTTGAAATCACCATCTTGCCTGATTTTATCTCGCTTCCATTCCCTTCAGTTGACTTGCCAGAGAAGGTAGTTTTTACCCTTTATGCAACAACTTGAAGGCTAAATATGTTATATGCGTTTTAATTTAGTTATTCTACACTTTTGCAGGTTAGGCTTGCAGTTGATAAGGTTATCCTTACTGAAAGTGCTGATAGAAAACAACAATTGGCTGCTTGGGTTGCTGACAAGAAGAAACTTAGTGCATACGCTATGGATCTGAAGCAGATAGACAATGGTGTTATTGTACCTTCTACTGGATGGAAGTGTAGCAAATGTGATAAAACCGAGAACCTCTGGTTGAATTTAACTGATGGTATGATCCTTTGCGGGAGGAAGCTTTGGGACGGAAGTGGTGGGAACAATCATGCAATTGAACACTATGAACAGACTAAATACCCTCTCGCGGTAAAGCTTGGAACAATTACTGCTGATTTGGAAGCAGCAGGTAATTGTAGACCTGACATTTTGCACTTCAGAATTTCTTGATGTTTATGAAAGTTTTTGCAAATGGTATGCTGTCTTTATGATATCTACCAGAACTGCATTGTGATGATTAGCCATCCTGTTTCCATTTATTTACTGAAGCATACATATTGGTGTTGATCATCAATTGGATGTCCTATTTATCCCTTTATGATTCAATAGTTTGATACCAGTAAACGGTCCCTTTGTTTTCACAAGTTACTACTACCTCCAGTTATGGAGCTCATCATCTGGAAACAAAGAGCCTTTTCGCATTTTTATTATCTTACTGGATCATATGATCTTGAGATGGGTAGATTTAACACAGAATATTTTTACTTGTTATACTTAAAGTGTTTTATAGTGCAGTTATAAAACCAATGTCCAGAGTTGCCTTGAGAGGTGTGATGAAAATTTAAACTGGAGGATTTTTTTTTTTTGCAAAAACTGTTTTATACAATCTTTTAAAAAGAGCACATGCTAACCTGCTCTTTTCTTAAACACTTTGATTTTAATATATGCAGTTCACAGATGTTACTTTAGTTGTTTGTTAAAAAAATACCTGTTGATGCCTTATTTTCTGCGACAGCTCAGACGTTTTCTCATACCCGGAAGACGATAGTGTTGAAGATCCACTATTAGCTCAGCACCTGTCACATTTTGGTATTGATTTTTCTTCACTTCAGAAGGTGAGCACTGATATTTGATTTTGCGTCATTTATCTAGGATAGTTTAGCTCTGTTTAGTAGAGCCTTTATGTGTTAAACAATTATAGAAGATTCAGATTTTTGAATAATCGTAGTTGCAGATTGATATGCTATAGGACTTCCGTACTGTAGACTAGCCTCCAGGCTTTAGATTAATTTGAGCTAGGTATTATTGGCCAACTTCCTGACCGCTTGATGCCCAGGTTGCTTGCATTATTGAACCCTTCAACTAGAAATTGTGCTACAAGATTCCTTTTTTTTTTTTTACACATTTTAAGCGACAAATTTATGATTTTGGCTTCTTGGTTTGTAATGTGGAGCCATGTTAACTGAACTGGTTTCCTTTTGTTATTGCAGACTGAAATGACTACTGCCGAGAGAGAACTTGATTGCAACACAAACTATGACTGGAATAGAATACAAGAAAGTGGAAAAGATGCTGAACTTCTATTTGGACCAGGCTATACTGGTCTTGCGAACCTAGGGAATAGGTAAGGTAGTTTGACTTAATGATATCATTTTTTGTTCTCATAATTTTTTTAATAAACAATTGCTCTTTACAGTTGCTATATGGCTTCAATAATGCAAGTCATGTTCTCAACTCATCCTTTTGTATCAAGGTTAGTTTTACCGTTCATATTCATTATTCATCCCTTGCTACATTTGTCTTTCCCCCCTTTTAGGTGACCTTTATTGATTTCAGATACTTTGAGAAGCAGAGTTTGAAAGCTGCATTTGCAACTGCCCCTGCTGATCCAACATTGGACCTAAACATGCAGATGTAAGTCTACATGTGCTGATTATGGCATTGTTAACGAGTGTTTGTGATAATGTTGTTTATCTTGTTGAATCTGATACATTTTTCTTAGCTTTTATTAATAAATATATGCCGTTCAAGATAATGCATGTAGTTTGATATTCGATCATCTGTTTTATACTTAGTACATGTTAAATTGGCTACAAATTTCATTTCAATTATTAGTACAACAGCATCACAAAAGGAATGAATGGTCATCCCTAAATTTTTCAGTGGACTCCTTTTCTTTGTGCCATCACAAGGGAAACACAGATGGATCACCTGGTTAAGTACTTTGTATGTAGTGTAAGGTGCTGAAACCAAGCATATCGCATACCTCACCAGAAAAAAAAAATTGTGTTGCCTTCCATTCGAAGTTCAAACTATAAATTAGCACTTATATTTTCTATGCACGAGCTGATCAATATGTATTTTGCTCTTATATGCTTGTTTAATCCTTTTATAGGACAAAATTGGGACATGGTTTGCTCTCGGGTAAATGTTCTGCACCAATGAAGGAGGTATGAATTCCATTTTACATTGATTTGTTGCTATGGTTTCCAATTGTAGGATACTTTCTCTCCTATGTATGTCAATATGATTGTTTGGTGGTTCTATCTGGCATAGACTGCTCTCTTGTTGCATTCCTAGTCAGTATTATACAATACCTGTTCACACTTCTGATTTATTCTGTACCTAATACCAGCATACTGTTCTGCTTCTTCATTTGATGAACTTTCACGTATAAACTTCTTTGATTTGGTTGTGAAACATGGAAACTACTGTGCGGTATTGAGATCTGTTGGCAATTGCACACTTTTATGCTTGAACAGTCAAGAGTGTGAGAGGACGTTATGGAACTAAGGAGGTTTTCCAGAATCTTGGTACCATTTTATTTCTTAATTGAATTGGGGATAAAGAACTGCTTTTGAGTGACATGTCTCCTGCATTCTAGATTGTACAAATGAAGGCTTAAAGGTTCTTTTATTTTTTTTTTGTTGGCTTTTTATCTCTAGATTTCATTTTAGTGAAGCACCTGCTTGTTGCACCTATATTTTAATGGCATTCTAAGTTGTGTGTTATAGTAAGCAAATCTGATTCTGTGCCTTTGTTGACCATTTGGAAACTGACAGTTTTTTGTTTCTGATATTGTCCCTATGTTGTGTTCGTATTGTAGGGGCAGGAAGGGATACGTCCTCGCATGTTTAAGTCCGTTATTGCTGCGAACCATCCTGAATTTTCTAGTATGAGGCAACAGGTATTGTTCTTTTCAACTTTGATAACTACTTCCTCCATTTGACAAATATATGTCGTTCAGAACAATCTGGCTAGTTAAATAATGAAGTAATTAGCTTGTCCTATATGCTATATGTTTAAAACAGCGGGAGTATAAGCTACAACAACCAGCATTGCTTTTGTATTCTACTCCGTATTTCTGCATCAACAACCGTTATGAAATAAGTCTCTTAACTTCCACCTGTTCATCCAGGATGCCCTCGACTTCTTCCTTCACCTAATTGACCGAGTTGAGCAGGCAAACCCTGGGAGCCATGAATTAAATCCTTGCTCAGGTTTCAAGTTCATTATTGAAGAGAGGGTTCAATGTCCTTCTGGCAAAGTTTCATACAACAAACGGTCTGACTACATTCTTTCTTTGAGCATACCACTGCATGAGGCAACTAATAAAGGTAGCTTTAAACATTTTTGCTGCTGTGACATAAATGTATAGGTCCTTGATATTTATTTGACATGCAGAGCAGCTAGAAGCTTTTAATCAAAAGAAAGCCGCAATGGACTTGGATGGGAAAGAAGTGTAAGACAATCAATCGTTCATATTTCATGCAGTACCTAGTGAGTGTTGGCTCATGGATAACTATGTTTCCATGACAGGTCTAATGAGGAAATTGTGAGACCTAGAGTCCCATTGGAGGCATGCTTAGCAAGTTTTTCTGGCCCAGAGGAAATTCCTGACTTCTACAGCACTGCTTTAAATTCGAAGACGACTGCCACCAAGTATGCACATTTTGAACCCTACAATATTTAAATGATATGTAACATTCTCATGAAAGCGCAATATTTCATTACTAACTTATTTTAGCAATGTCCTTGTTTTGTTTTCATTTCACTAATAGTATTAGTGATAATCTATAGTAATTGCTCAGCTCTCCTTTGAATTTTTGTGTAACTCGTAAGGAACTCTTTCTTTTGTTTGGCTTATTTACTAATCACCGCCTTTCATTATTCAAGTCAGCTAATATATGTGACATCAATCAGCAGTGACTGTAAAGCTCATTTAGATGAAGATTTGCCCAATTGGAATCCAGTTTGATTTGGGCATATAAGGCATTGTAGTTATGTACTACTTTGGCAGTTAAGCAAAACACATTAATCGAAAAAAAGTTAGAATTAATAAATTGTATTATTTGCTTTCGAATACTATATTTTTTGGATTAGTCTGGTGTTGGTAATTATATTAATGTGGGAATTTGAGTCTATGATCATTACTTAGGAATGGTGGAAAAGCTTTTAGAATTAATTGATTCCTGTGCTTTAAATGAGTTATCCTGATTGTGGAGAATATTTTGTAGAACAATGGTGTACGCACTGATTTTAGATTGTGCTTGTTTGTGGACTGGATCTTGGTGTTATTTCTTTGCTTATCGCATTCTATACACATATATCATGAATGGTTTTAAACAAAGAAATATTTCGCGCAGGACTGCTGGCTTTAACACCTTTCCTGATTACCTGGTGCTGCATATGCGTAAGTTCGTGATGGAAGCAGGATGGGTGCCGAAGAAACTTGGTAATGCTCCCCACTTTGTCTATGTGAGCATGTGTTGCTGATTGAAACAATGGTTATAAATTAATTCGAGACTCATTTCATAGAGCTTCCATTACAGCACATGTCCAGTGTGTTGACATAATCCACCTTGCTTTACGCATAATTCAGTTGAATCTCTGGAAACAGTAAATGTTTCAGCAACCTCACACTTTCACTTTGGAATCGATGTTTTTAAGCACTTAATGACATATTGTTTCCCTAGTTCATACAGCAGTTGGTTGAATGCGATCTTAGCAGTATCTCGTATTTCAGCTCTGATTCATGATTTCCTGTTCTGGCTCGAGATTTTGTACGCATAAGCAGTACTTCCTATTGGTACTTAAATAACACGCAATTCGACACTTATTGTCATTCTGCATGTCTGATTTAACTATTGTTTATCTCCGTATTTTTATATCCTTGCTCATGGCCATCTATTTCTCTTTCAGATGTTTATATAGACGTGCCAGATACAATTGATATCTCACATATGCGCAGCAAGGGTGTGCAGCCTGGGGAAGAGCTGCTACCTGAAGGAGGTTAGAATTTCTTTTCATTATTTCCCTTTTCTCTGTTTTGTCTTTGACTTCGCATTTGTTTCAGTTTCTGTTGACCACAAAGCAGAGCCTGCTCCACCTGTTGCCAGTGAAGATATTGTGTCCCAGCTTGCTAGCATGGGGTTCGATTACCTTCATTGTCAGAAAGCTGCCATTAACACATCAAACACAGGAGTTGAGGAAGCAATGAATTGGCTCCTCTCACACATGGATGATCCAGGTTGGTATGCTACCATGATTAATTTTTATGTCGTGATAATCTGCCTGTAGCCCTGTACATAGGAAGTTGTAGTAGTAACAAGAGAAGCTTCTATTTTGCGATGCAGATATAAATGATCCCATATCAAATGATTCACGAGCTTCTGAACAAGCTGTGGATGAAGCTAGTGTTCAAACTCTCATTTCTTTTGGATTTCCAGAAGATGTTGCCATAAAGGCCCTCAAAGCTTCTGTAAGATTCTCTTTATTATTTATCGCATTGAATAGGCAAGTGGTCTTTAGATTTTTAGCCTTCAGAATGTTAGTAGTGGCAAATCTGCTCCTATTCTCGCCCACTATATCTTGCATTTCCCTCTTCCACTGTTTCCTGTTAACTTTGCATTTTTATCGGCCCTGTTCTGATGTGACAATATTGTTTTGTTATGTGTTAGGGTGGTAATATCGAGAAAGCTACAGACTGGATTTTCAGCCATCCTGAAGCATCGAGCTCAGCATCTGCTGACTCTTCAACTAGCAATGTAAATGCAGATGACACTTACATACCAGATGGAAGTGGCAGTAAGTTTTGCTAATCCCTTTGTTTTCTTTTAGCCCTTTGTAATGGTGCAGTACTCATCTTGAGCCATGTTGAATTTTCGAAAGATTTGTCTCTTTAATGTGTATGGATGTCTTGCTGATAGGTATCATGTCATCACAAAGTAGACCCAAAAATTAAATTGGCCATATTTCCAAGCATATGATATATTTCCTAGTGTACTTTGGAAAACGTGGAAATGCTATGAAGTTAAATATGAAAGGCCCATACTTGTCGATTGCAAGCATAGCAATTAAACGAAAACTGAGAAATTATTGGTTTCTCTTCTGTATGTGCAGTTTAGTGTTTCTTCTGGTGACTGAAATTCGCTTTCCATAACAATGTTCTGTTTTGCAGGATACAAGCTGATGGCATTTGTAAGCCATATGGGAACCTCCACCCATTGTGGGCACTATGTCGCTCATGTCCTCAAAGACGGGAGGTGGGCTATCTTCAATGACAGCAAGGTGGCAGCTTCTGTCGATCTGCCCAAGGATATGGGTTACCTCTATTTCTTTCAGAGGATTAGCAACTAGGCACAGGCAAATTCCATCTTTGACTGAATTCATAGTTCATGCACACATCGTTAAAGAATGGAGGGCTGTAATGATGTCACGCAGATTTTAAAGTGACTGACTGTTGATATTCAGCCGTGTTGCGGATGTTTCTTTGTTTCATGAGACGGTATAGACCAGAGCGACGCGACCGGTTACATTTGTGTTGCCTGGTCGCTGTGTTAATTTGCTTGATGCTTTGCATTGTGGTTGCTTTGACGCTCTGTCGTCGTTTCTCATACACACGAAAACTATTACAGGATGCCAATGTTGCTTTCTGCACTGAGGCGCTAAGGTACGTCATTTAATTGTCGCGAGAGCACTGGCGATGGCGAGCGTTTATATTGGTGGCATGTCTGAGTTGGATATTTGCTGCTCTGAAATGAAAATATAGTTCTGTATATAAAAAGTGGGAAGTATTTTTTGCCTGAGTACAACAGGTTCATGTACAACAAACACGTTATGACAACATCAACTCGAATTCAGGCCTTGTTTAGTGTCCCAATTTACCACCAACTTGGTACATTGAGATCCGTACCCTCTCTTACAGGATACGTTTCCTAGTGCACCAACTTGACGCCAACTTTCCGAACTAAACAAGGCCTGAGACTACCATCGCTATGTGCCCAACATTGATACTTTAGTCAAATCATTGAACAGAAGTACAGAACCAAAAGAATTAGTGAGTGCAATATGATTTTTATTTTTACTTTGCCGAGCAAGATGAATCGAGTTGCTTTTCATGAGCAAGACAGTGCGGCAGGCAGTTTGGACTAGAACGGTCCAGCGCCTTGGCACCATGACTTGATGTACCAAATAGCTGCAGGATAGCTACCATGTCTGTTGTATGGAACAGCTAATTCGCCATGCAATCTTACCAATAAAAATTCTAAAGGCTTCAGATTTTTTTTTTTTGAAATGTCAGAAAAATTTGATACATCAACAAACTGGTATGGATAATCGTAGTGTTATGAATACCCGACTTTTTTTTTTTGTTTTTAAGCCCTTTTCTAAAACTTTTCTCACAAATAAGCCCCTGACAGAACGTTTACGGCTTTTGGACCCCATGGCTCGGCGCCAGAGACCCCGGCGCCGAGGTTACACGTCCCCGTGGCCTCGCCAGCGGAGCATGGCCACGTGGTGCACACGTGGCGTTCACCTCGGCGCTGTAGATCTTGGCGCTGAGCTCGGAACGAGGCGCTGAGCTCGGCGCCACGGATCTTGGCGCCGAGCTGGGCGCCATACGCCGATATGCGATGTTTCGAGCCCTCTGTTTCGAATCGACACACCGCCGCTGGTCCACTCCTCCTCCTCCCCGCCGCCCGCTGGTCCAGCCGCCGGCGTCGCCTGCTCCTTCATCTCCCTGCCGCCCGCTGCTCCGCTCCTCCTCCTCCCCGCCTGGTCCTCCTCGTCCTCGGTGCTGCTGGTCCTCCTCCTCCCCGCCGGCCGCTGCTCCTCTACCTCCTCGCCCGCCGCTGCTCCTCCTCCTGAGCTCGAGCGCGCGACGGGATTGGGCGAGGCGGCGAAGGAGGGAGGGCCACTCGGCCGGCCCTCCGCTCCCCGCCAACCACCCGGGCGAGTGGACGGCCACTCGCCCGGTCGCCACCGCTGCCGGCAGGCGAGGTAAGCTTCTCTTTTTTTAAGCTATTTTTTATATGTAAATATAGCTAGGAAATTTGTATATATTTAGGTTAATTTGTATGTGTAAATTTAGGTTAATTTGTATATATTAGGTAATATATATAGGTACTTTAGGGTATATATATAAATTTGTATGGGTAGTTTGTATAAATATTTATTTTTTCTAGCTATTCTATATTTATATATATATATTATGTAGGTAATTTAGATAGCTAATTTGTACGTATTGAATTTTATCTCTAGGTATTCGTATATATCATTATATGTATAATTATCTATATAGTTTAGCTAATTTATTATCTTTAGATGGAGAATATTGTCACATTGCATCATGGAGGAGTTGTGCAGAAAGGTGAATTTTGGAATGTTTCTTTTGTTGGGGTGGAGACGGAAAGTCTGCTATTTGATGACCGACCATTGTTGAGTGAATTGATTGGTAGGGCTCATGAGGTTTTACAATGCAATTCAAATGATGATGTCATCTCGGTCGAAGGAGTTGTGTACTATAGCAAATTTGGAAGGGTTTGTAGCAGATTGATTGGTATTTCATCTGAGTCATCTTGGGAGAAGTTTGTCAATATTGTCATGAAGTCTGATTGTCAATCAGTGGAGGTCTATGTGAGGAACTTGTCTAAGCATCCAATTACTCGTCCACAATCACGTCTTATTTCCCATGGTACTGTGCATGCCTTGTCTCCTCTACATGGTCGAAGGACTCGTTCTAACCCTCCCCGTCAAAGTCTTGAGGTGGATGTGCCAGCTGTGGCTGGTCCCCCTGACGCTGAGTCAGGACCAAATGAGTTAAATGAGCCTCATGAGCTTCCATTGACACAGAACCACCCAAGTAAGTGTTGTGCCAAAAGTTAGTCATAAGTCTACTTCTCTTTTATATAGATATACACGGTTGGTCCTATTTTCTGCGTTGCAAATGATCATTATTCGTTTGTGGTCTCAATGCAGGTTCAGTTCCTGAAACCATTGTCCCTCCTGTGCCACGAGCATCCAACACGGGTTACGCTTCTAATAGCGTTTCAGTTCAGATGGATGATGAAGAAGAGCCTTATGGGAGTGCACGGGCCGTTGATTCAGATGACGACCTTGCTGTCACAATGAGCCAAGAGGATATCAGTTTAGATGTATTTGCAGACGTGATCCACTAGTTCATCAATTTAGCGATCTGAGTGGTAGTCATAGAGCTTATGCAGAAGGAAGAGAAGATGAGCTCCTAGAGGCTGCTCATAGAGGCGATGAGGATGACTTTGAAATTAAGTCAGGTCTTGTCTTCAAGGACCTGCCAACATTGAGAAGGGTGTTACAAGAGTATGCTGTAAGACGTAGGAGGCCTTTTAAGGTTAGACATTCCTATGTGCAGCGTCGTTACACAGTGGTGTGCGAGAAAGCGGATTGCAATTGGAGGGTATGTGCAAGAAAGCAAAAGGTTACAGGAAAGTTCAAGATCACCAATGTTAATGCTTTGCACACTTGTGACAATCTAGAGCTACAATTGAAGCATCGACAGTTGACCTGTACTTTGATTGCTAAAAGACTTATTGAGACATTGAAGCGGGAGCCAAACATAAAGGTGGCTGGTATCATCACTATGACTCAAGAGATATTCAACTACAGGATCAAATATGGCAAAGCTTGGCGTGCAAAGCAAAGAGCCTGGAAGATGATATATGGTGACTGGGAGGAGTCCTACGAGAAGTTACCAGCAATGCTGAATGCTATGAAAGCTGCAAATCCAGGAATGCATTCCAAAACCAAATGAATGGCTTCAGGATGGTAGGCAAATATTCTTTCGTGCATTTTGGTGTTTTCCTCAGAGCGTGGAGGCTTTCAGGCATTGCCGTCCAGTGTTTTCAATTGATGGTACCTTCTTGCTTGGTAAGTACATGGGCACTCTGTTGATAGCGATTGCTTGTGATGTTGACAACGCATTGGTGCCTTTGGCGTTTGCTTTGGTGGAGAAGGAAAACAAGGATAGCTGGGGTTGGTTCTTGCGACTAGTTCGTGTCCATGTTGTTGGCCCAGGCAGAGAGGTGGGTGTCATCTCTGATAGGCACCAGGGTATTCTCAGTGCAGTTAATGAGGTAATCCCTGGGTACGCACCATTGCACCACCGTTGGTGCACTCGACACATGACAGAGAACTTGCTTCGTAAGGATAATGACAAGGATAACTTTCCTCTGTTCGAGGAGGTTTGCCGCATGCTAGAGGTGGAGATGTTTGAGAAGAAGCTGGAGGAGCTTAAAGTAGCAACAAATATTTGTGGCCGTCAGTGGCTAAGGGATTTGATGGTGGATGTAGAAAAATAGACAAGGGCATATGATGAAGGTGGCTGGAGATATGAGCATCAAACTAGCAACATGGCATAGTCTTTTAATAGTGTGCTTAAGGGTATACGTGGCATGCCTGTCACCGCGATTGTTGAATTCACCTTCTATAGGATGGTTGCATGGTTCAACGAAAGGCACGCACATGCAGTACAGCTGCAGAGATAGGGACACCAATGGGCACCTAAGCCAGCAGAGCATCTTGAGAAAGCAAAGACAAGGGCTCACACACATTCCCTTCATTCTTTTGACGAGGTTGAAGGAAGGTATCGGGTCACAGAGAATGCTTGGACAACCTCTGATGGAGCGATCCAGCCATCTAGATGTTATGTTGTCCACCTAAACAATTTTTCATGTGCATGTGGCAAACCAAGGCAGTTTCACTTCCCCTGTTCCCATTACATTGCGGCAGCTCGTCATGCAAACTATTCCTTCGTAAATAGGATACCTCATGAGTTCAGTGTTGACAGCCTCATTAGAACTTGGGCTCCTAGATTTGAGCCTTACTTAGCTGAGGAACAATGGCCTCGATATACTGGTCCTCGATATGCCGCTGATCCTGCGGCCCGTTGGAACAGGCGTGGTAGTAGGAAGAGGTCAAGGCACAAAATGGTCATGGACCAGGTTTCCGGCCGTACAAAGCGTGGAAGAGGAAGACCCTTTGTGGAAGACTCGGAGCGAATCCAATGTGGAAAATATGGTGGCCTAGGACATAATTCACGTACATGTGAAGACCCTGAACTAAGCCAATGTGGGAAATATGGTAGAATAGGGCACAGCTCACGTAGATGCCATTGGCAGCCTAGCCAGGTTGAGATTATTACATTTTATGTAATAACTTCTGAATTATTTATTCATTGCCAACGTATATATCATTTTTATGTACTAACTTGTATTTGTATTTTTTTTAAACTTCAGGATGGAGATGCACCACCTCCTGCAGCCGTACTACGAGGAGAACCACCGGGGCCGATTCACCGCAGAGGGGCAGGTAAGGATAATGTCAATAAACATATTTCATACCATGATTCTCATTGACAAATTTTATTTCACAGCAACTGCACCTTCTGCGCCCTCGAACCCATGACAAGTTTGGGGAGATGCGATACAACGATCGGTACACTCCTCTGTTGCAGAGGGCTGGGCTAGATGTCGTATCGTATCAGGTTCGCCGCGGGTTGCCTCCTTTCAACCCTGCGGTGATCACTGCTTTGGTGGACAGGTATGTGCATAAATGACTTGTTGTCTTTGTTCATGCATTTCAAATTCAACTTTGCTGAAATATACATTGTTTTTCGTAGGTGGAGGCCCGAAACTCATACCTTCCACCTTCCATGTGGGGAGATGACGATTACGCTAGAGGATTCTCAGAAGATGCTTGGCCTTAGTGTGAGAGGTCGTCCGGTTACGGGACACTGCAGGCCTGATGGTTTGAGGGCACGTGTTCAAGCCTTCTTTGGCAGGCCGCTTCCGGTTGATGGACCGGGTACCAGGACCTCAGGAGTTTCTCTGCAGTGGCTAAGACAAAGCTTTGGTGAATGCCCGGCCGATGCGGACGATCAGATGGTTAGCTACTACTGCAGAGCTTGGGTTCTTCACCTCTTTGGCAATGTCCTATTCCTAGACGGCACCGGTGACGTCGCTTCTTGGATGTACATCCCTTGCCTAACGAACTGGGACCAGACAGGGGGTTACAGCTGGGCTTCAGCTGTGCTGGCGTTCCTCTACCGCCACCTCTGCGAGGCCTGTCGATGCTCGTCGCAGAACCCTTCCATAGGTGGGTGTGTATACCTTCTACAGCTTTGGATGTGGTCTCGGATACCTATTGGTAGACCTACAGTTCTTCCTGCTCGGCCATGGTTTGAGGTTCATGACATCCATCTACGTCCGACCGTCGCCTACTTGTGGGACCAGGTCTCCATTCCTTTTGCTCGGCCCAAGCGGGCATACCTAGAGTACACCAATGAGATGGACGCACTGACACCCTCCATGGTAATAGCAATAATACCTATCAAAGCCTAGTTGTGTTCCTATCTCTAATCTTGTTTCCCTTTGGTGATCCTTGTGTAATTGTTGTTGTAATTGTGTGCAGGTAACTTGGCAGCCATACAATGAGCCAAGTGTGGTGCAGTTGCAGCTGAGTACCATGTGTTTCGTGGATGATGACTTGTACAGGATGACCTGCCCGCTCATTTGCTTCTACACCGTGGAGTTCCACCTTCCGGATAGGGTGTGTCGGCAGTTTGGCTTGAGGCAGGAGTGGCCAGTTCCTCCTTTTGACACGTCGGTGGAGCTGCACAAGTAAGTGTTTATGATTCAGAAAGTTTCTTTACCACTGAATTGTTGTACCTTGCTGAAAAGCTCATTACGGGATTGATCTTCAGAAGCAGAAGAAGACTACAGATTTCGAGATGCTACACTTGGCGCACATTGACAATTGGGATAACTTTGGAGATAACATCAATGAAAACGATGAACAACACTCGAACGAGCACTTCCGTGCCTACTTGACTTGGTACTTATGTAAGTAGTGCGCTAATTGTTGTCTTCATACAATGATTATTGTATTCTTAACATATTTTTGTTCTTTAGGTACGACAAGAACAAAGCTGAAGCCACAATGGACGCAAGCAGACTATGCTGACATCCAGTCCTCGGAAGATGAAGATACGCTCTACGGCCAAAACACTCGTGCAGGAAAAATTGTTCAGGCTGTGCCTATATTGGATCGAGTGGTAAGTAACTTTCTAATATGGTAAAGAATATGGTGAACAATTGTTGAACCATGATCCGATATTTTCCATTGATTACAGGGCAACACACTTAACCAATCTGTGGCTGACATCCAACGTTTCTCGAGTGGTGGTTTGGACGAAAGGACTGCGACTTTCCTTGGTGTAAGTGTTCAAAAACTAAACGAGTGCTTTGAGATCAAAACCTGTATAACCCATTGTTGCTATATGGATAAATGTTTATATTGCAGAGGCTTGCACGTCGGCTTGGTCGAGCCGCTGCTCGATGTGGTTGTAGGACAAACGTGGCAATAGCCAAGCACGGGCCACCTCTACGTCGTTCGGGTACAACATCAACCTCTGGAGCTGCAGGCTCACCAGGTGGAGTGTCAGCAGGTCAGAGCACCCATGAAACTTTTCCTGAGGAGGCGGACGAAGAGGAGCTTGCTTCAGACGAGCTGGGAACAGCGGTTCAGGACTCACATGATGAGCTGGGGCCGTCTCAGCTCCACGGCGCTCCTCTCTCTCTGCCTTCTGACACTCCTCGGCCTAAGAAGGGTGTTGCACCAAAACGTTACACTCCAGGTACCAATGCCCTTGGTAAGGGCAAAGCCAAGATAAGGAAGCACTGATGGGCAGAGCTGTATGGACATTGCTATGTACTATCTATTATGTATGTTAGGAGTATGGACATTGCTATGTATTATGAACTTTGTTATCTCTTATTTCTGTGGACTATGGACTGTGATATGGACTACGGGCATTGCTATGTAGTATGAACTTTGTTATCTCTTATTTCTGTGGACTATGGACTGCCATATGAAACATGGACATTGCTATGTACTATACACTTTGTTATCTCTTATTTCTGTGGACTATGGACTGTCCTATGGACTACGGATTGTGTTATGTATTATGAACTTTGTTATTTGTTAATTGTGGACTATGGACTGTGCTACGGACTATGAACTTTGTTATTTGTTAATTGTGGACTATGGACTGTGCTACGGACTATGAACTTTGATATTTGTATATTTTGTGAACATAGTATATGGTATATGTTATATTCCACAAAATGAGGGGAGGCTCTGGCAAAATTTTTACCTAAAAAGTAACCACGAGACTTTGTAAAACTAAATTTTTACCTCAAATTCAAATTCCTGTCACATTTTTACTATTTTACTATGTCATTGTGCATTCTGCTTTTCGATGTCGGATTCCGAATAGCATTTAAAGCGACAAGTCCTTTCGCAATAGGATTTTCAGCGCAGCATTGATTTCAAACATGACGACCTACGACATAGCCTTTTCAGCGCAACATTGATTTAAAAAACGACGACTGACCACATAGGCTTTTCAGCGTGCGGTCTTTTCATTTATAGCACTTCACATAATTTAATTTTGGTTGGTGCGGATGCGAGGTATGGTGGATCGCCTGGTCTTTAACTAGCAGAGTCTATCTCCATCCTTCTCGCCACATTTCTCACCATGTCCGGAGGTTCGTCTAGTGGGAAAGGTAGAGGGAAGGGAGGAAGGAAGGGACCTCCCATTGTGTGGGAGGGAACTGTTGGTCCTGATAAGTTTGATGAAGCAGTAGAACAAATGCCCGAGGAGAGCAAGTATGACTTTAGTAGGGATAGTCCACTTAGAGGATACGATAACCGCCAAGAAGAGTAGCCAAAATGTAGGCATGGCGAGGACTGTTTAGTGCAGATGCAGGTCGGGTCGGGAGAAGGAGGTCGGCGTTTCTTCAAATGCTCGCGTGCATGGGTTTGTCATTATTACTTCTTCTTCATCTTGTGGTTATAGCCTTTCATAAATCTTACTTATGATTCCTTTCTTAACAGTCTTCCGAAGCTCCTGAGAACTGCGACTTCACTAGGTGGGTCGATCCGGTTCCTATTTGGCCTCATCAGGAGTACATTAACTACCTGGAGCATCGTATTCAAGATCTAGAGTTTGAGATCGAAAATGGCAAGCCCGATAGTGAGGAACAAGATGATGCCCAAACCGACGCAGGTGGATCATAGGAGCCAATATGCACTGTTCCATATTGTTGTTGCCCTTGCCACAACAAGGGAACTCCACCACCACCACCACCACCACCCCCACCCCAACCACCAGCAGCATACTATGGAGAAGGCGCAACACAGTTCTCTATGTGGGAGCACTACTAGTTAGCATTACTAGTATTAACCTAGCTATTATTTATCATTACTAGTAGCACTATTAATTATCATCCCTTTGTTTGTCGTTCATTTTAAATTACCTAAGGCATGTTGGTTTCAGTATAGGATTTCTTTACTCTATCTAGGTAAAGATCCACACATGCCACTGCAATTGTTATGTCTAGAAATTTCTGTAATCGTCACTCACCTCTATGTAATCGTGCCCCAATCATATTTGTAATATTTAATTCCGTCGCATCAGACCATTTCGTTCGTTCTTAAAATACTACATAATATCAAGTCAACTGCATGACATCTAAACGATAAATCCGATACATGACATGATATATCAAATCTAGTTCTCAATAACATCGATGAACGCTAAACAATACACCTAGTGAGATCATAAATCCATTACATGACATGACAAATCAAGGTCTACTTCATGACAACATCATTACACAGCGCCACATCTAGGCAAACTACAGAGTGCAACGAGGCCACTTCCCCTTCCTCATAGCATCTGGATTCTCCTCCAGTGCGGCCTTAGCACGACGAACACGTTCAAGCTTCTTCTCCCTCTCCTCCCTAAGCTTCGTAGCATGCCTCATAGCCGCCTCCTCCTTGCGCTGCTTCTCTGCCTCCTCCTCCTTGCGCCTCGCCTCAAAAACCACCCTGTGCTCCTCATCCCATTTCTTCATGTACTCTAGGAACTGCTTGTCCTCCGCCTTGATCTCAGTGTCGATTCACTGGTGAAAATCACATAGAGGTGGCGGGGTCTGCAAAGAAAATAGTGTTAAAGATCATAAATTCGAAATCCAAATATCAAAATGCTTACCACAAACCAAGACTAATTGCTTACCATAAACCCACGCCGTATCTGCCTCTCCGTGGGTTCCCACGCATAGTTCGCACACATCCAATAGGTCTGGCGGAACGTTTCATCCTCATCAGACTTAGCCACTTTACAGTGATCACCGCAGAAGCACATAGGCACAGGAATACCCTTAGGCAGCGGCAACGGGGTAAAGGCATTCTCCCACCCTCGGGTGTACGTATCCTTTGCTTTACCACACCTAGGCATCCTACGGGTTGATATTTCGTATCATTTAATTAGACACTAAAACAAAAATAAATATTAATTGGCACATATAAAATCTATAACCTAAGCATCACTATCTAAGCAATTAATTGAATCATTCATCTAGTTTGACATCCAAATCATAGCTAACCATTTGCTATGTACGAAATAAGGTTCAAAATCAGAGCGACGCAAAATTAACCCTAGGTCATCTAAATCATCCACGACATATCAATGAGTTAAATTATAATGAAAAAAAGGAGAAACTAGGAGAGGATACCTTGCTCTTGATGATGGAGGGATCAAATCCAAGTTTCCACGAACAAATATCCCTAATCGAGATGTTTGGCGGGTTGGGGAGGGGAGAAAAAACGAGAGGAGGAAGAAAAGACTGCGAACCGCTCTGTCTGAGCGTTCTGCGCGCGGGGTTTATTGCGCCCAGCTCGGCGCCAAGATCCGTGGCGCTGAGCTCAGCGCCTCGTTCCGAGCTCGGCGCCAAGATCTGCGGCGCCGAGGTGAACGCCACGTGTGCACCACGTGGCCATGCTCCGCTGGCGAGGCCACGGGGCTCGGCGCCGCAGATCTTGGCGCCGAGACGTGTAACCTCCCGGCGCCGAGCCATGGGGTCCAAAAGCCGTAAACGTTCTGCCAGGGGCTCATTTGTGAGAAAAGTTTTAGAAAAAGGCTTAAAAACAAAAAAAGTCGGTATGAATACTGCTGCCGACCTTCCTTGGACAAAATCAGACCAGCAATGAAAATACAAGAAAATCCAGTTGAAATAAGACTAGAAATTGTAGGCGCCTATTTCGTGCAAAAAATCTGCCACAATTTTTTCCCTTCTGGATACCTGAATGTCAGAGAAAATAAATAAATCCACAGCATATTCACAAAGACCCTGGTACCGAATTTGACCTCAGGCCAAGTCTCTGGAGCCAGCTGCAGCAAGGATACGAGCGTAATGTCGTCAAGCGCGTAAGTGGAATGCCTTAGGTACATGATAATCTGATATGTTGTTGACTGTCAAGGCCTGTGGATATCTCATCCATGAGCTGCACGCAGAAGACCCAGCTATCAATTCACCTGCAAGAGCAAAAAATATTAGCACAACTCGCACACCGGAGCATGCAAATCTTGCAATTGCTCAAGTGCCTAACTTCTTCAGCTACCGTCATTAGCATACATAAATGGCAGTAATATGTAGTAAGCTGTTCTCAGGCGTTTCTTTTGCCCACGGGAGATCCCTGTGAATCTGTGATCGTTTCATCTCCAATGGAGTCCACATATGTCCAGCCCCAAATCTTGGCTAGATCAAAATTATATTGGCACAGAGATAGGTCTTCGTATAAACAAGCCGATCTGGTTTAATCCATGGAATAACACATGATGGTTAGTGTTATGTCCGGCTCACACCAAACTGGGCCTCCATTGTAAAAAAAAATCGCCGTCACAGGCCTCTTACGAATCTCCTTCGAACCGTTTTCTCACGATGATACAAGTGTTTCTGAACACCTCAAATGTGCCTGTGAGAAATCAAATCTCTCCAACAGAGGGATACAAAAGTTGACAATACAAAATCCATGCTCGCTGGAATAAATATGCTTACCTCTGATCCTGCATAACAGTGATCAGTCGCCGGCAAACATGCTACCATCAACCCAGTAATCTGAATCACCAAACTCTTCATCATCAGCTAGCTGCGAGGCCAGGATATCAAGCAAAGCGGCAAGGCCTCCTAGCTCAGGCCCCAGATCCTTCCCAGCAATGAACTCCCGCACCACGTTGTCCACCTCGATCATGCTGCAACCCGGTGTCTTCCTCGTACTCTTGCTCCTGATCTCCTTCCTTATGCTCAAAACGTCATCCCACCGCCCAGCCGCAGCGTACACATTAGCCAGCATGACAAGGTTGCCCACATCGCCAGGCTCTAGCTTGACCAGCTGCTCGGCTGCTACCACAGCTATCTCGACATTGCCATGGCTGCGGCACGCGCTGAGC
The DNA here is from genome assembly GCA_015342445.1 of Digitaria exilis. Classification (NCBI taxonomy): domain Eukaryota; kingdom Viridiplantae; phylum Streptophyta; class Magnoliopsida; order Poales; family Poaceae; genus Digitaria; species Digitaria exilis. The sequence continues at coordinate 1,610,499 of JACEFO010001768.1, read as the reverse complement.
AACGACCCCCAGATCTTGGCGTCGGCAGGGACTGGCATGCCTCGTACGGTGTCAAGTGCGCGCTGGACTCGTCCTGACCGCCCGAGGAGATCGACAAGGCAGCCGTAGTGCTCGACGCCGGGTTCTATGCCATAGGAATCCTTCATGCGGTCGAAGTAGCACTGGCCTTCATCAAGGAGTCCGGCATGGGAGCAGGCCGACAAGAGCCCAACAAATGTGACGCCGTTAGGCTTCACCGCTCCGTCTCTATCCATCAATTCAAACAATCTCACTGCTTCGTGTGCCCTCCCATGCGCCGCGAGGCCGCCAATTGCAGTGCTCCACGAGATGACATCCTTCTCGGGCATGCCGTGGAACAGCTGCAGCGCTTGGTCGATGCACCCACACTTTGCGTACATCTCCATCAGCGCATTGCAGATGTAAGTCTTGCGCAGCATGCCATGCTTGTTGCAGTAACCGTATATCCACCGTCCAAGCTCCAGGGCCCCCAGTTGGGCACAAGCCGGCAGCCCCCAGTTGGGCACAAGCCGGCAGCACCGCGACGATGCTCACATCGTCTGGTTCGAAGCCTTCCATTTGCATCAGCCTGAACACCTCCACTGCGCCGGCAAAGTCACCAACCGCTGTGTACCCGGACACCAACGCGGTCCAGGACACCACCGTCTTGTCCGGCATTGTATCAAACAACATCCGCGCCTTCCTCATCTGCCCCAGCCTCGCGTACGCCGAGATGAGCGTGTTCCACGATACCACATCCTTCTCCCGCATTCCATCGAACACCTTGCGCGCGAACATCAAGTCGCCGCAGCGCGTGTACATCTCGATCAGCGAGTTCTGCACGATGGCGTGCGCCTCACACCCGGACCTCACGACATGCGCGTGCACCTGCCGGCCAAGCTCGACATCCGCCATGCCACCGCAGGCCTTGAGCAGGAACGGGTACGTGAACCGGTCGCCGCCGGTGAAGGAGAGTCCGCCGCCGCTCCACGGTAGCGGGAGGCGCCTGAGCATGCCGACGTACACCCCGACCGCGTCTCGGTGGAGGTGGTTCTGCGCGTAGGCCTTGATCATGGCGTTGTGGAGGTGGCGGTTCGGGGCGGGGACCTGCGCGAACACCCGCGCGGCGTGCGTGGCCGCCCGGCCGTGGGCGTTGCAGAGGTGGATGATCTGGGTGGCCACGTAGCTGCTCTCGGAGAGGCAAAGCCGCACGGCGTGGCCGTGCGCGCCGAGGACGTCCCGGAATGTCGCGCACGCACGGAGCCTCGCGATGACCGCGTCCTCCAGCCGCCACACCGCCGGGGACGCCAACGCCATGGAATCAACAAGTTCGACGAATTGGCTCCCCCGGCCGCTGCCGCGGCGGATGGAGCCCGCCGCTGCCGCCGCTGGGGAGGGGGTGGAGCTCGACGATTTGGTGCGCCGCCGCCACGCCTGTGACTGTGAGTGAGTGACAGACCGGGGCGAGAGGCAGGCGCCTCTTCGAGCGGTGGGCTGTTCGTGGGCTTAAACTACTACTGGGCCTTGACTTTTGGGGCCATTTCATTTCCTTCCAGTGGTAGAATTTCAGTATACTGTAAGACTTGCAAGAGCAAATCCTTGAAGCAAGAGTATATCAACAATTCGGCATGGCAGTGTTCAAATACAAGAAGTTTTTCTTATGCAACAAGTTTTTCCCATTCACCTCCCTCACAGAACACGCTTCCCAGTACACTATTCATCTAAAACTACTTTTTCCTCCCACCCAACTAAACACTGCCTAAAAAAACAAGTCTCTGGTTAACATAATTTATCTCTTTTGCGTGGCGAGCAGTTGCTACGACAAAGACAACGTGTGGAGCTTCATAAACTTCGACCGCCCGACAACGTTCGAGACGCTGGCAATGGATCCAGCAAAGTGGACGATCTCGACATGTTTCGGAGCAACAGGGACTTTTACCGGCGCACGGGCATGCCATGGAAGCGCGGGTACCCTCTCTACGGGCCACCAGGCACCGGCAAGTCCACCATGATCGCGGCCATGGCGAACTACCTCAACTACGACATATACGACATCGAGCTCACCAACGTGCACACCAGCGACGACCTCCGCAAGCTCCTCATCTAGACCACCAGCAAATCCATCATCTTCATCGAGGATATTGACTGCACCCAAGACCTCATCCGGCGAGATGATCGTCGTCTTCATGACCAACCACGTGGTCGAGCTCGACCTGGCGCTCATCCGATGTGGCAGGATGGACTTGCACATCGAGATGCCCTGCTGCGCTTCGAGGCGTTCAAGACGCTGGCCAGGAGGAACTACCTCGACATTGATGGGCATCCGCTGTTCGGCGATGTGGAGGAGCTGTTGAATGAGGTGGACATCACGCCCTTAGCAGCCATATTCCCAGAACGATGGGAACGGGAACAAGGAACGACACTTTTGAAAGGTTTTTATATTAAAATGTTCATGTATGTTTCTATTCCCGTCCCAAAACAACGTTCCCAGAATGCGGAACATGGCCACATTCCCGTTCCCTGGCTGCTAAGATCATGCTGGCCGACGTCGCCAAGAACTCCGGCGGCGGAGAGGATGCCAGCCTTGAGGAGTTGGTAGAGGAGCTGAAGAGGAAGAGTGAAGAGTGAAGAGGGCGAAGGCGTCAGTGGAGGCGGGCACGGCTACGGTGGAAGACGGTAATGGTCATGAGGTAGAAGAAGGTAAATCATAAGAATAAGAAGATACTGATGAGGAGTTGGACGAATCTTACAATAGCGTCATGAACATACATAACACTTACAGAAAAAATGTTTGTTAGGATTGTACTTGGATATATGTTAACTTGTTAATCAAATTACATTAAATAGTCCTTCCAAACATGAGAGTCATCAAATCTTGGTTCACGGTATTAATAAGTTCATTTTTAGATATTTAGGTTGAATCAGTTATTACCATAGGCTAAATTTAGCGTCTTAACTTCCAACACCAATTGCATAACGGACCTATATTCATTTTTTGGATATCTTTGATAGACTATTTTTAGTTGCTTTTATATATCACGTCTAATTTAACTAGGTGATATTTTTAATTTTTGTCAATCTCCTTACCAAAAGAAATCTTCTTTATCTATGAAGGATATCAACTGTTGTTTGAGGTAGGATATACATAGACATATGATATGTGAAAGAGTTTGATAGGGTGGAATCTATTAGAGTTTGATAGGGTGAAATCCTTCAGAGTGGTTATGTCAGCAATTGATATGGAACCAATTTTCTGGATATCTATTTTTTTCCCCATTTTTATCATGTAGTGTATTAGGACTAACGTAGACACCTGGTCAACTACATGGAGTGTATTAGGACTAACATAGACACCTAAATATCTTATAGAAAATAATCCAATTTAGGGTCATGCTACGGTACACCAATTACCTCCTAGGAGGTGATATCAAATCAATCAAATCCGTTGAATTTTAGAAGGGCTAATCAATTTTAAAATAATAAAAGGAGGCGAAAAACCTTTTTTTCATCTCTTTCATGCATGCATGCAGGCCATAAACGACTTTTAAATAGGATGCGCTAATGATACATGCAACCTTTCCTTAAATGACGCAGACACATATCCTTAAGTTTTGCACCAATATTTGTTACAGAAAAAGAAACGTAATACATGTACTTGTTAAACGTGTCAGTTAAGAGTATGAAAATATGAAATCTGCAGTGGTGAATAATATTTTGATCAGTGTTTCACGATATGAAACAAATGTTACATACATCGCTTATTCATGTCACGTTACAGAAAAAAAATCTTACAAATAGCTCATATCATATTAGGATAAAAAAAATTTCACCCATGTCATGTAAATAATGTTACAGTTCACCATGTCATCTTAGTATAAAAATTAATGTTACAACTCATCATGTCACATGACAGAAACCCTCACAGGTTATGATTTTCCTCCTTCATGTACCGGGTGCCATGTTAATGTATATCTTGTCAATTCCACCCATGTATGTCATGTATGGTTAGGAAAAAAAAGTTTTAATTAGATTCTATGCAGTTCATGCATGCAAGTTGGATCTAGTAGAAAGATATTCTACTATTAAAATATACAAATAGTAAATGATTAACCTATTACCTCTTAAGAGATAATATGTGATAATAACTTTCTATATCTAGTCATTTTGGTGTACCGTAGCAATCCCCTCCAATTTAACAGTTGTTTGATGAGAATGTTGTCTCCATTGACCATTACAATTCCACTCTTTATAAAGTTGATTTTCAGGCCAGACATAATTTCATACATGTATAGTAGGTCTCAATGTTGCTTTCTAAACAAATGGTAGTGTCATCTGCATATTGTATGATGATAACTGCATTGGGAATCAAATTTCAGCTAGAATCTTTATCATTCCTTTAGTTTGAATATTATGAATCATTCTTGTTAAGCAGTCAGCTGCAAAGTTAAATAAAAAGAGTGTGATAGAGAGTCTCCTTGACTTTTTTATGCATTATAAAATATAGCTAAAGTTGATCAATCAATTTAACCCTCAGTTCCTCCACCAACAACATTTTTTCATCCATTCTGACTATTTATCATAGAAACATCTATATCTAAGGCAGTCAAAAAGAAAATTCCAATTCACTTTGTCATTTTTGTTTTCAAAATCTAGTTTGAAAACTACCGCAATTTTTTTCCCTTTTTTTTCATGTATTATTTCATGAAGGGTCATAATTCCATTCATGGTGTTTTTATTCCTCATAAATGCAGTTTGTTCTCCACTAATTATTTTTTCTGCATATGAGAAAATACTCAGGTCAGAACCTTGGTAATCCACTTATATAGTTGAGGGGACAAATAGATATTTTCAATACTTCGGATTAAATATCCTGAAAAAAAAGAAGAAGAAAAATCCCTGGTGGCTGCAAAACGAGCTGCCAGAGGCTCAGAGCTGTTGCGTGGGCCAGCAGCACCAATGGGCGGCGACCCCTCTGTTTTGGACCCAGTGGGCCATAAAATAAGAATCGAGGCCCACCAACCAAAGCCCGCGCACGCCAGCCAGGCCCACGATGCCGGCGATCTTCCGTTCCTCCCCCATCGCCCCGCACACCCCCGCTGCTCCCTCCCTGATCGATCGCTGGCCGATTTGATTTGTGGCGTCGCTCTCGCTGGCCTCTCCACCGCCGCCGCTGCGCGACGAAGGCCTCCCCGTCGGCGGCGACGCCCACACGGCGTGGCTCGGTCGGGCTGCCCCGCCTCTCGTGCGCGTCGTGTCGCTAGCGCAGCGCTGTCCGGCAAGATCTCGGTGAGTGACGATGGAGACCGTACGTACGTTTGGACGGATGGAGAATGCTTCGCTGACGCTGAGCTGCTATAAGCTGCCGTTGGGCGTCGGTCGCTGCCGGTTACACGGCGGGGTGGTTCACGTCGTAATCGGCCGGTGGCTCTGTGGTGGCCTCGCCCTGGTTACTTCTGGTGGTGGATGGCCGGGGATGGAGGAGGTGACCCGGGTCCCGGTGAGGTAAGGGCTTGGATCCCTTTTTCAGGCAAGTGAGTCCCGCGGCTGACACTGCACGAGACTAGAACCACAGCGAGAGGCGCCTGCCTTCAGGCGTCCAGCTTTTTGAGATGGCGCGCACAGAGACACAGACAGAGACACCAGCCAGCCGGGCAACTTGCTTGCTCTGCTCCTCTCCACGCCTCTTTGCAAAGCTATGGTACTCTGCTGTTACCAGGGACATTGATCCAGATTTGTACTCGTAGTAGGCATTAGGCAACGTCTGAAACACGTAATACACAAACATACAGTCAGGGGGGAAAAAGACGAATGGAAATAAATGTTGAGGGGGTTTGGTCTGGTTTGGCCAGCATCAATCAGCAATTCAGCATGTGCTCAATCGGAACCGTGCTACGTGTACCATGCTGGGATCATGGCTTTTGCGGTTGCATTGCATATTTGCATTGCACCAGCATTTGGGCGTTAGGGATACGTCCCTGAATCTAAGGCGCGTAGTTTAGCGTGGTCATGGATGGATGCTGTCAGCATCTGCATGAATGATATATTTGCCGAGATCTGAAAGGAACAGACTCATAACTGCATTGTTATCTGCTCACAACAATGCAATGCAGTTCCGGCTGGCAGATTCAATAGATGGTTGACGACACATTGATACTGCCCTTTTCTTCTCGATTTTATTAACATATCTTGAAAATTTATGGGCTGACCGTGCACAGCAGCACGCTCGCTCGCCAGATTCTGGGGCGTTCCATTATGGATTTATGGTTTATGGGTTTTGTGGTAGTTATAGCAATAATGTCTCGTCATTTCTGTCAGGATAAAAAAGAAAAAAAAACTAAACTTCACTTTCAGCATCGTATGAATCTCTGAATTTCGAGTGAGCAGGTCTATCTATACTGTGTAGTGAGGTCAACAGAATCCTATAGAATTAGAGAGAAGACCTTTGTGATAGACTAGCCTAATAATAGATGGTCGTAGTAGTCCTAATTCAGTCATAGATGATGGTAGATTTGTTTTTTTTTCTTATTCTTACATGGTTTACATTCAAATGTTGATCAACGGCCACGCAAACTCTGCTTATTCATTCCACTTCTCAATAACGCACTCTTTTTTTTTAAAAAAAAAAGGGTCTCCTGATCAATTTTTGAGCAGGTGGATTCCTAAAAAAAAAAGAGCAGGTAGCAAAATATTTCCGTGAAAGAAAAAAAAAGAAGAGGACAAACAGAAAAGAGAGGCGAGACAAATAATTGACTCGAAGAGTTTCCAACTGGATAAACACTCAGCTGCCAGAGTGCCAGTCTGCAGAGCTGCACCTGCTCCTTTCCTTAAAGCTTTCCCAGAACAGAACAGAGCAGTGCATCAGTGCATGATGCAAGTGTGACCGCCACCTTTTCTCCCCTGCTTTCCCGCCATGCGGCATGTTCCAACGCACTACCACCAGCAGAGCAGCCAGCCAGCAGATCATGATCCACGATGCTGGATGCCCCCGATCCCTAACTGCTTCCACTGTTGATGCTGTTCACATCTGAATCCGGACGCACACGCAATGCCCGATCCGATCTGCATTCGTGCCCAGTCGACAAGCCGGATTGCAGGACGAGAGGCTACAGTCGCCACCGCTGCCCGGCGCGGCGATAGGTAGTGGCAAGACTCCCACGTTGTTCCGCTCGCGTTTCTTGCATGCAACGACGAAATTAAACCTAGCTGGTAATCGCCACCGATCATGGAGAGGAGATCTGATCACTCTTGGCCCCTCCACTAGAGAGCTGTGAATGAAGTGAGGCAGCAGCGGGTGCACTGCACTGTGCGCGAGCCAGCACTGTTCCCTCCCTACGTGGATGTGATCAAATCGTTCCTGCTGCGTCGATCACACACATCTCTTCTCTCTTTTTTTCTCGAAAACGCAGAAGAACTGCGCTTCATTTCATTAACAAGAAGAGTTGTACAGAACAACATCCACACACCCCACACACATCTCTTCTCTCTCGATCTCTACTGCATTTTCTTTTTTATTTTATCTCCATCTCTCTACCTCTCTCCGATCTTGGAGAATCTCACAGGGGCTGGACCAGGCAGGCTGGATCTAATCTCGTCATCCCTATATAAAATGCATTCAGTCATTCATGCGTCGTAACCCATATGCATCGCGTGGAAATGATTGGGTTCGGCGGGGACGACGCCAACTTTTGATGATCCCCAGTGGTCCTCCTGCACACACACCCCTTGTTGTTGTTGTCGTCGTCGCCGCGCCGGACGCCTGGGAACAACGAGCGAAATGGCACCAGATCAGAGAGCTGGGTTAGTTGGGGAGCATGGCATCGATGTGCACCGTCAGTTCGTCGTACCCCATGGCGTCTTGATTGCCTAGTTCAGTGCCCTGCCTGGACTGCACCCTGAAAGAAGTAAACATAAGCCCCCAATTGCTCCCCTGCCTCTGGCGAATCCATGGACAGGTGCTCTGCGGCCATGGCTGCGTGTGCCGCCATTGCTGCCCTCCCTGGCCGTAGTAACTTCCTCTGAAAAAAATGACCCAGCTAGCAGCCAGCAGAGAGAGAGAGAGAGAGAGGGCGTTTCGTCGCAGCGGCCAAATTGGAACGAAATGAATTCACCACTGCGCGCGTATGCCGCCAGATGGGCCTGCACGGCGCCGGCCGGCCCCCATCCGAGAAGAGGAGCATCCATGGCGGATGGCTCCGTCCGGTTGAGGCCGTAACGAACCATCATCCTTTCCGGCGCCATCATGGTATCTTTCACCACCGCTCTGGGATGGTGCGGTGCGCGGGGCAGCCACTACACTACGGGCCGTCGCGCGCGCATTATTGTGCCGCGCGCGCGGGCCTGTCTTCTCCACCGCGTCGCGACGGCGAGGGGGTTGAGCTGAGTGGCGCCTGCGTCCCCACCGTGCCGGCGAGCCGCCGGTCGACCGGCCCGGCAGGCAGGCAGGCAGGCAGGCGCCAGACAGACAGACAGAACAGCCATCCTTATCAGCTGCCTCCTACAGTGCCCGATCCAGCACAGCCCAGGGGCTTTTCTTCGCCTTCCATAGATTCTTCGCGAGTTCTTCAAACCATTTCTATTTCTATTTCGATTTCTATTTCCAGCGTCGGGTTCAACCGTTCAAGGATAAGAACTGAAGACGACGACGATTGGATTACAAAAAAAATCCTGCACATGTGAGTATGTGACGAACTCGATCCGGGATTGATTCGACGACGGTCCCTCCCTCCCGGGAGCCCGAACTGTTTATGCCTCTGTCTGACTGACCTGCCATGGATTTACGCCACCACCTGTGCTGTGTTCAATGGCTACTTGGCTGCTGAAATGCTGAATGCTGACAGCGAGGAGGAATTGAGAGAATGACAGGGGGGAAATTCTGTACCGAGCCAGTTCAGGTCAGGTGATGATGAAGAATTAATTGCTGTCCATTTACTCGGTGGCACGCTGTGCAAACTTGGCTCATTCAGCCAGCTGTTCATCCGATCCGACTGAGTGGCTGGCTCACTCCTGCTCTGCTCCTTTTGTTTGACGGATTCCAACCCTGTATTTTTCACTCCCCGTCTCTGTGACTCTGAGTGAAACAGCTGCATGCACCACCTGTGTGATCGCGATCACAATGCAAGTCCATTTAGAATCATTGCTGGCCAAACCTTTTAAACTTGAACCATAAAATAGGATTGAGAAAGCCATATGGATTGGATAGTGTCTTGCCTTAAAGTGATTTTTTTTACAATCAGTGGCACAACTCAATATCTATCAGTGGCACAACTCTATAAATTTCACTCCTTGACTAGTCCGCTGTTGCAATTCTACACATTATGTAACATATAATTCTTTGTACTTAACAACATACGATGATCTTTTCGCTCCTACATCGATTTATAAGCATTTCTGAGAGACGGACCAACACTTCTTGAGATTAACTTAGCTACCAAGTGTTTGACTGACCCTATTACCGAAGAAATAATCATCTTGAAAAATGTTCAAACACTTGTGGTGAGTCTAGAACCTAAAATCGAATGGTCAAGTTACACGGCAAGTAACCTAACTAGGCTGAAAATTTTTTATTATTTCGTAGACATTGTAGATCAAGTGATATATCAGAGACCATGTCTGAATTGTAATAGGCGGCTTTCTTACATTTGTGACTACTTGGAGATGGGCATCCGATTTGGCATGGCCTATGAATGAGAGGTGAGATATGAATATGGTGACAGTGCTGCACTGCCGCTGTGTTGGTACAATGGTACTGATCGATGACGATGAGTGCTGAGTACTGACTGGTCTACTGACTACTGAGAGCACTGCCATGCAAGTCGCAGCCTCTGAATGTTAGTTGGGGCTAAGGGGCGGGCCTCTCATGCCATGGCCATGGCGTCGTCTTCCTCTTGGTCTGCATCGCTCAGCTGAGTGAGGTGTGGCCAGGCAGGGTTCAAAAGGCAAAAGCCGATGACCCCCCAACCCAACCCCATCCATGATGCATCTCACTTCAGATCTCCTCAGGATCCCGGTCTTTCCTTGGTTCAGGAAGCAGGGCCGGCAGCCCGGCCGGCACCACAAAAGGGGCTCCCCTTGGCCGCTTGCAATTTGCAAATCCAAACCCCAGTCGACAAGCCCTGGGACCTGCCTGCATGTACCAGCTCTGTATCCTAGACGCATCACACTTACGATCAAAGACTAGCGTAGGCCCTGTTTGGAAGCCATTTGATTCTTTTTTTACTTTTTTTTTCTGAAGCCATTTAATTCATTTTAATCTTTTTTTTACCTTTTTTTTAACAAACTAGGGCACGATCTGTGCCCTTTTTTTTTAACCTTTGAAACGCTAGCTTAGGCCCTGTTTGGAGCGGAGGAATGCAAAGCACATGAACAAGAAAAAACACAGGAACAAGGAAAACACAGTAACTCTAGGTGTGCTGAACGAGGAAGGAGAGAACTATAGGAATAAAAAACAAAGGAATGTTGAACTTTTGGGTGTTTGGAAAGTTTTGATGGTGCAACTACTCAGGCTTCAACAAAGGAAGAGAAAACAAGAGGCTGGAGTGGAGTTTTTTATTCCTATAGAATTGTGAAAGCGCAACGGTATTCCAAAGGAAAGGGTATGGTGTTTTCCTTTGTTCCAAACATTTTTGTTGTCTTCCTTTCCTCTGTTTTTGTTTCCTTCATCTTTCCTCCGAAATTCCCGTACGTGATCCAAACAGGGCCTTAGAATAACACACAAATTTTAGAAGAGGTCAAGAACACGCATAGAATTTTACTGGAAATAGTAGAAGAGATTCTCGCAGTAACTGCATTGTTTGGAAGCATGGTTGTGACCATCCGTCCATGCATCTTGTTGGAGGCAAGCGAGCTCTCGACCATGCAGTGCAGCAGGCATAGGAGCCTCTCTGTCTCTTCCTCTTTCGCTAGCGCTCTGCGGCGCGCGTACGACTGTACGGGCCAGGTGTGTCCTATATAGTTGCATCCAAGAACCACATTCCTCTTGAGGAATATACTTATTATATGTAAATATTATAAGTACATATATTTACATGTCCACTGCTGCTCGCAACTTCTTGCATCAGCATCGCCTATGATCAAGATCAACACAGCCGGCCGGCCCGGCCGGACCAATTATTCTGAATTTTCAGACAAAGGGAAGAAACAACAACAAAGAACAGGATCAGGTTATAGACCTACCATTGACCAGGCTGGCTAGGTGCCTAACCTTGGGCGTACCAGACTACCAGATGCCAAACCACATGCATTAATTCAGATCAGTTTTCTTAATAATCTTAATCAGGGCAGTAACAATCGTCAGTAGCGACAAGCTCGATTTGGGAGCGGCCTGCGCCTAGAAGAAACGGCTACAGCGTGTCCTTTTCCTCTTCGCCTCGTCCTTGTCTTCTTCGTCCCGGTCGGCTCAGTTTTAATCTTCTAGCATCAGCCGGCATATCGAGGAGAACGACGAACAGGTAGCTAGCTATAGCTGCTGAAACCAGCAAGGATGGAGTCGATCGATGCCATGATCTCATTCACGTTTCAGGCTCGTTCGATTAATTAATTTCTTTCCGGCGATCGGCCGTCTACGACGAGACGACGAGCGGCGGCGGTGACTGGTGGACGACGGCGGCGCCAGCATCGTCAGGTTCGCCGGCGGCGACCATCTTGAGCGCTGAGCCACCGGTGGCGAATGCCTTCTTGCGGAAGCCCATGTACTCGGGCCACGTGACGGCCCTGTACGCCGGGGCCCGGCCCGGCGTCACGGCCTCCGGCAGCGGCGCCACCTTGGCGTGCGGCGGCGGTCCGAGGAAGTAGCCGAGCGATATCCGGTCCATGTCCCGGTTCACCACGGCCCGGTGGTACACGCTGTGGAACCGGCCGTTGGTGAGGATGTGGAAGAGGTCGCCGACGTTGACCACGAAGGCCCCCGGCACGGCCGGCACCGACACCCACCGGTCCGGCCCGTGCCGGAACAGCTGCAGCCCCGGCACCAGGCTCTGCAGCACGAACGTGAAGAAGCCCGAGTCCGTGTGCGCGATCAGCCCCACCGCTCGCCGTGGGTCCGGGCACCTCGGGTACCTGCACAGACACACGACACGTCATCACGCCATGTTGTTAGCTTTCTGCCTTTGTCTGCGTACGTCAGCTTGCTCGATCGATCATGGATGGATATATGGAAGAAGGAGAAGCTTCTTCTTGTTCCGTCCATGGCACTATGGAACCTACCAGTTGAGGTGCATGGTGGCCGTCATCGTCTCGGCGATCCTCCGCTCCGCCTCGACGGCGGCGACCTGCTCGTGGGTGAGCCTGAGCGCCCTGAGGAACAGCTCCAGCAGCTTGTCGGCGAGTACCCGCATCTCCTTGTGAAACTCCTCCATCACGTCACTGTAGGCAACGAGACAGACACATCCCAACAGTGTTAGCTAGCTTGCATGCATGGCCTTGCTTGACCACCGGGACACGTCGATCGACCCACCGGTGCGTCGTCCTGTGATGATATATACATACATACATATATACATATATAGATAGATAGATCGATCGACGTACCAGAAGCTGGCGTAGTCGTGGCCGGCCTTGGGCCAGAGCTTGCGGAGGTCACCACGGAGGGAGGCAGGGGAGAAGGTGTAGCCCTCGGACCACATGCACTTGGTGAAGAAGGACGAGATGGGCGGCGAGCCGTAGCCGCATGCGTCACCTGGCCGGCGCACGGCGCGCATCTTGTCGGCGGCGGGCAGCGCGAACATGCAGGCGATCCGGTCCTCGACGCGTGCGAGGAGCTCCTCGGGGACGCCATGGCCGGTGAGGAGGAAAGCTCCCCATTGCTCGGCGGCGCTCGCCACGCTCGCTGCCGCTCCGGCGAGGTCGCCGTCGCTGAGGTCCACCACCGGCACGGCGTCCGGCGACCCCGGCGCGCCGCCGTCGACGACGGGGTGGTCGTCGAGACCCGTCCAGGCGTGGGACTCCGGGACGCGACGCGCCGCACGGAAGTCGAAGTAGAGCGGGTTGTTGAGGTGTGATGGCGTCGGCATGGCGGGGCAAGCAAGGTGCTCGATCTATCTCCACTATCCCCGGCAAGATCTCAAAGCTAGCTAGTTAGCTAGCTAGGCGAATGAAGAAACAATAAGCAGGCACCAAGTGTGTAAATCTAGGAGCTTGCACTAGTTGTATTATGGTATGAGAGAGCTGTGAAGAAGTGTGAGAAGCAGAGAAGTACATGGCGTGGTATATATAGGCGAGGAGTTTTGGAGCGTAGTGGATCGATGATCATCAGGAGAGAGAGAGAGTTGAGGAGAGAGAAAGAAAAGAGAGAGATTGGGGGATGCAATTTAATTCGTGGATGGACTTTTGGGATGGCAACGGGTCGGGTTCGGATCGGATGGAGTGTCTATGCACACAAACCCGAAACCCGAACTTAAAACCCGAACCCGACCCGAACTTAAGACCCGAACCCAACCCGAACACCAATTCGGGTGAAAATTTATCCTCAAACCCAAAACCGTGGATACCCGGAACCCATTTTGTATGGCAATATATTAAGAGCAATGAAGATTTTTTAATAAACATATGCATGATATATATGCACATTCACATGTATAAACAAAGAGAAAATAAATAGTAGTAATTTCATGAGTCAACTAAGAGTTTAAGAATAGTATATAAGTAAACAAGTTATTGTTAGTATAGTATAAAACATGAGTTTTAATTCAAGATGATTTATTTTGGATATCCATTGGGTATCCACGGGTGGAAAACCAAACCCGAACCTGATAGGTTTCGGAGCTCCGAACCTGAAAACTATGGGTGAAAAAGCAAAACTAAACCCAAACCCGCTAGACCCGAAACCCGTGGATATCCAACCCGAACCCAACCCATTGCCATCCCTAGGCCTCCTCCAACAGCTGCCTCATAAGCTGGCTCTTCATCTTTTTAGTCCATGAACAGTAGCAAAGAGCTAGAGCTTATGTCCACGCCTATCTAACATGCTTCTCGGTGGCCCGTCTTCTCACGGGCACACTGGCCAAAGCATCAACTGTCACTGTGATGAGTTTCTCTCTCCTTTCTTTTTTATAATGCTCAAGAGATAAGTTGGCTCACCGTTGGAAAAGGCATAAGTACAGTTTTTGCTTAAAAAAACTATAAAGACTTAGTTTCAAATGATGTTCCCCGTGCTGTCTAATGTAAGAGATGTTTCAGTTTTAAAATTTGATCAAATTTAAATTGTTTAATGCTAATCTAGCTTGATTAGGGGTCAGGCACCTACCCGCTGCCCAAACAGTAGACTTTTCAACCATTTTCGCTCCACCCCTGGACGAAGCAGTCAGGAGACGAAGGGAGGGCTGAGACGAGAACAAACTTAGGTTAGTCTCAGTGGGGTTTTAGTATTAAATTGCATGACACATCAGCAAAATTGCTTATGTAGCAAGGTAATTATGAGGAAAGAGAAGAAAGGAGCGTCATCACCATGACACTCACCATGTGCAGTTACCAAGACATTAAACTTGCATTGAGAGCCATTTTGTTTCATCCTAGGTAAATTTGACCATACACCATGCGAGAATTAAATGTTGCAGCTTATATATGAAATTGTGCCATGAAACTATGCACTGAGAGAGGGAGTTTCATCCCATAATAAATATGACGTGGCAGTCTTGGTAACTGTACGATGAAACTATGCACTGGCCTTAGAAGGAGCCACGGCTAGCGGTCAGCAAGTAAAACAAGGGATGGGTATGGGCAGCAGGTGTAGGGATCCGGTTGGCTGGAGAATAGATGGCCGGACGGGACAAAGGGCCTGGTCGTGGCGAGTGATTAGAGCTGAGGATCCCGAGCGGCGGGCGAGCCTCGGCCTCGTTTGGTTGGCATCGCAATGCGCGGCGGCGGCGGCGGCGGCGGTTTCCGATCCTCTTCTCTGCCACGGCGGAGACTCCGAGACCTACCGGCCGCCGCCGTAGTGCGCACGACGGAAGGCGCGACCGGGCAGCCCACAGGCACTGACTCGCCTCCTGGTTTCAACTAGAGGCACCAAAGATTGCCAGGAAAAAAAACCCCCAATAATCTAAACTCTCATTATTAAAAATAAAATAAAATAATCTAAACTCTCTAGTTCCAGTCTTCCAGATGAAACAAAACGATGTTTGCATGTGTGACGTGCGGCCCTGCTCGAATCCATGTTTTGTTGGGCACACTTTGCAAAAAGTTTTTGTATTGAGCCCGCTTCCCAATGCAAAAACTTAAAACAGGGCCTAAGTCCTCAGCACTTTTGATAGAAGAAGAGGCAGCAGATAAAATATTTTTTTCTCAAAAAAAGCAGATAAAATATTTTGGCTTCGCATGCCCCATTTTGTTAAGCTAAACCATTAATGTTGTTTAACACGATTCTTGGAAGAAGAATATTTTTTGTTCTAAAACTTGCTGTATACACTGGGCGAGCTACGTGTATTAATTGGGTGTGCTGAAGATTTCGTGTTTTAATACGGAGTATATAGCACGATCAATGGTTCTTTTGCTGCTCATCATGACAAGGCATTAAAAGTTAGAAAGAAACACCCCCTTAAATGGGAATTGTCAAGTTTACGTTCTTGGGTGAGCTTTAGAAGGAACATATATGGATTAATTTATAAACTAATCGCAAATATAGTGGTTAATTGGTAGGTAGCCTAGTCAACCCCCAATTAGTCCATGAACTAGGACTAGTTTTTAGGTCTCATGTTTTATCCAATTCAAACAGGATCCAACAAGATAGCTTAAAAGAATCGCACTCTTGAAATATGGTAATTATATATTGTCAGGTAGATTTCCACATGGTTTTTTTTTTCAGTCGTCTCAAATGGATAGCAGTTGATACTTGATAGTCCCCACTGGTTGTTGATCGCTTAACTTGTTGGTATATAGTAGATCCTAGAATGAGCACCTACGCTACACATGTATGGTGTAGATTGTGCACCATCCTTCTTTACTTGAAATGATTTGTATATACTATACACTTACACGCTAGCTTCAGGCGTTTTCGCCGGAGAGAAACGATCCTGATCACCTGGACTGCTGGACAAGTAGCAGCAGCTAGCAACTTCAATTTCTCAAGCTGGGGGGAGAGAGACAAAGTGTCAGCTAAGCTACGTGTGACGCTTGTGGTTTGCGTTGTTTTCGTCTACCGGTGAACTGAAACCATACAAAGAAAAGGATCGAAATTCTAATTCTTGAGAGGACAAGTTAGTCACCGGCATGAATGTCCAATGAGCAAATCGAAACTGCCGTGGACGCTTGTCCCTGCTCTTGTCTTAGCCTGAAGAGGGATCAGGGATAGCATGTAGCCCGGGCCCACCGTGAGATCTCACCTCCAAAGTAGCATATACCCCTTGAATGATTGGATCGCGTATTCGCGTTGTCATCACCTTGTACGTATACGTTTCTCTATTTTCTCCAGTTTTATTTTACATGCATGCACGTACGACATGCATGGTGATCTTTTCAGTGATAAAATTAAAAATAACTAATGTGTATGCATACCCCTGGTCCCACTTCATTTTCCCTCTTAGGGGTTTAGAAATTCTGATGGTCGTCAAAAGCATAATCTCACAAAGGAACAATATGAATAGGAATAGGGATGTGAATGGGCGTGCGTGCGTGCTTGTGAGCATCTTCGATTGCATTGTGATTAGGTAGGAATAAAAACGCAAGATGAACTCAAGAAATTCATGTTAAAACTATATCTCGACAAGCTCTCACACATAACAGTGCACATGGCTTAGATAGCAGTCAAACATTAGATGTTGCCACCTCTAAAATCTTATATTAGCTGTCTCCACTTCTAAATAGATGCGTTTAGAAAAAGTCTATTTGTTTATTTTTAAAACTAATTACGTTTTTTTGAAACATTATACGCAGGTACTAGCAGCCAACACTTTTGGGTAATTAGTTAATTTGAAACTAATTATCCTTAATTAGGTTTTTCTAGTATTATATATTTCTAAAAATAGAGGGTATACTTCTCATGTGAACCATATATATTTTGTATGTTGGTGGAGATTGTCTCACCACCCATAAGGGTTCAACAATTAGTGTTCGCATCTTCTGAAACATAATTTTTTTCATCCCTGTTTGTCGGAGAGGTTAACTTTTACCTCCCATTGTTTGAATGTGTGGCACCACTACAAAAATGGTGTAATTCTCCTAGTGCCTAGTGCTATTAAGTAGTAGTAAAAAGTTACCAACAATTATAACACATGGAATCCTCACTAGGAGAATTTTTTTAGGAAAAGTTTATACAAAACTTTGAATGGTAAAACACTAGGAAAAATTTAAAATTTTGACTGTGCTCCTTGGCCTAAATATTTTGGTTCACTTGGCAGCACGTAGACACGGTCGCCAAGTACAATTTCTTCTTTTTAGAAAGGCAACACCCGGCTTGTACAATCTCTGAGACTGAGTATTGTACTGCTCGTTGATAAGTCAATTAAGTTTACAAATGGACCAATACATGCTATCGATACCGTTGTACTGACACAATAATGCCAACCAACAGAATGGCGACAGCAAATCTATCGCCAGACAACAGTACACCAGCTGATAAATAGAAAATGCACGGTGTGGAGTGGTTCTTTTGGGGCATCCCTTGTCCATGGTCGAGAGAGCTAGCAGAGGCATCCTATGGACTCTCTAGCCCTGGGTCGACCTCTAGGTTTGGAGCCATTCAGCTGAAAAGAGAAGGAATCTTTACATGTTGGAATCTGAAAAAAGGAAGACACGAACAAAGACCAATTCGTTAACTGTTTCCTGCTGAGTGCTGATTACAACACAAAGTGGCATTTTTATTTTGATATTTCAAAGTGCAAAATGTTCCTTTGACCCCATCCACAAACAAACTTACAAACACCATCCACAAAAGAGAACGGTAATGCTTCATCTTACAAGTGAGATAAAAAATCGAACATTCAAGATATGTTGCAGAAGATATGTGCCAATGTTGCAATTATTGCTTCTACATATTCATGGTGGATGTTGCATGAAACATGAGGTCCGGGAATTTTCCTAGCTTTAACGGATGAACTAGTCATTTTTATATAAGCTTTTTCCATATTGCAAATTAGTAATTTTGGATGTTGCGGTAGTTATTTTGGATGTTGCATGGACCATCTGATGAGAAAATTCCAATCGGACTAGCAACACCGCAAAAATAAAATTATAAAAGTGGAAAGGGTTTCACTGGGCTCCCCCTTCTTGAAAAGTTCATGAATCTTAAAGTGTGAACAGAGAGGGAAAAATCTCCACCGAGTCAAAACCAAAGATCGGACAAAACCTTTGACTTGATTTTTACTGCCACTGCATCTTCTTTGAGATACAAAGGTAAATCATTGAGAATGCATCCATCCGGTTAAATGATTACATACACATCGTCTTTATTTTCCATAAAAATGTCTTATATTCTGTAAAAAATATCACCTTTATTTTGATGGATAATGGAGAAGCTCGTTAATCAGTGGCCTATTATATTCTCCAATCTAGAGTCAGTTAATTATTGAGCACCATTTATGTATAATATAGCGATGTCAATCTTTACAAATATTCCCTCTTCGGCGAATAGAGAGAAGGTTTTACCATTTTCTTTTTTTTAAAAAAAAGTAGCATTATTTTTGGCACGGAACCAACATTGTAAAGCGATGCTGAGAGAGAAGCATTTAATGTTTGTCGCATACGCGCACACACGGCGACAAGAAAAGATTTGCGCTTCGTCTGCTCACACGTCCTCACATTAGCGCAGCTAATGGCTTTTGTTTTGTGTTTGTCGTTTAAGCACGTAGTCTCTCACAGCTAGCATATGAATATATTAGTGACATCTCATCAGACTTGGGGGAAATAAAGCTTGTTCTTGATGCTGAAGATATTCCAACTAATCAGGGAATAACCGTCCACCCCACCAACTAATCGAGGAAAGTTTTACTAGAAAAAAAATTAAGGGTGTCCAATTTAATTTTTTTATGGGGATTTATAGTAGTAGTTAACTTGATTTTATAATATCAGGGAAAGTGTGAGAGCTAGCTGGCTCTTAGCTTGATATATATACTACTATATCAATATCTTTCAACAATTAATTGGAGTGCTTTTGCAATTATACGTAGCTCTCTTGAATATTAGATCTAATCAATACCAAAACTAATATGGGAGTACTTGGTTGTTGATTAATCGCCATCCATCTAGATACCAAGCTAGGATACTCCATACGCACAATTGATTATTAGAACAGTTTCGAGATTGACAGCCTCGCACTAGTAGCAATAACATTATACAATGAGCTCTTTTACAATGATTGACAAGTAACATGGTACTACCAGGATATAGAATCCAACGGTGGAAAAATGTCTAGTATCTAAAAGTACTCATCCAAAAGTACCAAAAAGTACCAAAATTGTGGGACCAAGTACCAGATAAATAGGCTCAGCTAATTATTTTTATTTTATTTTTAAATTAAAAAGAAAGGGTATATACGTCTTTTCCACTGATGTGGGGGTGGAGGCGGTGAGGAAAAATTATCGTGATATATTGTGGGAGGGTATATTCTAATCAGGGTATATGAAAGTACTAATAGACCCTTATTATTATTTATTTAATTTTTTAAAATTCTAGTTAAAGTACTAGTAAGTACCAGGAAAAGTACCTGCAAGTACCTGGTAGTAGCAGCTGGTACTTGTCAATCATTGTAAAAGAGCTCTTATACAATTACCAATGAAATAGGTATAATCTCGTGCCAATTTATTCAAAACAAAGACCATATAGAAATATATGATGGGACACTCTGTTAATGGCCCCCATATCCATCTATTATCCTTGATTATTTGTGCAACCGGATTAGGGCCACATTACCCTTTTTTACATGCTTTCTATAAAGCCGGATTACTTTGTGCCAAAAGAAGAAGAAGAAGAAAAGAAGAGAAACACGAAGATTGTAGGAGCTAGTATGTTCGTGCAAGTAGCTCTTGCTGGAAGTGCGAGGTTATGGTTTTCCGCATGGATACGTGACGAATCTAATCTAATATTTGTTCCCATATATCTTTGCTTGCTTTATGAATTAATGCAGATATATGAGCACCATCTCTACCTGTTTAATTTCTCCCAACAACCAGCAGATGTGACCTGACCCTGTCGGGCGGTTTCATTCCAAGGATGGATTTCAATTCCATATTTCCGTGCACGCAGATGTAGCTGGTTATTGCGGTCAACAACTTGCATTTAGCTTTTTCTTCTTTTGGTTAAACACACTCGAAATTCGAAAACCTAAACCTGTACTAGCTATACATGTAGCAGGGTGATCGATCGAGGTGCTTGAGCTACTGAGTACGGGAAAATATTGTAGTACACGTCGGCCACTCACTATCTCTCGGTCGCGTCCTGACAAATAAATCGATCAACAAGGCATGCATCGATCACCTTTATTTGCCGTACGAGCTGTGAAAGTGAGACAGTGAGAGCGAATATATCCACCCCAATCCAATCACACGATACACTAAGCATGTAATGTAATGGTTTTCGAGTGCAGTTTTGATTTTATTACATGGCTTGTTAACCATATCGTCGACCACAGCCACTGATGGCTGCTAATATATGGACCGGTAAGCGTCGTCGTCAGCTTGGTGTAGACGCATGTGGCTTGGCGACAGGGCCGATCGATCGATCGATCGAGCACCATGCCATGCATGCTCGTAGCATTATAGGGTCGGTCGCTGAAATATAGGGGAGGTGACTAGATGAATCACTGAAAGGTCACTGGCCGGCGGCTACTACACGGCCACTAGTCGGCCACACACAACCCACACACACACGCGCGCGCGCGCGCGCGCGCGCGAACATGTATGGCACGCCATGACAAGCTCGATCGATCTCCGACAAATGCATGCATATAGTAGCGATTGAGTCTTTGTTCACACTGCACACAGATTAATGGTGGCTTGCATGCCCGGCAGCAAGGGAACACAGCGATGCGCAAAGCCATCGACTCCACGATCATGTTAGTCTTCATGGCGAATATGGAAGATAATAGGGAATGACTGCGTTTTCAACTCCACCATGGTTACAACCACAAAGGCTGTTCACTTGCTGTTGGAGGACGCCAACTTGTTGGTTCAGGCGGGAGCTTCACATCGTGCCGGATTGGGTTGGCCGGTTGCAGCCACGGCCACGACGTAGGATAGGGATTTTCCCTCTTTTTTCGGGTTGTTTAGTTGTTGCATAAGACGTCAAGTAATGCCATGATGTCCGTGTGCGTGAGCCCGGCTAACAGGTCCACGGTGTAAAATGTGCTTTCTTCTTCTTAATACAAAGATACGTAGCTCTCCTGCGTGTTAGCGAAAAAAGAATTTGAAACTTCTCCTAGTGATGTCGTATTCTCCTAATGTTTTAGTATTCAATGTTTAGTATACCTTTCCCTACTAAATTCCTCCTAGTGGGATTCTCCTAGTGTTGTAGCATTCTAGGTGTTTTATTATTACTTAAAAGCACTAGAAGAAATCCACTATTTTACCATTTTGGTAGTGACGCCATTCCTTCTCTGTGTCCTATATGTGCTACTCCTAGCTGGCTATAGATTCATAGACTGGTATTGGAAGTAACGTTTGTATGGGAATAAATAAGTTATTGTTGCGTGAGCATGGAAGCCACACGAATATCCATCTCTATTCGTGGAGGTTTTATAGTAGAGATGATGAGACGACTTCGTCTTTTTGGGAACACATGCATAGAGACACTCGTCAATAGGCAAGATAGTTTTTGTGTGATGATTATGTAGAATCATAAAGTAATCCGGTGTTATTTTGAATTTTTGGATGAAGTTCGATGGAAATGTAAAACCTAGAAACTTGTCAATTTTGTTCAACCTAGAAACGTATACACACGCATGGACATCTTACTCACATGATTTTCCGAGTATCATGCCCGAGCTGCATCTAGGACTCAAAACTCTGATGGTCACCTCCCAGTTGGAGGAACCTGACCAAGTAATCATGCATGAACTTCTCTATTCATTGACCGAGGACCTTGGCTGAAAACCTTAAGAAAACTGTTCCATTTTTCTGGTGTTCGTTGAGGTGTGTTGCTTTATGAATTAATGCAGATATATGAGCACCATCTCTACCTGTTTAATTTCTCCCAACAACCAGCAGATGTGACCTGACCCTGTCGGGCGGTTTCATTCCAAGGATGGATTTCAATTCCATATTTCCGTGCACGCAGATGTAGCTGGTTATTGCGGTCAACAACTTGCATTTAGCTTTTTCTTCTTTTGGTTAAACACACTCGAAATTCGAAAACCTAAACCTGTACTAGCTATACATGTAGCAGGGTGATCGATCGAGGTGCTTGAGCTACTGAGTACGGGAAAATATTGTAGTACACGTCGGCCACTCACTATCTCTCGGTCGCGTCCTGACAAATAAATCGATCAACAAGGCATGCATCGATCACCTTTATTTGCCGTACGAGCTGTGAAAGTGAGACAGTGAGAGCGAATATATCCACCCCAATCCAATCACACGATACACTAAGCATGTAATGTAATGGTTTTCGAGTGCAGTTTTGATTTTATTACATGGCTTGTTAACCATATCGTCGACCACAGCCACTGATGGCTGCTAATATATGGACCGGTAAGCGTCGTCGTCAGCTTGGTGTAGACGCATGTGGCTTGGCGACAGGGCCGATCGATCGATCGATCGAGCACCATGCCATGCATGCTCGTAGCATTATAGGGTCGGTCGCTGAAATATAGGGGAGGTGACTAGATGAATCACTGAAAGGTCACTGGCCGGCGGCTACTACACGGCCACTAGTCGGCCACACACAACCCACACACACACGCGCGCGCGCGCGCGCGCGCGCGAACATGTATGGCACGCCATGACAAGCTCGATCGATCTCCGACAAATGCATGCATATAGTAGCGATTGAGTCTTTGTTCACACTGCACACAGATTAATGGTGGCTTGCATGCCCGGCAGCAAGGGAACACAGCGATGCGCAAAGCCATCGACTCCACGATCATGTTAGTCTTCATGGCGAATATGGAAGATAATAGGGAATGACTGCGTTTTCAACTCCACCATGGTTACAACCACAAAGGCTGTTCACTTGCTGTTGGAGGACGCCAACTTGTTGGTTCAGGCGGGAGCTTCACATCGTGCCGGATTGGGTTGGCCGGTTGCAGCCACGGCCACGACGTAGGATAGGGATTTTCCCTCTTTTTTCGGGTTGTTTAGTTGTTGCATAAGACGTCAAGTAATGCCATGATGTCCGTGTGCGTGAGCCCGGCTAACAGGTCCACGGTGTAAAATGTGCTTTCTTCTTCTTAATACAAAGATACGTAGCTCTCCTGCGTGTTAGCGAAAAAAGAATTTGAAACTTCTCCTAGTGATGTCGTATTCTCCTAATGTTTTAGTATTCAATGTTTAGTATACCTTTCCCTACTAAATTCCTCCTAGTGGGATTCTCCTAGTGTTGTAGCATTCTAGGTGTTTTATTATTACTTAAAAGCACTAGAAGAAATCCACTATTTTACCATTTTGGTAGTGACGCCATTCCTTCTCTGTGTCCTATATGTGCTACTCCTAGCTGGCTATAGATTCATAGACTGGTATTGGAAGTAACGTTTGTATGGGAATAAATAAGTTATTGTTGCGTGAGCATGGAAGCCACACGAATATCCATCTCTATTCGTGGAGGTTTTATAGTAGAGATGATGAGACGACTTCGTCTTTTTGGGAACACATGCATAGAGACACTCGTCAATAGGCAAGATAGTTTTTGTGTGATGATTATGTAGAATCATAAAGTAATCCGGTGTTATTTTGAATTTTTGGATGAAGTTCGATGGAAATGTAAAACCTAGAAACTTGTCAATTTTGTTCAACCTAGAAACGTATACACACGCATGGACATCTTACTCACATGATTTTCCGAGTATCATGCCCGAGCTGCATCTAGGACTCAAAACTCTGATGGTCAACTCCCAGTTGGAGGAACCTGACCAAGTAATCATGCATGAACTTCTCTATTCATTGACCGAGGACCTTGGCTGAAAACCTTAAGAAAACTGTTCCATTTTTCTGGTGTTCGTTGAGGTGTGTGCGCCTATCTGTGGGTATATGCGTACACTGTAGGACGTGTTCAGATAGTATCCTTTCATTGAGTGCTTATTTGTTTGATCAATTTCTCCATGTTTATTTGTTATACACAAGCGTGCTTCAATCATGTGTTAACGAACGACATTTATGCCATGAAGGCGAACCATATGTCAGAGCAATCAGTGAACCGATAGATGGATCGAGTAGCCAATAGCAGTACTAGGAAAAAGACTGATCAAACATATGTTGGCTCACCATGTGGGCATTCCAAGTCTCCAACACATTTTGTCTAGGGACATTGTCAGGCCAGGGCCGGCCAAATATGACAGGCTAAATTGGAATTAGGAGCCCTGTCTTCCATGTGGATGCCACATGATCGATGTTGGGGAAACCTACCTAAAATTTACTGCACATAATAAACAGTGGGGAAGTGTGAGCGACATTGCTTATCTTTTCTCCCAACAGCTGACGCTTGCCCAGAAAACACCTAGGACAGATTAAGAAAGAGGCAAATGACCTTACATGTCACTAATTGATTCTTGCATGCACATACTAAATGGGGGGTAAGGTGATTTTTTTTTTGCAGGTGGGATAAAATGAATTGTTTTTGGAACAAAATTGAATCCTATGATGACTTTCTTCTTTAGGACGGAGGGAGTACGCATTGGTCTGGTTGGTGCACTCAACCCATCTATCAGAAGTACTTTGTCGATTATATGGCCAAAATGACTGAGATGTATATATACATGCATGTGGCTTATGTGGTAGCATTAATCATGTATGGTCCATGAAGAAAACTCTAAGCAATGGAAGTATTTGTACGTGTTGCACTCGCATATGTACATATATGTGGGTAGGGTGTAAACACTAGAACGCATCAGGACAAAATTTGTGAGGGCGGTGGGTGGAGAGGGTGATGTGATGTCCCTTGATGAGGCTGCCAGGGTGCTGGTTGGTACCTACAAAAGAGAATAGGGAAGGGATGGAGTGTAGTGTCTCCTAGTTGACAGGACAAGGAGCACTGAGAGCTCAGTGGAAAAAGCATGCATATGAACAATGGTATGCAAAAATTAGGTATAAGAGAAACTGGTCATTATTTATTATGCACACACGCAATGTATTCTCAATTATTTATTACAAGTGTGAGATATGATGCATTAATTTGCGTCATGTATTGATGTGTGTCACCCTTTGTAATCACAAAGGTGTCCCCAAGTAGGAATGATTTGATGACTAATACACAACATAACTTAATTCTACTTTTTTTTTATCATATAGGGGGTATGTTTTTGTCAACTTATAAGCCTTTATCGAGGCCAAAGTTATTAAGAATAGACGAAGTCAAGAAATGATTTGTATATGTATCATGATGACCTGCATCCATCACATAAATTTTATGAGGGAAATAAATATAAAGTTAGAATTAAGATAAATAAATCCCTCTCCCCATCACAATCAAGTCCATTGAACCAAAAGGAGGCAAAATGACATGCTCAATTTGCCAAGTGCCCCATATGTCATGTCTGATACTAGCTAGTGTCCACCGATTCAGCCATATAAGCCAAACCATGCTTAATGTTGTACACACTTCCTCCATCACTCTTATCCCCTTGTAGCTACTTCGTCAAGCAGGTAGGACCCACAGGCACAAATTTGGGTCCCCATCTTGCTCCCTTCTGTGCTAACCCATGAAGTGGACAAAGGAACATGATTCAATGGCCAAATCTTAGCTAAAATACGGTGTGAATTAATCACTAAGCAGACAAGGATAAAAGTGGATTCGATAATATCTTGTTGGAGCTAACCATGGTTAAGATAGATAATAATTAATGAATTGGTTTACATATAAATCACTTGAGTGAGTTTAATAATAAATCAATCACTTGAGTAGATATCCTCAGGTAACATTGCAGCCGCACATGTGTCATGTAAATAACTCCAGTCATTTTCAAAATATTTATGCAGCTAAATATGTATAAAAATCCAATAATGCTTTTGCAAAATGTCTGGCTTTTATAGCCACATGGTTTCACTGTCATATATTTATTGTCTTTGTAAAAGAGAGTTAAAAGAAGATACCCTACTCACTTTCAAAGCCTAAAGGTCACCACGCTGGACTATAATTGTGTATGAGTAACACCCACTCGTTGCCTGGCCGCCACCATCCTACTATTACTAATTTGAGGCTTCTTTTGGTCGAACATCCATGTTAATTCTCACTGCACGTGCTATAAGCTAAGAAAGATGACCCAACCATCAATCTGGTACTTATAATCCATCACACGAACCCGAGCTAATTAGTTAAAAAAACATAACTAATCAGTTTGTCCAAAACAACATGCATATGTTTAAAAAAGATGGACGTACCTATACCTAACCGGTGTTTAGATTACTAGCTACTAGTGAGGGTGAGGATTTGTTAGTAGGATCACCGTTTGGCCCTAGCGCCGTCGTTCTTTGGTCGTTTCTCTTGTAGCATGCGTCGTCACCTAGCTAGTAGTTCTCCTACCGACGTATGTACGGCTGAAGCGACCGCGCGAGCGATTGGTTGGTAGGCTACTTACTCCCCTTTCTCTCCTTTAAAATTTCCCGCGGGCCGTTTTGGCTGCATGCGTCTCCGACGCTTCCTTCCTTCCAGTGGTGGGATCAGCATATCAGCTGGCTTTGTCACCACCTGCATGCCGCCCCCTCAGCAGCTACTATACCTGAACTGAATGGCGTCAAACTCTGATCTACTCAATCGACTACCAAACCAAACCAAATTAAAACGGGCTCATGATTAGCCTTTATATCGTCATCATCATCAGTAGTTTATCACCAGCTCGATCCAGCTGCTCGATCGATCGGTCGATCGCTAGCGGGTAAATAAGCTGGGATCGGAGAGAAGGACGGAGCATGCATGTTCTCCTGCAGCGGGCGTGGCAGAAAAAAAAAAATGCCTGCCTGTGCCTGTGTCCGCCGCCTGCACAGTCACTTGCCATTGCCGCTGCATGCACCCCCTGCACAGTCACATGAACTGGGGATGGATCTGACGAGAGATAGAGATCGATCAATCGATCTATCAGGCGCCGGCCGTTAGTTGCACGAACAATCCGGTCCATGCTAGACTCGCAGATCAATGATCAGTGTGGCGTGTGTGGACGCGGCGTGCCACACGCTTGTTCCCGCGCGCGGCAGGCATGGACGCACGCGCAGCAGGCTGGCGGCGATCACATCAACTTCCGATCTCGATCAATGCAATGCAAGTGACCCGACCCGACGACGTACGCTCATCATCAGTGACCTCGTCGATTCGTCCACATGCGGATCGATCCAGCGAGCAGAAGAGGCGCCGGCCACCGTACCCTACCCTGACCCGGCCGCCCACAAACCTACTGCAAGTTGCCGGCAACAAAACCCTCCGATCCTTTGGCTTATTACCCCGGCCAGGTCACAACTTGCAGCGCGGCGGTGCGTGATGACGGGAGCCGTGAGCCAAGCCAACGGATACGCCGCCGAGACCCGCCGCGGGAACGCACAGGCAAAGGGACAAGCAGCTAGCGCGCCTGGCCCTTTGGCTCATTGCTCGCCCGCTCACCCTTGCTCTGCGACGACGCTGACACACACCCACCGCAGCAGGTGACGCACATTGACACGTGGCACCGTAGGATGCCGACAACAAGCTACGTACGTACGTACGTCCAGATCGCTACGTCCAGCCCGGGTCTCGGACTGCACTCCACACTGCTCGCTGCCAAGCTCTCGCTGTGCAAGTAACAATGCAACAACAACCTCAGCCTGCAGGCAGATGCATCCAGTCGAGTGCCTGCAGAGCAGCACGTACACGCGCATAAAGCCCGGCCTGGCCTGGCGTCCCTGCAGATGCCGGGGGGGAGATGCTCGTCCTCTAGCACAAAGGGGATCGAGATCGACCGATCGATATCATCACTGCCGTCCCATCCCTTCGACTGACCGATGGACGGGCATGTCGAGCCGAGCCAGCCTCGACTGATAGACGCGTACAAAAGGGAGCATCCGGCAGGACGAGGCGTCCATGCCCAAAAGCGGTCAAAAGGGGGGCGCAGGTGTCGACCACCGGTTGGCGCCGCGGCGGCCGCTCGTGGGGCGCCGGAGAAAAAGGCACAGTCAAAAATGAAATGCACGAACTATCCCCGTACATGGTCCGGAACCAGCCCAGATGAAACCGTGTAATCAGCCGTGCATGGGTTGGCTTGGTTCCAGTTCCAACCGGCTAGCCCGTTCAACAATGGCGAGACTACGAGAGAGAAAGCAACGGGCACTGGATCCCCAAATCGGCTGCCGCAAGACAGCAAGGAGGAGCCGCCGGCCGCGGGAAATATGAACTGGGCAGCCGCAAAGATAGATAGTAATATGTTAGGGTAGCCGATCCAGAGCAGGGTAACTTGAGAAGGAAGAAGAAGAACAGAGGAGAGCGGAGAGACGATGAATGATTTCAGTTTTTGGAATAGTGTTTCTGTTAGCAGTTGTCCCCCCATTGCTCTCCAGCGTTACAAGATATCCTCTCCCTGCACTAGGCTTGGAACCACTAGCTAATACATCAAGCCCATTCTTCACCGTGGACCCTGCGATTGGGCCGTCGACTCCTGGAACTCCGGCGCGGCCCATCAGTGGTCTCTTCATCACGTACAGATGCAGCTGAGTTGCTAACATCCCCCCCTCCAACAGATACTGCTTGCCCCCAAGCAGTTGCTTTAGGAAACCGCCGTTTGACGTCAGCTAAGTTCTCCCAGGTAGCCAGAGACACAGGCAGACGAGACCACTGAATTAAGACTTCTTCATGAGACCCCTCAGCCGACAGTCGACGCTGCAAAATACGAACAGGTACCTGAGTAGTATCCACCATATCAGGTATGTCTTTAGTAATATGATGAGTAGGAGGCACGGCTTTCTTCAACTGCGACACATGAAACACTGGATGAAGTGAAGAAGAAGCAGGAAGCAGCAATTTGTAGGCCACAGATCCAATCTTTTCGATGATCTTGAAAGGTCCAAAGAATTTGAAGGCCAACTTCTGATTAGCTCTTGGCGCCAACGATGATTGTACGTATGGCTGGAGCTTCAAGAAAACCAATTCACCAACAGCAAACTGACGTTCCGAACGCCTTTTGTCAGCTTGACGTTTCATACGGTCTTGAGCACGAGCAAGATGTTGTTGAACCAACCGTTGCACCCACTTCACGCTCAAGTAACCAAGAATTGAGCTCCTGGACAGGACAAGCATCAGCTGCTTCAATACCCAAGGCACGAGGAGCTCGGCCATAGAGCACCTCAAAAGGGGAGCGACCCAAAGCAGAGTGCCAGCTAGAGTTATACCAAAACTCAGCTAGATGAATCCAGATTACCCACTGCTTCGGACAAGAATGGAGAAAACAGCGAAGAAAGGTCTCCATACATTGGTTCACACGCTCAGTTTGACCATCCGTCTGTGGGTGATAGGAAGAGCTCATTTGCAACTTGACACCAGCACGCGAGAACAACTCTTGCCAAAGCTTGCTAGTGAAAATTCGATCACGATCAGAAATCAGAGCCTGAGGCATGCCATGAAGTCTATATATGTTTGTCATATAAGATTGTGCCACTGAAGCTGCAGTATAGGGATGACTCAATGGAACAAAGTGACTGAACTTGGAAAACTTGTCAACTACCACCATAATAGAATTCTTACCCCTGGACAGCGGTAGCCCTTCAACGAAGTCCAAAGAAACAACTTGCCAGGCACTGTCAGGAATGGGAAGTGGCTGAAGCAATCCTGGGTATTTTGCGCGATCAGGCTTAGCTTGCTGACAGATCTGACAAGATCTCACAAAAGTCTGCACAGTTTTGTTTAAACCCTTCCACGCAAAGTATTTCTTGAGTCTACTAATGGTGACAGGAATTCCAGAATGCCCTCCCAACGCAGAGTCATGTAATGAACTAATCAGAGTACGCTGCAGCACATCATCAGCACCAATCCAGATACGATTCTTGAATCTGAGAAGTCCATCTCGAAGGGAAAAATTTGGAACACTATCTGGAACAATGGACAGCTGGGAAATGAGTTTCTTAGCAAATTCATCATGGTCATAGCTCCTAACAACATCAGTTATCCACTTCGGTGTTGCCATAGACAGGGACAACAACTGGTCTGACTCATGATGTCTTCTCGAGAGAGCATCAGCAACAGAATTCTCACAGCCCTTCTTATAGACAAGCTTGTACTGAAGACCGAGGAGTTTGGAGAAAACCTTTTGCTGCCAGGGTGTATTCAACCGTTGCTCGTTCAGATGCACCAAACTTTTATGATCCGTATAAATAACAAACTCGGCATGTTGCAAATACTGTCTCCAGTACTCCACCGCAATGAGAATGGCAAGATACTCCTTCTCATATGTAGACAATCCCTTAGTCTTGGGTCCCAGTGGTTTGCTGATAAAGGCTAAAGGATGTCCATCCTGTAATAACACAGCCCCCACTCCCACATTGGATGCATCAGTCTCAATGCAAAAAGTCTTAGTGAATCTGGCATAGCCAGTACTGGAGCAGATATTAGAGCAGCTTTTAACACAGCAAAGGCTTCATCATGTTCCGAAGTCCACACAAACTGACAATGCTTTTTCAAAAGGTTCGTCAGAGGCTTAGTAATGATGGCAAAGTGTCTCACAAACTTCCTGTAATAGCCGGCAAGACCAAGAAAACTACGTAGCTCCTTGACATTATGTGGTTGCGGCCAAGCCTTGACGGCCTCCACCTTAGCTGGGTCAGTAGCCACACCAGCAGCAGAAATGATGTGACCCAAATATTTAATTTCCTGCTGAGCAAATGTGCACTTAGATAACTTGACCTTCCATTGATCCTTGGCTAACAGTTGAAGCACTTGCTGTAGATGAATCAAATGTTCTTCAAAAGTAGCACTGTAAATAAGGATATCATCAAAGAAAACCAAAACACACTTTCGAAGCAAGGGTGCCAAAGTAGAATTCATTGCTCCCTGAAAAGTGCCTGGGGCTCCGCACAGACCAAAAGCCATCACTCTGAACTCATAGTGGCCAAAATGCGTTTGAAAAGCTGTTTTAAATTCCTCTCCAGGTTTCAACCGAATTTGATGATATCCTGAGTCCAAGTCAAGAGATGAGAACCATTTGGCTTTAGCTAACTCATCCATAAGTTCATCAAAGACTGGGATAGGAAATCTGCTTTTAGCTGTCAAGGCATTCAAATATCTATAGTCAACACAGAATCTCCAGGAGCCATCTTTCTTTCTTACAAGAAGTACTGGAGAAGAAAAAGCACTAGCGCTTGGCTGAATAATGCCCTGAGCCAACATAGACTGCACTTGTTTCTCTATCTCATCCTTCAGGGCTGGGGGATATCGATAAGGCCTGATATGAACTGGCTTGGCTCCAGGCAGCAAGGGAATAACATGATCACAATCCCTGGGTGGAGACAGTTGGGACAACGGTTGAAAGACTATAGCAAAGTCATCCAAAATAACAGAAACAGCAGGATCCAACTGTGCAGGAAGTATAGGAGATGCAGCAATGGAACAAACATGGACTAACAACTCATCAGGAGTAACAGGCAAAATTCCCTGAATAAAAGCAGTAGATCCTTGATAAGGCACAGCCATCCATTTATGCTTCCAGTGAACTTTCATTGGACTGAACTCCTCCAACCAGTCCATACCCAAAATCATATCAAAATGCTGCAATGGAAGTACCTTGAGATGAGAGGAGAATGTATATCCATCAACAGACCACTGAGCCGCAGGAATTGCAGTGGAACAACTTAGTAAGGCACCATTAGCAACCTGAACTTGAATCATGGTCTTAAGCTGACTGACTCCCAACAATGACTGAGCTACATCTTGACTCACAAAGGTATGGGAACTGCCAGAGTCCACAAGTATCACTATAGGTCTGCCCTGAATGGTTCCATTTAATCGCATGGTCCTTGGCCCTTCTTTCCCAGTCACTGCTTCTTGAGAGATAGCAAGAAACAACTGATCTGTAGGAGCAGAATCTTGATGTATTTCTTCCAACTCCTCCAAGTTGAACAACTCCAAAAGATCCTGTACCACTTGCAGTTGGACTTGAGCCGAACATTTATGGCTGCGGCTCCATTTTTCAGCACAGCGAACACACAATCCCTTGGCACGCCGAAAGGCTTTCAGAGCCGCCCACTTTTCTTCAGTAGTTTTGCCTTCACACAGTCTCAATTCTTCCGTCAGAACAGGGGCATGACCCTTGTCAAGAACAGGAGGGGCAGGTAGCGGGTGGGGACCGCGGGCAAAGGCAGAAGAACCTCTGTTGGAAGGTGCAAACTCCAGCTTCTTGACTTCCCGGGTTTTAGTAGAAACTTCTTCCTGCAACAACGCAAGAGAGGCGGCAGTATCGAAGGTAGTGGGACGATGCAAAGACACTACAGCTTTAATGTCATCCTTCAGCCCATCAACAAAACGAATAGCATAATAAACAGGTTCAGTAAGATGGCCGTAAGCAGTAAGTTGATCCACCAACTGAGCAAACCTCTCTACATAATCAGTAACAGAACTTGTCTGGCGCATGTGAAATAATTGCCTTATGAGCAATTCCTTCTCATCACGCCCAAATCTATCCATCACAGCTTCAGCAAATTCTGACCAGGAAGCATGTTTCATCTTATGTTCTACTGACTGGTACCAGCGAGCAGCAGCACCATCAAAGGGCATGGTGGCTACTTGGATCCAACGATGTGGTTCCAACTGATACATCTCAAAATAAGATTCACAACGAGACAACCACAATTTGGGATTATCACCGACAAACACAGGAAAAGGCAACTTGGGAATCTTCCCCATGCATGATCCTGGTGAAACGAATTTCCCCAACGAGACCCCGAGTGCTCCTGATTATGCGGAAATTGAGGCGATATGGAAGGAGAACCAGACGTACCCTTGACCGGGACATGGGTTGGGATCAGTACCGATCCAAAACCAACGTCCCGGTGATGTTGGTCGACGCGGTGCCCAACGGGGCCGACGACGATGGAATCCGGAGCAGATGGGCGCTCCGTCGTCGTCTTGGGGTTGGGGATCAGGCCGGGATCAGACGCCGATAGATCGCGCACCGAACGCTCCCAGTGACGATTGAGCTTCTTCAACTCTATCTTCACATCATCCACAGAAGCTTCGAGTCGGGGACGCAATTCCTCGAACGCCTGAGCTGCGGACTCCAACTTGTCCAGGCGTGCGCCGGTACGAAGCTCAGAATCGACGATGCGCTGTTCCAGCTTGGTGTCACGATCGGCGATGCGCTTGTCGATCTTCGCGTCGCGGTCGGCAAGGAGCCGAGCGAGCTCATCGGAGATGCGCTGTTGGACTTCATCGAGAAGGATCTTGGTGTCGACGTCCATGGCAGTGGCGAGGCGAGATCGAAGACGAGTATTGTGGTGGTGGTGCGGAAGGGAAGCCAGGATAATGAATCTGATACCAAGTGTTAGGGTAGCCGATCCAGAGCAGGGTAACTTGAGAAGGAAGAAGAAGAACAGAGGAGAGCGGAGAGACGATGAATGATTTCAGTTTTTGGAATAGTGTTTCTGTTAGCAGTTGTCCCCCCATTGCTCTCCAGCGTTACAAGATATCCTCTCCCTGCACTAGGCTTGGAACCACTAGCTAATACATCAAGCCCATTCTTCACCGTGGACCCTGCGATTGGGCCGTCGACTCCTGGAACTCCGGCGCGGCCCATAAGTGGTCTCTTCATCACGTACAGATGCAGCTGAGTTGCTAACATAATAGTAGAAACCGTGGAAACCGTTCAACCCACTGGTTCTAAACCGCTCAGTTGAGTCTCTCACGGGTTGGATTGGATTTTAACCAAGACCGGTGTACCCGGACCATGTACAGGGCTGGCACGAAGAGAACACCACATAACGATGGAGGCCCAGGGTCTGCAAGGTGGTGGATGAAATGAAATGAAAGCTGGCTTGGCTATACAGTTTTTACTCTTTTTTCTCACTCTCTCGCTCCCGTGACCGACCGGAAGGTTATTTGCCGGCGACAAATGTTCTGGACAAATCAATGTGCGGCGAACTGGCGGTGACACGACGCGGTGGTACATTGGCATTAACGAAGCACGGGGTGGCGGCGAAGGTGAGCTACTGGGCTAGCTCATCTTCGCTGGAAGTTGAGGTACTTGATGGCGAGGGCGAAGACGACGGCGAAGAGAACGGAGAAGCCGGTGACCATGGCCGCGACGACGCCGAGGAAGTCGTGGCGGAACCCGAAGTGCTCCTCGAGGAAGGCCGCCACGGTGGTGGAGGTGACGCCGTCGGCGAGCAGCAGGGGCTGGTCCAGGTCGCCGAACTGAGAGGTCAGGAGGCCGTAGAGCGTCCACGACACCGGGTTGGCCCAGTAGTACCATCGCCACCACACGGGGATGCGCTGCGCGAGTTCAACAGAGCGAACCAGATGGTAAAATTGGTCAGTGCTGCCGCTAGGAACAACAGATAGATTATGTGCAACATAGTTTTGTTTTTCTTTGACACGATCGAAAATAGCATGGGCATAACGTGCACTGTTCAGTGGCAGGTGTCAACATGAGGTCTACCCTATTCAAATCTTTCTAGAAGTCGAAATTTGCGGAGAGGGATAAAAATTTGCAAGTGCTATGAGCTAAGAACATACTACTTCTACAGTTTATGCATTAAAAAACTAAAAAACCTCCTGACAAGTCCGGTATCAATGTGCCATTGCAGACAAGAACATAGCTGGACTATTGGGCCCATGAGAGACAGGAGGACGCTAATGCATTCTGCAGCTGAAGCCCATCTGACAAACATTAGGCCCACCTAGGACAGTCTGTCTGTCTTAAAGCAAAGTGGCAAACCCTGCGCTCCCAAAGGCAATAAAAATAAATAAACGATAAGCAGGGGGAGGGGGACCTATTTAGCAGAGGGTAGCCTTCCCATTCGGCTAACTCTGATGTTCAGAAGAACATTCCAATAATTTCAAGTGACTAGTGTATAACTTAATTTATTCCCGGACATGGCAATGACTAACAATTAATAACTCTAAAATGTAAACAAGAAATATTTTAAATTATCTAAGATTTTTTATTATATCATTCTGTCCAGTGCAACTTTTTGGATGAGATATCACATGCGAAATTCACAATTATTGGTAGGCTAGGGCATAGAAACAAGCTATAGGATGTTAGGTGTGAATTATGTGGGGTGCAAGTTCCTCACATACCTTTCTTGGGATCATGAACCCGCTGAACAGATTCCACAGCGTGTAGAATGGAGCAGCAATAATAGGCGCAACAGTATGGTTTGGAGTGATCGCCGTCGTCATCATGCCATAGAAGGTAAAGTACAGCAACGTGAAGTACATGAAGAACAGGTACCACAGGAACTTGGCTGCTGTCCACTCAAATGATCCCAAACTGTAGAAGATTGTACCGTAGATAAGCGACTGCACAAGGATGTAAGGGAACTCCACAGTGACCTGTCAAATAGCAATTGTTATCAAACGATATGAGCACCATGTGTCAAGAAACAACAAAAAACTTAGCCCCAAGCAAGTCAAAGAGTTGTGAGGGAAATTACCAAAGAAAATGCAAAAGGCAATGCTGAATACATCCCAGCAGCTCGCTCTCTGTATGATACGAATCTTTCGATGGAAATCACAGGTTGAACAGAAGTAGCGTTGGTAATTCCTATGAACAGCACTGCTGCGTACATGGCACCCATGGCATTGAATATGTCATGTTGGGTTTCCCTGGCAATAATACCAAGACAAGATTGTGCTAAGTTCAAAGGTTGCAAGTTGGAGAGCTGTGTATATGTATGTGTTAAAATTTCTGGCAGAACAATCACTGGGCATACCTTCTAGAACCAAATTTCCAGCAAATAGTCCCAAACATCAAGGAAATGATAACAGTGTAAAAGAATCGAACTGCGGTATATTGAGGGTTTCTCCAGTATGATAGATTTTGCTTCCATAAACAAGCAATATACTGAGCACAGAATGGTTGGGCATACTTTGTGGCAAAAGTAAGTTCTTTTGATTCACTGGTTGGTCTGCTCAGGACCTCAACCATTTCTCTGGTCTGTCTGAAAAAAAAATAGCATTACCAGATGAGTGAGGAAAAGGTTATTCCAAAACATATGAGAATTTTAGAAGGGTATATGTATTTACTGAAATAATTTTGATTGTCTATAGTATTCAGCGAAATCCACTCCAATAATCTGCTCCATTTGAGTGCTTGTGACTTCCAACATCCACGCAGCAGGATTATAGCCATCCCTGATTTTAGGCACTCCTGGAATTGCCTGCTCGCAAATAGGAGGATGTTAAGGACAGAGCCTTTTTTGTAAATTTGCATCAGTGAGAGAACACATACTGCAGAATATACCTCAAAAAAGTCAACCAGATTGCGTGATTTGGCACCTAAGGGCCCAGCATATATAAGTTGCCCTCCACGCTTCATGAACAATAGCTGACACCATATACATAAGTTAGGAGAGGACAACTATGCAATTTTTACAAGATGTAATAGTCAGGGTAAACAGTAGGAGCAACAAAAAATACCAATGAAACTTCTACCAGTTCAGATTGAAATTTCTCATCAAGATCACTTTTAAATTATCATATTGTGCCCCTTCATAGTGAAATTGGAACTCCATGTATGTAACTAATTAACAGACATTTCTTATATTACAAAATAAGAGCTTTGGAGTGTTTACATCAGTATATATCAGCTCTTATGTTTTATGTTTATGAAATGTATAGCTTATATACTGATTTCTCAGTTATTTCTTATACCTCATCAAATGATTCGAATATGTCAATACTTGGCTGATGGATGGTGCAGACAATGGTCCGTCCTGTATTAACAATATTTCTCACTGTCCTCATCACAATGGCTGCAGATCTAGCATCCAACCCCGACGTAGGTTCGTCCATGAAAACAATAGAAGGATTTGCAACAAGCTCCACAGCAATTGTCAATCTTTTACGTTGTTCTGTAGACAAACCATTAACCCCAGGCAGACCAACAAGAGCACCACTTAAGGGATTCAACTCAACAAGTTCCATCACCTCTTCAACAAAAGCCTATGAAAGGGGACACTAAGGATAAGGAGGACAAAAGGGGCACGCAACATATAGCAAACCAAAAGTGGGGGAAAAACTGTCTGAAAAGCCATACCCTTTGAGTGTCTCCATCAACATGAGAAGGTAACCGAAGGCATGCTGAGTATAACAAAGACTCAAGCACAGTCAAACAAGGTGAATGGACATCATTCTGTTCACAATACCCGGAGATCCTGGTGAAAGTCTCTTGATTTTTAGGATACCCAGATATAGTAATGCTTCCTTCTATAAGCCCTCCAGTCTTCCGGCCAGCTAAAACATCCATGAGGGTGGTTTTCCCAGCTCCACTGACTCCAACAAGTGCTGTTAGTATCCCTGGCCTAAATGCTCCAGTGACATCAACAAGCAGCTGTAGGCGATCTTCTGCTATACCTTGCTTTTTCAGTTCCTGCTAGCAAAACTGGATTATGAATGAATAAATACATATCTTTTCTTTTTTTTTCTGATGAGTAACATCAGGCATACAAAATGATCCAGCTTTGACATACCTCTGGTACATCAACGTAGTAGTTGATATTCCTAAAGCACATAGAAAGGGGTTGAAAAGGTAGCACCATCCCCTTCTGTTCCTTGAGATTACCTGAAAGTCAGCCGCGGTCAATATGCATGCATAGGAGCCACACTTTTACAGAGAAAAAAATGTTCTACAAAAAAAAAAATATATTCCATGCTTCTAGAATTACCACTTAATGAATTTGAGTGCAGATAAGATCTTAGCTCCAGAGCTACCCTGTCGTTCTTCCTCCTAGAATCCTTGTTCCGAATTGAATCTTTGGAAACAACAGCTTGCAGATTACCAATAGCTGTGAAGAAGCAGGGAGAGCAAGAGTAAGAAAACTATTACAAAGCAGTTGAAGTTGTTCTGGACTTGAAAGGTAAACATAAACTTACGGTTGAGAATCGTCAAGAACATTGTGAACAAGATGTTCAAAATAATCGCATAACCAAACAAGGCTCCAACACCAATCCAGAACCAGTATTTTTCCTTGAATAACCCATATCCAGTGAGTATCGCTTCGCCCATTGTGATGTTCTGGTTTGCAAATTGCTGAAATACAGCATGTATCAGTAGAAAATCATTATAGCATCATAAGAACAAATTATACCTTAAGTAATTTGGTATTATAGCCTTGGAACTATTTATGTGTAGCCATGATTATGTTGGGCACAAAGCGACGATAAAAAATAACAGATTGGTGTCATATTGCGTTACTGACATGAAACTTGGGATCAAAATCAAGTGCTACCTTGCTCCAAGAATGCCCATGGAATTCATTGACGGAGATAGCATTTTGTGCATACATCATAGGAGAGATCCAGTAACCCCAAATCCACCAGACTGGTATGCTTTCTGTTGGTTATCAAGGAAACATTAGATATATAATCTTGAGTACTATCAGTCACCATCTTTTGGAAAAAGTACTATCGATAAGCTAACAGAGAGAGGTTCGACCTTTGGTTATGATGAATCCTCCCAGAATCATAACAACCAACAAAGCAAATGATCCAAAGGTGTTAGCAACTATCATATTGCGGCCCAAAGATGCCATGACCCGGAAAAGAGCTAAAGATGTTTGATGCAGAAAGAAAAGCAGCAAAAA
This sequence comes from Digitaria exilis, assembly GCA_015342445.1. NCBI lineage: Eukaryota > Viridiplantae > Streptophyta > Magnoliopsida > Poales > Poaceae > Digitaria > Digitaria exilis. The sequence goes on along the minus strand of JACEFO010001768.1, from coordinate 1,571,683 downwards.
TTGTCCCAAAAATCTGCAGATTGAGGAAGATAAATCTTTAAATGAAAAGTACCTCTGAATCTGAGTAGAAATTAAAAAAAATCAAACAAAGTTAATGTCAGCTACCTTGTGAATTGAGGATCATAGCCAACCACATAGTATGTTACAAGTACCCACATCCCTGATTCATAAAGTGAGGTCGGGATGCTCAATAGCCAAGAAGGAAGTGTGTAAGCCCATGGTGGGTAGAAGTGCAGGTCCCTGTGCTTGTAAAGAACAGGAAGCTTTGTGACCAACATTGAGACTTCAGTAAAGCCATTGAACAGAATCATCACTATTGCGAAGTAAAGGGCTCCTAGATAAATGATTCCATCATCAACTGAATCATGGTGCATCGTTGATCTGAAAAACACCGTCATTGTGATAAGAGCAACAAGTAGAAGCTGCCAAAAGAGATAAAAGATGTTAAAACAACTTTCATTGGTTGGAACTGACAGCAGAAACTAAAATACACGATTGATATCAAACTCATGGCATCTGATTGAAAACATAAATATGAAAGAGTATTTGGTTCTGTGCGTATCAAACTAATGAGAGGTTAACATATAGTAGTAATATTTAAGTATCATAGGATTACTTTTTTGTAAAAAATGCACAATGGATGTATGGATGTGTACGACAACTTCAAATTGATTATTTTGAAGCAGAAAAGACATCGAATGAGTTAGTGAGGGTAATGTGTGTTTTGCTCAAATTATCAAGCAAGCTAGCTACCACTTTATGCATTAGTTTTTGTATCAACTGTTCAACAGTGTAGCAGTGACGTTGTGCATGTATTTATGTATTCAGTTTGATAGACACACATCCTAAATGAGAATACCTGAATGAATTTGAACACATAGATGAATGAGTTCCTTTTCATGAGCAGACGCTGCCAGTGGTAGTTGGACTTGAGAAGCTCAAGCCTCTTGACACCATAACTTGACGTACAAAGAGCTGCAGGATGATTACGATGTCTGTTGTATGGCACAGCTAATTCCTCATGCAACCTCTTACCAATAATAAAAGTCTTAAAGGCTTCAGCAAATTTTGATACAGAAACAAATTGGTATGGATAATCGTAGTGGCACCAATACTGCTGCTGATCTTTCTTGGACAAAACCTGTGATGAGAAAAGTGAATACAAGAAAATCCTGTCAAAATGAAACTAGAAAGTGTGAAGGTGCCTACTTCTTGCAAAAAATCTGCCATATTTTTTCTTTCTGGACACCTGAATCCCATAGCAGCAAAAAAATCAACAGCATATTCACGAGGACCCTGGTATACAATTTGACCTTCAGCTATAAGAATGACATCATCAAATAGTTCATAAGTCTCGGGAGCCGGCTGCAGCAAGGATATGATTGTAGTGCCATCAAGTGCATGTGTTGAATGCCTTAGGTACTTGATAATCTGATATGTTGTGGCACTGTCGAGTCCTGTAGATATCTCATCCATGAACAGCACGCGGGCAGACCCCACTAGCAATTCACCTGCAAGAGCAACTAATATTAGCACAACTTGCACACTGGAAACAGCATGCATATTTTTGCAAAAGCCCGACTTCTTCAGCTACCAGCATTAGCGTACATAAAATGGCAGTAATATGTAGTAACCTGTTGTCAGGCGTTTCTTTTGCCCTCCGGAGATCCCTTTGATCATTTCATCTCCAACAATTGTGTCAGCACAGATGTCCAGCCCTAAAATCTTGGCTAGATCAAAATTAGCAATTCAGAAATCTTGGCACAGCAAAGTAATCATGAAGGTATAGAAAATAAAATTGTGTTAACTGTTTAAAACAATGCGAGAAAGAATATTTACTCCACCATAAATGAAAGAAAAGATCATTTTAAAAACAGAGTGGGCCAACTAACATATTGTACAATAACAGGATAAAAAGCACTGAAAAAGAAAGGAGGTAGAAAAAAATATTGATTTATGGTTAAAGAAGAAAAAAAAGAAAAATTAAATGAGTCCAAATCAAATAAACACACAACTTGAAAGAGATACATCACATACCTTCATTATATACTCTGCCACAAGGCTTGTCTGCTTGCCTTCAAGAGCCAACGCCTGAAAAGTTGAGAACAAGATATATGGCACAACAGTTAAATAATATAATTGGTGTCCAAAGCTGGCAAAGCTATTTAGATGTGATCTACCTTCATGAATACATCAAGGTCCTCATCAGGTTTTATCCCTGCGTTTTTTTCTCTCCTCAGTAGTTCAACAAGCATGTCTGTAGGTTGACTTATGTCAAAGAACAAACAAACAAATGACCAAGGGACTGAAGTTGATAAAATAGTGGTGCAGTGACCTACCGTATTTTATTCCAACACCCTGACAGCGCCCAGCAAACTCTAGAGTTTCTCTGACTGTCATCTCTGAAGCATGCCAGTCTTGCTGACTGACATAAGCAGATGTTCTCTGAGGCACAAACTCATTTAAGTGGTGGCCGTTGTATGTAATGTTCCCAGACATCTGCAACAGATTTGGGTGCTGCTCGTCAGTAACAAGAAATAGGGGCCTCGAAATGATACATTTTCCGGGAAACAGAAGATGACGTTACTCGTGATGATACATAAAATTGACTGAATGAAACAAGGTAACAAAGATTTTGCCTATCATCTTTGAGGAGCAAGAATCTACCAAAAGAAAGAAGACTGATTTGATATTACGAACCTTTAGTCCAGGGCCAAGCCGTCCAGCAAGAGCTAGAAGCAAGGTGGTCTTCCCAGAGCTTGGAGGACCCAAAAGTAGTGTCATTCTGCAGCAAGAACCAGTACACATACCTAATTCAGCAGAGCTTAATGCCGTGCAGCATAAAAAACAGAATGATACACAGTCGTCCAAGTTCCTTGATGGGCGAATTACGGGAGGGGGAAATAGAATGCCCGTGCACACCTGGATGGGCGAATTATCCCACTTATGTTGTCCAAAATCGGCAACTTGACTCTTCCTCCTCGGTAGATCCTCAGACGCCTCAGGAACGCCTTTCAAGAGACAAAAACAAGCATTTCAATATCAACAAACTGATGCCTAATTCCGATCGTTGTCGTACTAAAATTGTTTGATCAGAACTTCCACCAGGAGGACTAGTCCATCGGACAGCTGACGGATAACAAAAACGGAAAAGAGATTTTGCAGCTAGGATCAGGGAGCAACCTCAGACATGTTGCATATGAAGTTTGGGATGGTCGGCAGCGCCCTGCTCCCGACATGCACGTACGCGTCCACCGTCAGATCCTCATACCTCACTTCGATCTTGGGGAACTCTATGTGCACACTGCAGGAATTGAGGGCATCAACGACAAACCATACAGTTAGCGAAGGAGAGATCAGTACACACAAATCGTTGGCGTCAGAGCGACACAAAATACGTGACACTAGCGGACGCGGCTCGTCATACGAGTACGCACAACACAACACAACACAACACGAACAACCATCGACTGGCGCTACTGCCTACTGGCGAGCTCTGTCCCTGGCATGCGGGTCTACTGGAGGTGGGGCCCACATGTCAGGGACAGATCTCCTCTGCAGAGACTCATCCAGGAAGGAGAGGGCCTGCGGGGCCCACGACCCTGCGGCTCTGACGCGCGGGCGCATTCGGAAGCCCGGTGGATGTGCCGTCCGGGCACGCATGTCAGCCAATGCGCGCGTGGGCCCCTTGGACGCACGACTCTGGCTGGGCGCGCTTCTAGAAGCTTCTAGCGTCGGCGCGCGTGCGGAGGCGGCGGAGTGCAGCACAACTGCACCAGTAAAAATCGGGACACACGGAGATAGACGAGGATGACGAATGATTGAGGATGATGCGAGAGAGCGAGTTACTCACGCGTCGAAGCGGCTGCGAATGCGGCGGAAGAAGTGCTCGGCGTCGCCGGAGTCGGCGAGGAGTCGGTCGACGAGCGCGGTGCGGTCGCCGGAGGAGAGCCCCGCGACGTCGACCTCGCAGAGCACGTCGTCCCCCTCGACGGCGGCAGCGGCCGCGGCCGCGGCCCCGGCCCCTTCGGGCGCGGGCGACCTGAGCAGGCCCCTGCGCGCGCGGGCGACGGTGGGGAGCCGCTGCAGCGCGGCCCACCGCAGCGCCTCCCGCTCGTCCTCCGCCTCCCGCCACGACCCCGAGCGCGAGAACGCCGCCTCCTCCGCCGCCCACATCGCGCCTCCTCCGCCAACCACCGCAGCACAAACCCTAGCTTCCGTCCGCCCGGTGGGTGGCGCGGCAGCGCGGGGGATTTAAGGAGGGCGTAGTACTGGTGGGGGCTCTGGCAGCGGTGGTAATGGCGGGGTGGGAGGGAGGGAGGTTGGATCCACCGACTCGCTCGCATTTATGGCGCGCGCGGCCATGGCCGCCTTCTCTCTCTCCTCCTCGCTTGATCGATCGATCGCTTCGGTCTCTCTCTCTGCTTTGCGGGTTTGCGCCTGCTAATCCTCGGGGTTTTAGCTGACAGCCACAGGAAGGAAGGAAAGTGGAGAGGGAAATGGCCAAATGGGGGAGCCCCGTGCACCGGCTTTCCGGTTCAGAATCTCAGATTCCTCCCGTTCGGGTTCTTCTGGGCCTTTTTCTGCTAGGGCCCATTTAATAATAATAATAATAATTAATAACCTCCCCGTTCATTCCGATCCTTTCCAGTTTCTAGTTTCACTCCTATTTTACCGGCCGGCCCACGGTAACTCTTCCGTATTCAGACGCTCATAGCCCTGTTCGGAAACTGCATTTTAAAATTAAAAAAAATAGTACAAAACGTGAAATTGTGGCCTCCGAAATGATTGTCCAAAGAGTCGTTTTGTTGCACGGGGGCACACGGCCAAAGGGAGGCAGCAGCACGAGCGCACGATCGAGCAAGGAGACACGGACGGCCGTGGCTGCCAGCGGCGACAGGCTGGCATCACACCGACGGCGCGCCGCCCGTGCTACACTACTGTAATAAAAACAGCTACTGTTGCCCCCCTGCTAAGTGCTACCGTGCACCTGATGGCCGATCGATCAGTAATTGGCTCAATCAAAGTCGAGACGTCGTTGATACCAAAAAAAAAAAAAGGCGAGACGTCTCAGAGTACAGTACCTGCTCTGCTCCTCCTCCGGTGGTTGTCAACCACTCTTGAGGCTACTGTAGCGAAGTGAGGATCTAGAGCGGCAAATGAAACTGTCAAAGCCACACCAAACCTGTTGCCGCCGTCGTCGATGGTCTAAATCTGGCAAGGACGGGACAGCACGATGCACGCCGGTGCAGACCCGCGACAGTAACAACGCATATTGCACCGTGCTGTACCGGCGACGGGTAGCTAGCTAGCTAGGGCGACGCCGCGCCGTGCAGGTGCAGCTGCTCTGGACGACGGATCGGTCTCGGAGCAAACGGCGAGAGAGGCAGCAGCAGCACAGCTTCTTCTCGGCGAGGGACCATGCATTGCATGGGTCCATGGCGGGTAAACGACATGGCCAAGGGACCTACTACACAGCTCGCCGCAATAACTGCGGTGTCCGCACGTTGAATTTAGCTCCGGCATTCAATCATGGCTCCCGCCAACCGCAATTGCGTGCGGCAGTTACTTCGTCTTCCTTCATTCATCTCCCGTTCGTCGCCGTTCGTTCGTCGGTATCGTGATCTTCGGCTACCATTTCAGTGGCCGGCTGGCAGTGGGTGGCGTTGCTGTCGTGTAGAGTAACGTCGGAGGAGTGGTTCGTCGTGGCGGCGTACGCGCCGTGCAGTCTGCAGAGCCGCCGCCTCTCGGATCTCTGATCGATCTACCTGTCGGCCTGTGCACCTTCAGTGGCTCATGGACTTGATGGTTCGTTCATGCGCCTATCGGATTTCTGTTACGTGCTGATGTACTCCTCGCTGGTTCACATAGCTGGAACGAATGAGAAGGGGCTGACAGCGTTGTCACTCAGACTATCAGAGCAGAGCACATCGTTGCCAATTGCCGCCATACAAGTGGTTCACCCTGTTGTAATTGTTGTTTTTCTTCTAATAAAAATTCGGTAAAACTTTGGCTGTCTGTTAAAAAAAAAAGGTGGTTCACCCTGCGACTGAGAGTACGTTCATCTGGCCCCCGGATTTCACGTACGGGCCAGGGTAATCAACCTGCGAATCGCGAGATCAGTCGCCCTGAAGCACTGGCCGCATCATATGTAACATCTGACTGGCAGTTACCCTGACAAGGAAGGGAAAAAAAAACATCAGACTGGCAGCTCTCCGGATCCTCTCGTGTGTCTGTTGGCTTGTACTTTTTCAGGCCCTCAACCTCCAGCACGCCCAACGACCTCCGATGAAAACAGAGCGGCATTGATCTCGTATCCACTTTACCACAGGCGCTCGTCGCTACATGCCGTTGCCATGGGCGGTTGGCGCCCAAAGGTAGCATGCGTCATGACTCATGAGGCGAGATCTCACATCTCAGGACCACATCGACCAACGACGACGATGACCTGTCGCTGCTGCGCGCTGCATGCTCACATGGACTTTGGACAGTGCCCACCCACCAGGCCACCAGCACTGCTGGTCGAGGGGAAGAAGAAGAGATTGGTAAGGAGGGACATGACTGTGTACCATGAACAATCAAGCAGCAGTCCTGCCGGGGCGAGTGTGGATGCCGTGCGCTGGATGTGGCCAGATCAACAGATCTCTTTTTTCTGAATTCTGATGATGGGCATCCATTCTTTCACGTCCCAATTCCCATATTTACCATTCGTCGTGTAAAAAAAACTGAATCAAGTTACTATTCTCGACTCCTGTCTGTGTACTCTCTCTGACGGCTGAAAACTGAAACTGTTTTTCGTTAGCAGGGCAAAGAACGAAATTGCAACAGTGTCAGGGGTTATTCTTAGTCATTAATTGCAGGTTAGCCCACAGTCCTGCTCTAGAATTAGCTCGGGCTTAGCCAGCTGATGGTATTAGAGTCTCTCCAATGGGAGGTTCTAAGCCGGTTCTATACAATAAATGCGTCTATAGAACCAGCTCCTATACACTGTGTGGCCGGTTCCATATAGAACCAGGTTCCATGCATAGAACCTGGGTCCAAGCAATTGAATATAGGGAAAAAAGGAGAGAGAAGAGAGAAGGAAGAGAGCGCGAGTCCCATTTATAGATCCACCCCCTGGTTCTATACATTGAAGTCAATATAACATGTGACATCAAATCATTTGAATCAAGGGTGGTTCTATACATTGGAGATGCCCTTACTTTGCTAGCGGGGTTACTTGCTGTGCCTGCATCCCACATCAACACTGCAGCAGTACTCTGCCACTGCACTGGCCATTCATAGCCCTCTACCCTGAAATTGCAGCAGACACAACCTGGGTGCCATCACAGGACGCCTAACCAAGATAGCCCTCCAGCTTGATCACACTATCATACAACACTCCTCTATGATTCAGGGACTTAAACACTGGTCGGCATTGAATTGCAGCCCTAGTGCTGTCACCTGCTTTCTCCTGCAGCCATTCACTCCTCCAGCCAGCTGATGAGCTGAACGCATTGGACCGGCTTCACGTGCCACACGAACGGAACGGGACACGGACGCGGTGCACTCCTGGATTTGTTACGTTCAGTCAGTAGATGCAGGGAAGAGTCGTTTTCGCGTGTGCTCCGACACGTTGGGAAGGCCATTGATGCGCCGCTTCGTCCTGCACCTGGCACATCCCTCTCAAGCTTCTCTCACTCACCTGTCGCTTTTTAGTATCGTTTTTTTTTCTTTTCCGAAGAGAAATAAGACGAGCTAGTGGAGACAAAAACAAAATGGTTTTATGGGAAAAACCGATCGCACATCGCTGTGGCTGGTGTACGATGAAAGGGACCCGGTTGGAGGAGGATGTGAGAAATGTCACCGGAAAGAGGCAACGAAAAGGCCAGGATGTACAATGGCGAAAGTCAGGAGAGGTTGTTCCAAGCTCTGATGTGATGCCTAGCCGGTCGCATCAAGAGACACAACTGGACTACTGGAGCAAGCTACAGCAATCTCTCTGCGTGAAAATAAGAAAAAGCAGTTGCTTTGAGTTTTCAAACACGAAGAAATCCGCAAGCTTTGCCCCCCTAAAAAATATGAACGAACAGTACCTCATCAGACAAAAGCATGTTAAGAACAGCTCATAACTCTTACAGCCTTGTACTTCGATTGTGTACAATTGATGTCATCAGTAACATGAAAAACTGGAAGTCGAACAGCAACGAGTACAGAGTACTCAATGGTGATTTGCTATTTTATAACATAGCTGGATGCCTTTTATTCTGTCCCAGTTCTCGTTCCACCAATGCCCTCCTTTCAACAATAAAGTTGTCATTTTCTTCCCTCGAATTAATCCGAGCCGAATTTTTATACCATCAGAAAATTGGGCTTCTGTAAAACTCGAATGCTAAGCTTTTTACTTACGCCAATGGGCAGTTACTGTACCATTCCATCAGTCACCAGCTCCTGCAAGCCGCGCCTAAGCCTCGCAGCAGCAAGCCTGGTATCTTCCTCCTTGAGCCCACCAAAGGAGACACGGACGTATCCAGGGCCACCGCTGGCACTACCTGGGATCACAGCGACCCCGTGCTTGTTTGCGAGCCATCTGACGACTTCGAAATCGTCTGAGTGGTTGTCTGGTAGCTTTGCCCAGAGGTAGATGGCGCCCTCCCCGCCCTTGACATTTTCCTTGCCGAGCGGAGACAGAGCCTCCACGAGCATCTCTCGGTTTTTCACCAAGTCTTTCACCCTTTCTTTGATCCACTCGGGCCCGGCCTCCAGTGAGTACAGCGCCAAGCGCTGCCCAATGATGGAAGCGCAGATAGGAATGTTATCTTGCACTTTGAGGAGCTGATCGTGGAAGCCATCAGCTTCATTTGGAAATGCAATCTGCAGCAGACAGTTCATGCATGACTAGTTGGCACAATGGCAATTTACAACAGCAAGCTAAGCCTTTTAGTGACAAGCAGGTTGGGCTAGGCATCAACGGTAGTAAACAATAAGAAAAGTATAAAAGGGTGAGTACGATGCACTCACGTATCCTACACGCCATCCCATCATTCCATAAGCTTTCGAGAATGAGAAGAGGTTGACAATATGATTATCTTCTAAGCAGTAGTGCTCCATTCCATCATACATGAAGTATCTGCAAAAGACCCCACAAATATTGAATAACAATTGATCTCAAGATAAAAGTCATACAAAGTGCAGAGATGGATCACAACTGAATAACAATATCAAGCAGAACTAATTTGCAGGGAGTAAAAGATAAGCCATTTTCTGTTTTCCACAAGTTAGATTTGTTTGGACTCCAATATTATGCTACCATTTCCACAAAGCTTCAAGAAACAAAACTATCTGAAAACAGATAGGTTTATGTAGGCTGGGAGCCAAAATTCCTTTGTATTTTTACAACAATATAAGTTAAGACCTGGGGTCTCAGCTCCTTAATCTCAAGTTTTCCAGGTGCCCCTTTCATGCAAACATAAACCCTGCATAAAAACAGCAACTGCAATTGGAGGCTTTCTTTTTTTTTTTTACATCAGTGAGCAAGGTGCTTCAGAAGGCTTAGAAGCTGGAATGGGTTCTAAAGGGAAGAGGACATTTTTAAAATAAAAAATAAAAAATATGAGCGTAAGATAATTGACGTACTGAGTTGACACAACACAAAATTCCAAACAGGAGATGCCCAATGTTGTAAGTTATAACTTCACTTCTCTGAGAAGGTATAGGCTTCTTCAGATGACTTTGCACAAAGGCTTCAACAATACGATGACTGCTTAAGTAGATAAGCATGTGTGGCCATTGGTGAATGACATTTTGCATTTTTTTGTCATTCTGTTTTCCTTCTGGAAACATCTAAGAAGTATTAATTGGGGGGCACACAAGATGTATTATATAACTCCTCTCTGTAAAAGCTATTAGGGTGGATGTCATCTAGAGTCTGGACGCAGATTCAAGAGTAGGAAATAGAGTTCGAATGACTTATATGATCTGATCTGTTCTTTTCACTGCAACCATAATTCAAGGTTTTTTTTTTCAATTCTCTCATAATACATGCCACAAAAGTTTGTAGATTGCTTTTGGAAAAATTAGCACTATCAATATTAACTTACTCATAGGTATTGTCAACAACAAGCCATGCACCAGCCTTCTTGCAAAGATCTGAAATTCTCTGGAATGACAATGCAATATTAGGAAACATTGATGGTTATAAAAAATGTGTCTGTGGAGAGAGATGACCTCAAGCATAGGCCTGGGAATAAAAGCTCCGGAGGGATTCCCCGGATTCACAACAGTAACAAGTTTAGGGATTGGGTCATTTTCTTTCAGAACCTTCTCCAACCAATCTGCATTTTTAGACATAATTGTAATATATGCTTCCAAACTGAAATATTAACAATTATAGCAAACTGAAACATAACAATTATAGCCAATACAAAATTTCTTATACTAAATGCGTTGGTTTTGCATTTTTCAAAAGTATATTCCTCTCATCAGCTAGAAGATAGAACATATTTACAAGAGGAGAGTTATTTACCAACATCAGGATGAAGTGTCTTGGAATCACAAGGACCAACTAATATGTCAGTAACACCTGTCATCTGGAATGACATGTAGGCGTTGAAATAATATGGTGCAAACATGACAACAGAATCACCAGCATCACAAAGAGTGAGGACCAAGTTCACAAAAGCCTGAAAAAATAGGTGTAAGAAGAGACCTGGATGGACAAACCTAGTCATAAGATAGGAAAGGAAGAGGTGCCCCCAAAGAATGATTGAACAGAAACAAAATTGGGGAACATAACCTGACAACTTTATTTAGGCAAACCAAGCAGAACACAGAACATATAGCAATCTCAATGAAACATAATTTTACCTGGTTTGCACCAGCAGTGACCATAACTGATGATTTGGTAAGCTTATTCTCTCTGCGTAGCTGCAAAAGATACAGTAAAAATCAGGAAAGATAGGCAATTTGTTTGCAATGTCAACGAAGGAATGGAGTCAAGGTGCTTGTTAACATAATACAGTATGAGTTTCGGTACATCTGTGCTCCAAAAAATCCTAGCACAATAGGTGATGAAACAGTGGAATAAATTCTGAAGGTAACTGTGTGCCGTGGAATATTAAGGCTAGAAATATTCCAGGGAGTACCCAAAAGATCTCATTGAATCGTCTTGACTGTTAGACAAGAAAAATTGAAGAGACAATTTGCAGCCTTTTTCACCATGATTTTCCCTTCCAAATTTCTAGAAATCAACAAATGAATACTGTTCTCATTTCTCAGTCGATAAATAAAAAGTTCTGCGAACTCATTGCCTTTTTCAGAAAATAAGATGCTTCCTGGGAACCTAACTCTGAGAACGGAAATACTTTTTTTGAAGCTTTTATTTGACAAAATTAATTTCTGAAACATTCAACAATCACTTGTGATTGCCATTTGTCAATGCAACCCTTAATGTTGAGATCACATATTTATATTAAAATTTTCTTACAATGTAGTGGACAAGAAAGCAGGATCCCTAGTATTGAATGTCAATGGCAGTGTGGTAGGACTTAACAGCATGTTCACCTTGATCTAATTTATGGAGGAAAATATACTATATAAATCCCATGATAAAAAGAATATACCTTTTCGAGAAGTGCTTCTCGAAGTTCAGGAAGTCCATCATCAGAACCGTATTTACTGATTGCTGGTTCCCTGATGATTTTTTCGATCTTATTCATAGCTGACTCAGGAGGTTGCCAGTAAACAACTCCCTGCATTCAAGATTTACAGACGGTAAAAACAGAAGCTAATTTCTAGGAGATATCGCATGTCTGGTTATGCTGATAGCAGTCATGCTTGTCACTAATTAGATTTCATCTTCATCCAATGTGTCCTGTTTCGGTAACATAAGAACCATTTTCAGCCAGGAATACCAATTAAAAACCCTATGAAGTGTTCCATAAAACATAGCAAACGAACTGTAACAGACTATATTACAACTTGAACAATCAACACAAATCTTTTTTTAGTAAAACAATCAACATAAATCATGTGGGGAGCAAATTGCCGTAAAGATGATCGCCCCTCATGCTTCCATTTGACTTCCATTTCATAAACGATGCAAACATCCCACGTGCTTGTGCCACTAACCTTCACAGCGCATCAATTCATTGCACAGCGAAATCAAGAACAAATAAACAATGATCAGATACCTGCGCAAGGGACATCACGTCCGTGGCACCTCGAAGCAGTTCTTGTATCTGAAAGGGGGACGTAATCAGGAAAAGCTCGGCAAGAAGAACCAAGAAACCTAGAATCAAGACGCGATTTCGACGAGGTAGGAGAAATTCATCACCTTCACCATGACCGGCGCGTCCGTCTCCACCGCCCTCCTCGCCAGCTTCGCGAAGCTACCCATGCCGTCTCCTCTCCTCTCCTCTGCAACGCCCGTACAAGCAGAAGAGCCAAGAACTGGAGATTGTGGGGGGAAAGCTGGGGTCAGAGATCCAAGGAGACCAACCAAGGAACAGCAACGGGTCCAAGAACCCTTGGAAGAAGATGGGGGTTAAAGAATTCCCCCGAGGCAACAACCTCTGGGGTCACCTGCTGATCCCGAGCTCGCTCTCCAACTCCTCCCCTGCCCTCTCTCGTCCCAAGTCCCCTGCTCCAACAAGCCAACGTCTAAACAAAGACACATGACGACAGAGAAAAACTGAAAGATTCGAGGGGGGTTTCCTACTCTCTTTTTTTTTCGCTTCCCCTGTCGCTGGTGTGTTTAGATTGGGGAAAGATTCCTCGAAAATACACTGTTCACCAAAAAAACACTATAGATGAATAGTGATATGTGAGTAGAAGAGGTAGAAAAAAATTGGATGAATAGTGGATTTTTGGGGAATATTTGGAAAACTAAACGGGGCTATCTCTTTCTCTGATCTTTTGGCTTACGTTGCAGGAGTGGTGGGGGTGGCGTGGATAAGAATCCAAGCTCAGCTGCCTGCGTTTCATTGAGAGGCAGAAGGGTCAAGAAAGGTGGGGGCTTTATGGTAAAAAGGGCACAAGAATTTTGAAATTTGGTGTAGTGTCATCAGTCCACAGAGAAATCGCCAAAAACTGCCAATTGATGGTGAAAAGATTTCCATGAAATTCAGCTTGTGAGAGAAGCAAGTCAGTTAGGCGAGAGTAAGGGTGTGTTTAGATTGGGGAAAGATTCCCCGAAAATACACTGTTCACCAAAAAAACACTATAGATGAATAGTGTTCTGTGAGTGGAAGTGGTGGGATGAATAGAGAAAAGTTAGGTGAATAGTGGTTTTTTGGGAACTTTTTTGAATCTAAACGGAGCCTAAACATAACAACATAACATGTGAATGTGATAACAACAAGTCGAGTTGTTTTTGTTGCGGGATTCAGTGCAGGAGCCGGTAGCATCCAATAGACAAGTTCGCTCGTGCTGTGTTCGTCAGGACACAACCAATTCAGCGCCTCCATGAGAGAGAAGCAAAACTGGAAATGGTGATCGGAATCTCTCAGTCCCCTAAAGACGAATCCTTTCAAATCTTCTAATTTCAGGAAGTAAAATCGAGCTATCTCTATCCACCGGATCCTGTCAGCTTATAGACGGCCGCTGCTAACCACATTTCCAATTTCAGAGAATATATATAGAATAGAAGCATCTTCATCTTGAGTGAAAATTTACCACGAACCCAGACGCGCGACGCAAAGAACGAAACAAAGGGCAGAGCCGCTTGCTCGGAGACAGAGCGACAAGACGGACAGCGAGGCAAATAATGCTCGCACGTTTGCGGCGGGGAGCTGGAGCCTACCTTCACCTGGATCGCCGGCACGAGGGCCCCGGGCTCGCGCCGCGTGCCCGCTCGTACGTACGCGCCCCGCCGGCACCGCGCGGATGCCGCCCGATCCGTGCGGCGCCCTCCGACCGAGGACGAGGAGGAGGAGGTTTTGTGCTGTGACGCGCGGCCCTTTTCTTGCTGCCGCGGCGGGGCCCGCGTCGTCATGGCGGGCACGAGCGGCGCTGCCGCGGAGGCGTCGTGAACCATGGCGGAAGCCGCGCCATGGAACCGGACCGGCTGCGCTGGACAAGGCGGCGCCCGGTCGTGCTGCCATGATCTCTCTTTCACGGCGGGTCCGGGCCGGGCTACGGCCCACGGCAACAAGAAAAAGATTTATTATTAAAAAATAAAATAGAAGGAAGGTTCTTAATCTTATCTTGATGTGTCATCTAGATCTACAAACTACCCCTAAAAAAAAATCTAGATCTATAAACTCTTAAAAAATATTTTAAAATTTCCGAACTTATCTAGGATGTCATCTAAGCACTCGAACTCTCAAAACTCGAAATGCATTTTCAAACCTCCAAACTTATCAAGGGTGTCATATGGGTCTTTGAACTCTCAAAACACATTTTTGTGTTCTCAAACTTGTCCTCAAATGTTATCCAAATCCATAAACTCTCAAAATACATTTTCTAATCTCAATATTTATCACATGTTGCTAATATTAATGTTTCTCCTTGCTCGGCATCTCAAAATACATGTTGTTAATATTAATATTAATCTCAAAATACCTTCTAACGATGAGCGTATATATACTGTTTGGTGCTTGATTGGGAGAAAACTAAAGAAACTTTGATAGTTTAGGCACTGGGATGGCACATCGGACAAGTTTGAGGATATAAAATTATAGTTTGATAGTTAAGGATTTAGATGATACAATAAGCTAAATGACACCTTGTGACAAGTTCGAGGACCGTCGTATTTTTACTTAAACAAAAGCTCCTACGAATAGATTTTTGTGTGTGAGATGTTCGCCCGGAGAATTGACCTTTGCAGTACGAAAACAACAGGATCAAAAACTCCTTTTAGCACGTGTTATTAGGTGTGTGGGCCATTCACGCGACGAGGGATAATTTAGGTGGAAAATTGTGTCACATTGATCCCCAATCCTGAAGCTGTATTTTCAATCATAAGTTATTTTTATCATTCGACCATTGAATATGATATGGATGCAGATGATAGAAAAATCGTATCAGCCGTATCATCAATTATAGCTTCGCATCTTGCCATTGACATTAGCTTTGAGACAAGAACTTTAAAAGAATTAATGGCTAATTCATCCAATTAAAACATCAATGGCTATCAAACATCAAAGGCTAATTCTACCTATTAAATCATCAATGGCTAAATCCTCAAAAGAAAAAGAAATAAATGGCTCCATGTTAGAAAAAACGAGGTATACAACCTTGCAATAAAACTTTGAGATAGAATACTGCAAAAATTAAAGTGACATATTTGGTCCTTTTAAATCTCTCGTGAATAAAAGCAACCAGGAACCAGCACTTCCGTTTTCCCTATGCTATTACACGTTCCGTAAATCCGCCTTCACAGCGCGTTCGCACACATCCAAAACTTCCAAAAATCCGTAACGCGAAACCCGGCCGGCCTCTCTGACCTCGCCGCCGGAGAACGCCCAGACCTAGTGACCCCTCCAACTGCGATGGCTGCGGCGGCGGCGGCGGCGGAAGGGTCGAGCGCGCCGGCCTCTTCCGCTGAGAACAAGCTCATGCAGTCCCTCACGGCCCGGGGGTGGCGCTTCCGCGACCCCATCGACGACGCCATCCAGGCGCTGCTCCTGGCCTCCCCCACGCCCTCGCCGGAGGCAGTGGAGACAGAGCTCGTTGACATGGACTTGAGGACGTTCGGCGACAAGTCCCTACCGGACCGGGCCACCACCGCTGCCACGGCGAAGCGGCTTTCGTACATCCACGGCCCCATTGTCCTGCAGGTATGGTCGCAAATCTCAAACACACAAGTGCCAAGCTTCTACACCCGCTAAGAATTTGTGGCTCGATTTGGGTGGGCATTGCATTTGTGATTTTATTGGTGTGACGGCGCAGTGGTTGTTGCCAATAAGAGGAAAAAGAGCATTGATAATGCCAGTTCTCTGACTTTCGAAAAAAAAGACAATGCCAGTTCTCTGAACCGAAACCGGTGTTTGAAGAAGATGGAACAAATGATGATTGCATCTGTTGCACTTGTGGATTGAGTGTGCATTCTCATGTTATTCAGTTATTGTAGGAGGCAACTGTTTCCCCCCCTCTTTTTTATGATGTTTTTTTGTCGTTTTAATCTGGTTGGTATGCCTAACTATTTCTATGAAACTGTTGTTTTTAATAATACAGGTAGTCTCTGTAAGAGATATATATCGCAGCAGCATTGATGCCTCCTTTAAGAACTCACATCAGCGTCGTCTTCTACGCTTTGGTCTCACTGATGGAATTTGTGAAGCAATTGCCATAGAGTTTTCTCCTATCTCATTCATCACTGAAGAGATAGCTCCAGGTACCAAGGTCAGTGGATCATCTTTTTGCATCTGCCTCCCTCAAGTTCTTGTTGTGGAGCGGCACATTTGTGGCCATTTGTGTACAGAGTTTAAGCTTACCTGCCTGCCTGCCTGGGTGTTGTCCGGGGCTTCTAGTTCAATCCTGAATATTAACTTGATCAAGCTCTGAGCGTGCTAGAAATGGGTAAGAGGATAGGAATTTAGGTAGCTCTTGCGACTCTATTTCATCTGTCAGCATGAGAATTAACTTTGGAAAATATTAAGTAGGCACGTTAATATTTCTATGTTGGGGTGGTGTAACAAAACTTATTTGAGATTATCTGTATACTGTGATGTGGCATTAAGATGGGGTTGGGAATATCATTCTTTGTTCCCATTGGTTGTTTGCCCACATGATCTGTATGAATCTCCTTTTTCTTTTTTCAACTAAATATGAAGGCCTGAAGTTCCATTAAGAAGTGTACATTATTGTTATCTGTGATCTTTTGAGGTTGAACTGTTATGTGGAGAATTTGCACTTCCTTGAAAGTACAGTAGGTGAACTGTCATGCTGTACCTGCAGTTTACATGCTTTTGCAGTTTATTTAAAAATTGCATTGACATGAATTTTTACTCCTTTCTTTCTGCTTTATAGATACGCCTTGAGAATAAGATTCCAATCAATAATGGCATATTGTGCTTAAGTGCAAAAAATGTGAGTGTCATTGGGGGGACTGTCCAATCATTGTATGAAGAATGGCAGATGAACCAGAAATACTCCGGCTTGTCTCGTCCATCCTTGAGGTTGTCTCAAAGTGATGACGGAGCTGGGCCTCCACCCTTTGAGAAGTTAGATATTGAAGCACACCCCTGCAGGACAACCAAAGTTCAAGCATATCCTGGTAACCATTCATACCCTCTTGTTTCCACTCATGCTGTCCAAAAGAGCTGGAAGTTATTTGGAGTTGCTTACTTCAGTAAAATATAGTAGCAGCAGCAGGGACAAAGTCTTTACCCAACTCCAAAGCAAGTTGGGGTAGGCTAGATATGAAACGTAACATGAGGCATCAGCAAAAAGGGAAAAACTCACTAAAACATCAATCAGTAAAGTACAGTGTTGGGTTCGGGTGGTGGAATCAACATGGAGAGTGTTAATGTTCAAGACTATTTCCTTCATGAAAAGTTGTTATATTGTATAGGGTTACACTCGTCACTAGAAATATATACTTGCTTTTGTTGGCATTTAATAGGAAGTCACTGTCAAGTCCTGTAAATCTAAACAAGCACCATTAATTGGTTAGCGAGGACTGGTCCCTTGTCATTTCTTTAAAACATGGAGCTCTGTACCTCCTCAAAAGGAAAACCTGATCCTTCTCAGGTTTCTCACATGCTTGTAACATACACCCTTGTTTTGTGTACCTACATCATTCTCACCTGTTACATGCAGTTATTGCATTGCATATTTGCTAAACTTTCAGGCTTTTATTATGTAGTTGTAACTTGTGAGCTGTCTTCCTTTCATAAAGCTAGGAAGTTGGCTGTTACCCATGACCACACGCCAGTTAGTTCTGGTGGCAAACCAATGAATGATGGTTCGAAAGATGTGAACAAAGACACTACAAAAAGCAATGTTGAATCTAAGCAAATTACTCAAGATAGCAGACCAAAAGAAGGTCAGCCTCTAAAACTTATCTTTCATATCAATGTACTTAGTATAATTTGTCAAGGGAAGTTAGATCTTATTTACTTGAGATGTGCAGTCAGCGAAACTGCTCCTGTTCAAAACCAAGCTGCTGCACAGAAGCTACTGCAGAAAATGTCACAGGCTGTACCTGAAGACAGGCGTGGTCGGGGTCATAGATTCAAGGGCAAAGGTAAGGAAGAAGATTCTCAGGTTTTTACCCTTGATGAATGGGAGAAGAGGAAAGCCATTGGTTCCAAGTCCACTGCAGAAAGCTATATGCAAGACACTAGCCGAGATGAGGAGTTGGCAAGGCAACTGCAGGAACAATTAGACCTAGAAGATATGCATGTTAGTTCGATGCCCTATCATGATCATGGGTTCCTTTCCAGTCTTTTGAGAACACTAGCGTCGGGAAGTTGATCGTTAATGTCAATATGATGTTTTCAGGGTGGGGCAGATGGTTTCCATGGTGGGTCAGAGAGTTCGGATGCTGAACGTTTACGGATGAGTATGTTCAGCTTCAGTGGCCCAGATGAAGCAGGCGGTGGTAGAAGAGATTTTGGAGGACGGGGGCGAGGCAGGGGCAGAGGAAGGGGCCGAGGGCGAGGCCGGGGCAGGGGAAGATATTAGCAGTCTAGTAGCAGTTGTAGGTTAGATGTTTGATGGTGTAGGGTTACCGCGATGTTTGTTGGTGTAGGGTTACCGCGATATGAGGATGGCCTTCTCACATCATGTTCTTATTTTCTCTAGCCTGAGGGGAATTCATAAACAAATTGTAGTCTTGTACAGTTGTACACTTCCTAAGAAATTTTGTTATATTCTTAGATGCAGAAAACAGGCACATGGCTTGAACAACGAATTCAAAGTCTCAATTTCCCATGGCTCCAATCTTCTGTTTATTTGAGGGCTACTGTGCATCCGTCTGACCTTTGTTGTTGTATGCTAGTGTTTCCTCTGCATTCTAAGGCGTGTTTGCCCAACTAAACAGGGCCTAATATTTTTTTTTTTTTTGCTTTGTAAAAATGCAAGTCAATTCATTGTGGGCCCAGCGGTTACAGGAAGTTCCTTGATGCCACGTAACGACTTCTTAAAGCTGAAGAAACCTCAGAACAGCAGCCAAGAAACACCAGACTAGAACTGCAGAAGCAAACCACAGGGCACCTCGCGACGATCGCTCTTCCAAATCCTCGAGATCAAACGATCTCGCAAGCATTAAGATTGCCAATTTGCTTTGGTGGTATTGGTAGGATCCCAGGGCGACGAGGTCGCCGCAATGGTTCACAGCGGCGGCGGCATCTGGATCCGCGCGGCGGTGGCGGTGGCGGCGGGAGGCGCCATCGCTGCTCGCGCGGTCAGGCGCAAGTCCGTCGACTTCAGCGCCGTGTACGTCGGAGTCCCTGCCATGGTGGCTCATACCATCACCGGGTACAGGTTAGAGAGGCGCCTCTCTTCGTTTCCGGCGGGAGGGCTTTGCCCATGAGTTCGTGACTAGATCTCGAGTTTGTGCCTCGCAGGTTCGCTGGGCTGCTGCTGGTGTTCTTCTTCACGTCGTCGCGGGTGACGAGGATCGGTGAGGCGAGGAAACGTGCTCTCGATCCCGAGTTTAAGGAGGGCGGGCAGCGTAACTGGTAAGTGGGATTGCTGTCTCTGTTGGTCTTACATCTCTGCCAAGACTCAGGGTACAAGTACAACCAGAGTAGTATGGAAGGATTCACTTCAATTTTGGGGTATAACGGTGTGGCAATTTTTAGGGCATGAAAACTGAATGTGAAGTCCTTTTATTTTATATAAGTTGGTATGTATGGTTATGTTCCAAAATCGAAGAATGAGGAGCTTCTACAAATGAGGAATGATAAAAAAAAAATCGATCATCTACATCATTAGCCGTGTAGAAACATCACATGATTTCAGTTTTTTAGGATGTTTAGTAGGAGAATGAATTAATTCGGTGTAAGAGAGTTTATATCTTTAGAAATTTCTGCAAGCAGAGATAAGCTGATAGGATTTTTGTTTTCATTATTATTTCCTGCAGTGATGCTTTAGTTTTGTGGCTGAAAAGAAAAACCATGGGCTTCTTTTGGGCCTGTCTTAAAATGTCAAGATGACGTAAACCTGACTTTCATTAGTGGAAGGATGATATCCATGAATTTGAAAATTTGTTGTGAATTGGATTGCGTTTCTTCTGTTAAAAACTCATCATGTCTACTGTGTTTAATAAAAAAAATTTCCTTACTTCCTCGTTTTCTAAACTTGTGTAAATTGATATTTTTGCCTTGGAGCATGTCAACTTTCTTTAGTTCAGTGGCTATGTCATTGATTGTTGTATATGTTCAGTCTTACTCAAAAAGTGTTGCTAGAATACATGTTTTTTTTTTTTATTTAAAAAAAGCAGTTTCTATCTTGATGTAATGTTGCCCAGCACCCATGTCTATCCAATGTTTCATATTAGTGAGTTGATTTTCTAAAGCTCTTGATCTGGAGGTAAAATGACATGCAACCAATGTGCCTGTACTAATGTGCTCTCTAAGTTTGAAAATGTTGACATCACCATTGCTGAGCTGGATATATTTAGATTTCAGAAACTTCCCTTCTGAATCTTTCTAATGCAGGTGCACCCCACTCTTATTGGCAGGAAGCAAGTTTTGTCAAATAGTGGCATTGCAAGTATCTTGGTTGTTTTGATAGCATTAGTTACCGGTGGGACAGATAGGTGTTTGGATTCAAAAGATTCAACTCTTATAACTGCACTTATTGGTGGTGTTATTGGACATTATGCTTGCTGCAATGGTGATACATGGTCTTCTGAGCTTGGCATTCTTAGCAAAGCTGAGCCACGAATTATCACAACATTCAAGGTACGCTTTAGACTTTTCTCTGATTGCACAATTCATTAGCAAGAATATAACTTCACTGTGTGCTTACAACACTAAATTTGATCAGAGAGTGCAAAAGGGCACCAATGGTGGTGTAACCATAGACGGACTTCTCGCGGCAGCAGCAGCTGGATTCTCGATTGGGCTTGCGTTTGTGTTGATAGGATTCTTCACCACTCAGTGTGCCTCTGATGTATTCTGGAGGCAGCTGCTAGTTATACCCTTGGCTACAGCTGCTGGTCTATGTGGAAGCCTGATTGATTCAATCTTGGGTGCAACAGTTCAGTACAGTGGGTTCTGCAGTGTCCGTAAAAAGGTATTACATCCTCAACTATTTGAAATTTCCCAATGTCTACATATCCATCTTCTCGTAGTCAAAAGCTGACTATTTCTCTGCTGTGTATGTTTGCTTTGCTTAGGTGGTGGGAGTAGATGGTCCAACTGTAACGAGAATTTCAGGAATGAACATTCTGGATAACAACGGGGTCAATGTGGTGTCTGTATTCTTGACAACTGTTCTTACTGCAGTGACTTGCACATACATCTTCTGAGTTCTAACTATGGAGTGTAATGGTAGAACCACATTACTGAAGACAATAGAAAAACCGATGGGTGAATTATAACAGAAAATTGTGTAGCAGTGCCATTATTCAATTTGATACATGTAGTAGTAGATGCAATTGTTGTATTAGCATCAAGTGTTTTGAACACTGAATGAGATCTTAATTTTTTTTAATAGAGAAACTTTTGCAGCTATCCCTATTGTGTCTTGAAATAGTTGCTCTATGCCTCTTCCCTTGTATCCTCCCTCTGTGCAATAGACGTGATTCATGTGGTGCGTTCTCTGTCAGAATATTTATTTATTCTCTCGCTAGAGAAATATAAAACATATTTATTCTATTGTCGTCTTCGTTACTTCGTGTAAAGAACAGACATGAATGATAACAAGAAAACCTCCATCTAATTAACAAGAAAACCTCTTTATGCAAAGAACAGACATGAATGATAACAGAGTGTGTGTGCACCATAGTAGTAATGATTAACAATACATGCGATTACTAAAGATCACAATAATAGTATAATAACAATACAAGACATTTTGTACAAATCACTTTAAACCTTAAAAGTGCATATGGTACATGTACAAGTGTACAACACAAGTCAACGGCAATCAACAAGCACACGTCTCAGTTTTCACTCCAAGTTCCAGCCAACATGGTTCCTGAACTGATTATTAGCCGCAGCAGCAGAGGCAGTCGAGGCAGCACTCGCAGGTCTCGTAGCAACAGAAGCAGCAGCACGCGGTGAAGAGGCTGCCAAAGAAAGAGGATCAGCTAGAGGTGTGAAAGACAAAAAAGTGACGAGAAACAGAGAAGGATCCGATTCAATCACCATGCATAGAGGCAGCCTCTGTCGTGGTGCCGCTTCTGGACGTGCCCGTAGTAGGACATCTCCTGCGTCGCCGGAGGGTTATACATCTTCGTCGTCTACCTCTCGGAGTAGTGCAAGGCTACTGCAGCTGCAGGAAGGCTTTTTGTTGAATGCTATGAGCATGGAGCGCCTCAGTTCAGCTGGCTGCCTCTTATAGGGAGCTCGATCAGCTCAGACCAAGGACCGCCAGATGTCACTTGCAGACAGCTTCATCCTCAGGTAAACATGTGTGTGCTCCCTGATTGGCCCATCTCATACTCTTATCTGAAAGGGCCATGGTAATAGTTAACCTTTTCTGACAGCGTATGGTATACACATGTCATGCGTAGCGTGTAGGTGAGAATTGGTCCAGAATTAAGATGATATATCCACACAAATTAAAGAGACACATACAGTACAATATATAGTGCATTATTTCATTTCTTTTCTCGATGCATATATGTTTCCATATGGCTAAAGTAGCAATGTATGTTTTTGAAGGCCCTCCAGCTCCACAGCTGGATCCAAATAATTCCCATAATATTAGGTAAGAATTAGGCCAGTTCTCGGTTTAAGGAAAGACAGCGAGATATTACAAACAGGAAGCACAACATTCTGAAGAGATGTTTATGTATCAGCTAGCGTCAGCTGCTCTTATATATTTCCTTCCCAACTGACCACCTAGCTTTCCATACTTCATATTTACCCAAATAATAGAATTTTCTTAAAAAAACCGATACATGAGTTATCTGCTACAAAAAAAGCAAAGAGGTGTTGCCAGTACACAAAACAGGAAGCCGCTGCTGCCATTTGAGCGGAGCGAAAGCCAACCGCTGAAACCACCTTCAGCAGCTTAGGAGAGAAAACTCCCTACCTGACCTGGGCGCATGCTCATGCTTAGCTCCAGCTCATTGCTCTGATCAAGAATGCATCAGGAATTGTGAGTACACCGGCGACGTGAGAGATGATACGAGCACGTGCAGCCCTTAAGTGTGGATGTCGATACATTTTTTTTTTGTCAAATGTAAATATTGAAAACAAAATTGCTTCAGGGATAGAAATGTTAAAACCTACTGAAATTAGCTTCACTCCGCTGTCAAAATATATACGAGCAGCTTCTTCAGAGCATACAGCTTTTGCTCCCTAGATTCAAAACCCGTTGAAGTCTGTAGCAGATCAGAGGGTCAACCTGAGTACAAATGGGTACAACTTGCCTCAGCATTTGGGCAGAACTAACTACTACTGATTACAGATAAACGGTGGCTTCTGAGCCACCAAACACTCCAGGGAATGTGCTACCTACTAAGCGCTGACTGACAACAGAATTACAGAACAGGCTCTCCATTTCTGGTAGTGGATATCAACGAGGAGTCCGGACCTCCAACGGCAACATTGGAGATGTCGCGCTGGTGCTCGTCCCGCTCCTCAGCTGCTGCTCAGACGCTGCAGACTTCATCTCAAGCTGCTGCAGTTGATGCACAACATGCGACATCCTTGGGCGCACTGAAGGGACATGCTGGGTGCAGGAGTAGACAAGATCGACAACTTTCTGGACGACCCCCACATCTGGCAATTCCTGGATGTGTGGGTCTAGCAGATCAAGATAGCGGTGTGACTGAACTAGAGGAGTGGCCCATTCAAATATGGTCTGCCACCCGACAGACTCAACCGACTGTGCAGGGCGACGGCCACTGATAATTTCTAGGAGCAGCACGCCAAAGCTGTAAACGTCGCTCTTTGTTGTCAGCTCATTCCTGTATATAAACTCGGGAGCAAGGTAGCCATAGGATGCGGCCTTGACAGTCCTCATGCATTACCTCCCATGGAACAAACTTGGAAAGGCCGACCCCCATCAGATGTGAGCCAAATTCCTCATCGAGCAAGACATTACTTGCACGAATGTCACGATGCACCACTTGGGGCTTCACCTTGTCGTGTAAAAATCTGCATATTAACAAGCACTAGTAAATACATAGTAAACAATAATACTTAGAACACTGATTGAAATTAACAGAGAGGACCTGTATATGAAAAGTAAAGCCCCAAGAAAAAGATAACAGATCCAAACAAGTTGCATTAACATTAAGTCGTGCGATAGATCCAAACAATTTGAATTAACATTAAGTATTTCAAGCTTATAATACCAGCAGAAGCCAAACAATACTTGTTAATCAATAGTCTTCAAATAAGTGATTTCAGAAATATTCCATTTTCATAACTGCTACATCACTGGTGATTTCTACAGCAAGCACTATTTATAGGTTACAGGTCAAGAACAATCATGTCATGCAGTTTTCCGATGCATGGTCATTTGTAAGTGTTTGCAGCTCACTGATGCAAATTAGTAATAAGAACGAAACAAAACCCGAATTATAGTGTAGTATAGTAAAATAAATAAGTCAAAAATGCTTGCTGATCAAGTTACACCACCTTTCTTATGTGAACATTACATAACATCTACATGCAAACTATCGCACAACAAATTGAATTGAACTCAAGTCTATGCATGGATCAGATGTTACAGGAAACAAAGAAAATGAGTGCTCCTGAGAAAAGAGAAAACCTAAATAACTAAAAAAAAGTGCAAAGACACAGGAAACACACACGTGAATCAATTAATATTTCAGTGTCTTAGAAATATATGATCTGAGAAAAATGCATATAATAATAAAAATATTTCCTGGCAAGGACGACTTACGCTATTCCCTGGGCAAGAGTTGTGGCAGCTCTCATTCTCATTGCCCAATCAAGGCTCCGCCCACCTCGGGGAATATGATGCAGCCACACGTCTGTCGGTGCCTGATTTGGTCGCACCGGCACCAACAAGTGATTGCGGTGCTAAACCATTCGTTTCCCTGATGGCGAGAATAAGAGACGGGGATCTATCCTGGTTCCGGCCACGGGGCCGTACGTCCAGCAATGGTGCGATGCATCGGTTTATGTGTTGCTCGTAGTAGGGGTTTACAAGCAAGGTGGGAGAAGGAGATGAGCTCTCAAGTCCCAGGCTATGCGGTGTGTGCGAACTTGTGAGTTGTTTGCTGTGGTTGTGTGATCGTCGTGCTTGTGTCTCCTTTGTTCTTGTGTCCGGTTGCCCTTTGCATGGGCTGCCCTTCCCCTTTTATAGACCAAGAGGGCGGGGTGTGAGTACATGTGTTCGTGGCTAAGTGCACTGTTCGTCCATGCCGCGCACTGTGCGAGCGGGAATCGCGCCTTCCAACTCCGGCTGACGACATGGCAGTGGCTGACGTGATGTCCTTCCTTCGTGTGACGGCTCACGGCGTCGAGGGTAGTGGTTCGCGTACGGCGTCCAGATCGAGCCTCCGTAGCTTCCTTCGAGGGTTGCCTTCGAGGACGGTGGCGTGCCCGAGGCGGGCGAAGTCAAAGGAGTGGTTGGCACAGTGCCGCTGGCAGGTTAGGTCGGGCCGTGCAGCGTGGCGCTCAGAAGTCCACTGTTGCGAGTGGATTTGACCGGTGTCTTCTCCGGGGCATGGGTGGTTGCGTGGCGCAGTGATCCCCTGCTTTTTGACTGCAGAGGAGCATCATCATGGCTTGGATTGACAGGTCGCAGAGTCTCGGGCGTCATTTCTGGTGTGGTTGACTCGAGCTCGGTCTACAGGCCCGAGCCTGCCGAACCTCGAACGAGACGGAGATCACCCGCTCGAGGGTGGGAGTCTCCCTCGAGGCCGCTGAGCCTCGAACGAGACGGAAATCCCCGCTCGAGGGTGGTCGCCCACCTCGAGCTGGATGAGTGCCGAGGAGTCGTCGCGATGGTGGGCCTTTGCTGGGCTGTAGAGCCAGGCCAATGTCGTCGTGGGCCTTACCGCCAAGTTGCTTTTGGGGTACCCCTTTTGTAGGTACCCGACAGTAGCCCCCGAGCCTTCGCAGGAATGAGGTTCAATCCTGCGAAGGTTGGTGTTCGTCGAGGCTTTCGAGGCCTTTGTCTCTTCGCGAGTTCTGAGAATCCGTGGGGGCGCGCTAGCGCACCCGCGGGTGTAGCCCCCGAGGCCTTAGGAGAGTGGTTGACACTCTCTCAAGGTCTCAACTTGATATGCAGAGCATTCGTTGCTTTCTCAGATGTGGGTTCGTCCACTACGCCTGAGGTAGGGGAGATTGCGAGCTTTCTTCGTGCCTCGTGCTCCCTGTTCGAGGGGGCTGAGGAGGAGGCGACCCGTGCTTTCCTCGATGGGATCGAGCCATGGATGCCTGGTTGAGCTGGTAACGGGTGGTTCGAGCGGACGTCCATGCCCCGTTCGATGAGGGTAGGCTCGTGGTCATAGGACACGCCCGTGAAAGCTTTTCGCAAAAGTATGCTAGATGGGACTCGACCTCATCCGATAGAGGTCGAGGGCTCGATGCTCCCCCTCGAGGGGTCCCTTGATCTAGGCACTTTGCCTGGCCTCGAACATAATCGGTTGGTTTCCTCGAGCGTTCGAGCTTCGAGGGCACCGTCGACTATCCCTGACTCGGTTGATCTGGGGCCCTTGTCGAAACCCTTCGAAGGTCCAAGGTTCGAACCCCTGATCAGTAGCACGATGGCTTCTTCACTTCGAGGAGGAAACCTCGAGCGTTGATTCCATGGGTTCCGCTCCGCGCGTGGTAACGAGGTTTTCGAGACCTCTGTTCCTCGAAGGGGCTCCCTCAAGCCTTCGAGCTTCGAGGCCTTCCCTTCGAGGGTGGGCGTCTTGAATGCGCCCGTCCTTGTTCTGCGCAGGTCATGATAACCGTCAACGAAAATTTCGTGGTTTCGTGGTTTCGTGGGAGAAGTGGGCGCGCCTTTTCAGGCGAGGCGTGCGGGCGCAGTTCGACACGACCGCACGCCTGCCGCGCCAGACTCCTCGAGAATTACGGCGCAATCACTCGATGGCGCGGTTGACCCGGGGCGGGCCTGGCTGTCAGCCTAGGGAGCTGTCGTGTCAAGGCTGGAGTACTGCCGCGCCTTGCTCCGTGGGAGGAATATAAATAGCACGGCAGTGTTCATGCCAAGGGTACGCCTCCCTTAGCTTTCGCCTTCAGACTTTTGCCCTAGCCTTTGCCTTCATCTTCTTCCTTTGCCTAAGCTTCCCCTCGCCGCCATGGCCCAATTCGTCGACCCCGCGCCGTGGAAGCCATCCAATGCCACCAAGACCTGCCTAGAGAGTCTCGTGGAGGTTGGAGTGCTCCCGCCGAACATCAACGGCGAGCCGCCTGTTTGGATCTCGCCGGGGGCCGCTGCGGAGCCCGACTCGCCGGCGGGCTACGTCGTCAGCCTCGTTCGTTTCCACGAGCGGGGTTTCGGCGTTCCGGTGGGGAGATTCATGCGGGCATTGTGCTTCCACTACAAGGTGGAGCTGCACAATTTCTCGCCCAACGCGATCTCGCAGGCGGCGGTGTTCGTCG
This sequence comes from Digitaria exilis, assembly GCA_015342445.1. Taxonomy (NCBI): domain Eukaryota; kingdom Viridiplantae; phylum Streptophyta; class Magnoliopsida; order Poales; family Poaceae; genus Digitaria; species Digitaria exilis. The sequence goes on along the minus strand of JACEFO010001768.1, from coordinate 1,544,045 downwards.
CCGTCTGCGAGGGTTATCTGGGCATCGAGGCCCACTGGGACCTTTGGCGCCACCTCTTCCTCGGCGAGCTCTTCTCAGAGGGCATCTCCAAGGGGGTCCGTCGCCCTGTTCGCGCCGGTGGCCTCGTGCTCCAAGTCCGGAGGAGCCGCAGGGATCTTTACATCCCTTGTTCCATGGTTTCCAACAACCAAGATTGGGACAAGGGGTGGTTTTACCTCCGCAATGACGGAGGACGTCTGCCGCCCTACACCGGCAAGCTGCTGACGAAGAAGCAGGACTACTGGTCCTTCGGGGTATCACCGCCGGAGTAGAAGGACATACTTGCTCCGTTGACCGAGGCGCTCCAGCGCCTTTCGAATCACGGCCTCACCGCCGGTGGGGTTATCGCCAACTTTCACCGGCGGCGGGTGCTTCCCCTCATGCAGAGGAGGCTCCCTCTGCACAAGATGACCCCTGGCGCTGACCTCACCGGCACGGCGATGGCGGCGGAGCCATTGCCTGGCGCCACCGCCGTTCAACGGGCGCGGCGCGCCGTCGACAAGCTGCCGGACGACCTGTGGGTGGTGCCAATGCGGCCCGAGGATGGCTACCTGAGCCTCGTAAGTTATCTTTTGTCCCTTGTTTTTTGCTTTTCGTTTCGATTTCGTGTTGTTGACCTTGCGAATGGCGCTTCGCAGGGCGTGTCCCGCAGCCAGTACTCCAAGCCACCCGTCCCCGAGGACAAGGCCGTTAACCGCGCCCTCGCCGAGAAGGCGAAAGAGGTCAAGGATCGGAGGGAGGCTCGGCGGAAGCGTAAGGATCGGAAGATGAAGAAGCACTTGGCGGAGAATCGCGAGCGGGCGGAGCAGGGGCTCTCACCGCTTCTGACGCCGGAGTCCTCCCCAGACCCCGATGGATCCGAGGAAGACGGCGGGGCGAGGAGTCCATCTCCTATCAAGCTTCCCATCTCGTCGCGGGCTTCCTCCGGTGGGGCCGCCCCTGCTGCAGCGTCTGGGGGCGGTGGCGGAGAGATCGTCGACCTCGGAACTCCGCCGTCGACCGCGGTGCCCACTGTTGGGAGTCCGTCGGGGGCAGCGACGGTTGTTCTCGAGAAACCCCAGGGTCGAGGCGAGGCTCCCCCGTCGACCGTGGCGCCTGCCTCTGGGGGCTCGTCGGGGGTTGTGGCGGCTGCCCTCGAGGAACCCCAGGGTCAAGGCGAGGCACCCGAGCGGCCGAGCGCTGTCGAGGAGGCCTCGGCCCGTGGGCCGGAAGTGGAGGTCCCCCAAGTAGAGTCCGTCGTCTCTACGGGGGGCGGGGAGGCCTCGAGGCTGACTCCTCAAGGGGAGGTCGACGCCTCCATGGGAGGCGAGGCTCCGGGGGTGGCTCCCGTTCCAACCTCGAGGCCGAAACGGAAGCTCCCCATCGTGCGGTAAGTTTCGTTCGTTGCTCGCTTGTCGTTGATACTTCGCTTTTGTCGTTGACCGAGCTTTCTTCGTGTCGCAGTCGATCTGGGGGGCGGAGTGTGCCCTCCCTCGCGCCGACCAAGGCCCTCAAGATCAGGCCAAGCTCGTCGCCTCACCCGTCCTCGCAGCTCCTGGGCCCGACGACGAGGTCGTGCAGGACTTCGTCACCTTCTTCGACGCTCAGGCGGAGCCGCAGGTCGAGCAGCAGTCGCGCGAGGAGGCGCCCCGGGTCCTCGAGGAGCCAAGGCCGCCTCAACTCCTCGAGGGTGCTGTCGAGCCCCGGGCCAAGGTTGCCCGGTCCGAGGATGCCACCCCCGCGCCTGGGGAGGCTCTTCGCGTTGAGGAACCATCTGCGGCGCCCGTGGAGGCGGACGCCGCGGTGGCCCCCCCGCATGAGGGGGGAGAGGGATGAACCCTTGGCGGTGGGTTTCCCCATCTGAAAGAGCTGGCAGAGGCTCTGGGGGTGGGAGCCCCCGTGACGCAGGGGCGCGAGAGCGGCGTGTCCGCGCCGTCGACTCTCATCGTGGCTCCGTCGGGGCCAGCGTTTGCCGGACCCAGCGGGGCGTACGCTCGTGGATCCGCTGAGATGTGGCAGTCCCGCCGCGAGCTTCCCGAGCAGTTCGTTAGCGACGCCGTGGCGGAGGAGCGCCTGTGGGACGTTCAATCGTCGCACGGCCGGGACGTTCGCAGGGTGCTGCAGGACGTCCTCCGCCTTCATGATGAGGCCGGCAAGATCCATCAGGTATGTTTCGCTGCAGCTAGTTTTTTTCGCCGTACTTTGCTCTTCAAAAGAGGCTTAGCTCGTCTTTCACAGGAACTCCGCCATCAGGCGTTCGCAAAGAACGACCAGATTGCGGCGCTGTTGTTGGAGCTTCGCCGCTTGTCGGGGGCGCTTGAAGTTCGAGACCACCAGCTGGCCGACCTTCGAGACGCTCGGGACCGGGTTGTCGCCGAGTGTCGGGAAAAAGGCGAAGTCATCGCTCAGCTAGATGGCTCGGTCAGCGCCCTGCGCGAGCAGCTCGCGAACAGCAGCTCCTGGCTGGACAACGAGCGGGCTGCGCGCAGTGCGGCGGAGTCGGCGGTCGAGGTGGAGCGGTGTCTCGTGGTCGAGACTCGAGACCGGCTCGAGCTGGAACAGGCGGCTCGGGCTGCGGCGGAGCGGCAGGCTCGAGAGGGGGAGAAGGCCCTCGAGGCTGCCCAGGGTCAAGTCGAGAGTAAGTCGATCTTGCTCGAGCCTTGACCCTTTTGCTTTGTTGCTTTTTCGTTTCTGACTGACTTGTTGGTGCAGCGTTGAAGCAGGCGCTTCAGGCCGAGACGGAGTCGAAGGAGGCCGTGCTGGTGGCACATTCGGCGACCCAGCGCGAGCTCGATGAGCTGGTGCAGGCGGCTTCGGCGGCCTGCAACGAGATTGCTGGCGCCGACGTGCAGTCCGGCAGCTCCCTCGCCAGTCGCCTTCGAGCGCTTGGGGGGCACTTCACCTCGCGCGTGAAGGAGGCCCTTCTGCTTGGGGTCAGGAAGGCGCTTGGAGTGGTTACGACCCACTACCAAGCGGACCTCTCGAAGCTTGCCGCTGGGTACGTCGTCGCCGACGACCTTAACGACGAGGAGGCGGTGGCGGCGATGGAGGAAGCCGATGTTGCTGCCGACGGAACGGCGCGAGTGCTCGCTGGCCACTTCGAGGGCGTCCTCTTTCCTGGCGAGGATGGCGGTGGCTGGGACGACCTTGGCGGCGGGGGCGATCCCTGAAAGTCTCGGGCCATCGAGCCCGAGTGTAAAAAGTAGCTTAGAGATTTAGATTTCTTTTTATGTAAGACTAAATCGCTTGCTAAACATCGTTTATTTTGCTTTGAACACGATGTTATTTTTATGCGATGTCTTCGCGACGTGCATTGTATCCGATGCTTGTGCCTCGAGAGGAAAACGTTCACTAGGATCGGACGTACGTGAATGACTTAGGCGGAGGGAAGTGACGTGTTGCCGTAGCCTCAAGGCGTAGGCGAACACTCGGCTCAGGCGACCCTGCCCTTGTCCATTTCACGCCTAGCGTGTTTCCTTCGAGGTTTCGCAAAGGATTTTTGAAAAAAGTGACGACTTTTTTTGGGGGTTGCTCCCCATTTAGCCCCCGAGGGAGGGATGGCTCTACCGAGGGTAGAGCCAAACCTCCCTTGAAGCGCGAAAGGAATAAAAGTTCATTTTATTTATTTCCAAACTGTGGGGGAAAAACATCGACACTTGATTCAAAAGACTTGTACAAATCTAGAGCTAGAGTATGTACAAAGGTTTCGAGGGCCACGGGGCCACTCTAGGGATAGAAACGACGTAGCTGTTGGATGTTCCAGGCGTTCGTGAGCATCTGCCCATCCTCGTCAGCTAGCTTGTATGTCCCGGGCTTGAGGACTTCGGCGATGATGTATGGTCCCTCCCATGGGGATGAGAGCTTGTGCCGCCCTCGATTGTCCTGTCGAAGCCTAAGCACGAGGTCTCCTTTGCAGAGATCTCGATGCCGGATCCTTCGAGCCTGTTGTCGACGCAGGCTTTGCTGGTACCTTGCCGAGTGGAGTAAAGCCACATCTCGAGCTTCGTCGATTTGGTCGAGCGAGTCCTCTCGAGCCTGGCAGTTTCGCTGCTCCTGGTATGCTCGGAGCCTAGGGGACCCATACTCCAAATCTGTGGGGAGGATGGCCTCTGCCCCATAGACGAGGAAGTATGGGGAGAACCCTGTCGCTCTGCTTGGGGTCGTTCTCAGACTCCAAATCACCGATGGTAGCTCTTGTACCCACTTGTGCCCAAACTTCTTCAGCTTGTTGTGAATTCTAGGCTTTAGGCCTTGTAGAATCATGCCATTGGCACGTTCTACTTGACCGTTTGTTTGTGGGTGGGCCACTGCCGACCAATCCACTCGGATGTGGAAATTGTCGCAGAACTTTAAGAACTTCATTCCCGTGAATTGGGTGCCGTTGTCGGTGATGATGGAATTGGGAACCCCAAACCGATGGATTATGTCGGTGAAGAAGAGCACTGCCTGCTCGGACTTGATTCTACTGATGGGTCGAGCTTCGATCCATTTGGAGAATTTGTCGACCGCCACCAGTAGGTGCGTGAAGCCCCCGGGCGCTTTCGCCATTGGCCCGACGAGGTCGAGGCCCCATACGGCAAAAGGCCATGTAATGGGGATGGTTTGCAGCGCCTGAGCAGGTAGGTGCGTCTTGCGTGCGTAGAACTGGCACCCTTCGCAGGTTCGTACCACTTCCGTGGCGTCCGCCACGGCAGTGGGCCAGTAGAAGCCTTGTCGAAAGGCATTGCCCACGAGCGTGCGTGGGGCTGCGTGATGTCCGCACACGCCCGCATGGATCTCGAGGATGAGCTCTTTTCCCTCGGGTATCGGGATGCAGCGTTGCAAGACCCCCGAGGTTCCCCGTCGGTATAGTTCCCCCTCGATGGTGAGGAACCGTTTGGCTTTTCTCGCAACGCGCCTTGCCTCCGTTCGATCGCTAGGCAAGACGCCTTGATCGAGCCAGTCGAGGTACGGGCTCCGCCAGTCTCGAGGCGTCGGGGTCTCGTCGATTTCCATCGCCTCTGCCTCGTCCTCTTCTCCCGAGCAAGCCTCCTATCCCATGGGCTCGTCCTCATCCGCCAAGAGCTCCACGCTTGTGGAGTCGAGGGTGGCCGCTCGAGCGTTGGGCGTCGTAGGGGCTCGGGCCGAGGTGGCAACGGCAATCGAGGGTCCGTCGATATCCTTGGCGAATACGTTCGGCGGGACGGTGGCTCACCCTGACGCGATTTTTGCCAATTCGTCGGCCTCCTCATTATATCTTCGTGCGATATGATGGAGCTCGAGGCCGTCAAACTTGTCTTCGAGGTTGCGTACCGCCTGACAGTATGCCGCCATTTTTTCGTCGTGGCAGTTGGATTCCTTCATTACTTGATCAACGACCAGTTGCGAGTCGCCACGAATGTCGAGGCGCTTAATGCCAAGCTCGAGCGCGATTTTCAAGCCAGCAAGAAGCGCTTCGTACTCCGCCATGTTGTTGGACGCAGGGAAGTTGAGTCGTACGACGTATCGAAGGTGCTCCCCGCGAGGTGAGATGAAAAGCAGGCCGGCGCCGGCGCCAGTCTTCATCACCGACCCATCGAAGTACATTTCCCAGCAGTCAAGGCTGGACTTCGAGGGGGGAGCTGGGTGTCGGTCCATTCGGCTACGAAGTCTGCCAAAGTCTGGGACTTGATGGCTTTCCTTGGCGCATACGCGAGGGTCTCCCCCATCAGCTCTGTTGACCATTTCGAGATTCGGCCAGAGACCTCGCGGTTCTGGATGATCTCGCCCAGTGGAAAGGACGACACGACGGTCACTGGGTGAGACTCGAAGTAATGTCGCAGTTTTCGTTGAGCCAACACGATGGCGTAGATCAGCTTCTGGATGTGGGGATACCTCGTCTTGGTCTCGGACAGGACCTCGCTGATGTAGTACACCGGTCGCTGGACCGGCAGGGAGTGTCCTTCCTCGGTCCTTTCCACCACTATGACCGCGCTGAAGACTTGAGTGGTCGCTGCGACATAGAGGAGGAGAGGTTCGCCCTCTTTCGGTGAGGTAAGGATCGGCGTGTTCGTTAACGCTGTTTTGAGTCGATCGAGAGCTTCCTGGGCCTCCGCGGTCCAGGTGAAGTGCTCTGACTTCCTCAAAAGTCGGTACAGAGGCAGCCCCTTCTCCCCGAGGCGAGAAATGAAGCGGCTCAGGGACGCCAGGCATCCCATCACCCTCTGTACCCCCTTTAGGTCGCGGATCGGTTCCATCTGTTGGATGGCCGTGACCTTTTCGGGGTTGGGCTCGATGCCTCGTTCGGAGACAATGAAAACCCAGGAGCATACCTCGAGGCACACCGAAGACACACTTCTCAGGATTGAGTCTTACCCCGTGCGCCCTGAGGCAGCGAAACACGGCCTCGAGGTCGCGTACCAGGTCGTCCGCCTTCCTGGTTTTTACGACGATGTCATCGACATATGCTTTTACGATACGACCTATACGATCCCCGAAAACGTGGAGCATACAGCGTTGGTACGTGGCCCCGGCGGTTCGAAGGCCGAAGGGCATCGTAACGTAGCAGTACATGGCAAAAGGAGTGATAAAGGAAGTCGCGAGTTGGTCGGACTCCTTCATCTTGATCTGATGGTAGCCGGAGTACGCATCAAGAAAACATAAGAGTTCGCATCCCGTTGTGGAGTCTACGATTTGATCTATACGTGGCAAGGGAAATGGGACTTTCGGGCATGCTTTATTCAAGCTGGTGTAATCTACACACATTCTCCACTTCCCATTTTTCTTCTTCACTAGTACAGGATTAGCTAGCCACTTGGGATAAAACACTTCCTTGATGAATCCGGCCTCCAAAAGCTTGCGTACCTCCTCACCGATCGCCCGCCGTTTCACTTCGTCGAAACGGCGGAGGCGCTGTTTGACCGGCTTGGAGTGGGGGCGGATATCAAGAGAGTGCTCGGCGACCTCCCTCGGAATGCCTGGCATGTCCGAGGGGCTCCATGCGAAGATGTCTGCGTGAGCGCGGAGACAGTCGACGAGCACCACTTCCTATTTGTCGCTAAGGGATGAGCTGATCCTCAACACCCTGCCATCGGGGCTGTCGGGGTTGAGGGGGACAGTCTTGGTGTCCTCAGCGGGCGCGAAGCTCCCCGGTTGCCGTTCGTTGGCGTCAGGGAGCGTATTGACGATCGCCTCTAAATCAGCCACGAGGGTCTCATCGAGGGCGAGAGCCTCCGCGAGCTCGATGCTCTCGATGTCGCACACGTAGGCGTGCTCGACCGTCGGGCCGACCGTGATGACTCCGTGAGGCCCTGGCATCTTCAGCTTGAGGTAGGTATAGTTGGGGATGGCCATGAACTTGGCGTAGCATGGCCTTCCCAAGATGGCGTGGTAGGCTCCCTTGAAGCCCACTACCTCGAAGGTGAGCACTTCCTTGCGGAAGTTTGCCGGGGTTCCGAAGCAGACGGGCAAGTCGATCTGCCCGAGAGTTTGGACGCGCTTTCCGGGTGCGACTCCATGGAAGGAGGACTTGTTGGGCCGCAGCTCGCTGGTGCTGATCCCCATAAGTTCCAAGGTTGGAGCGTACAGGATGTTGAGGCTGCTGCCGCCGTCCATGAGCACCTTGGAGAAACGCGTGTTGCCGATGACGGGGTCGACGACGAGAGGATACTGTCCGGGGTTCGGGATATGGTCGGGATGGTCTTCGCGATCGAACGAGATGGTCTCCGATTACCAGTCGAGGTACGAGGGGGTCGCTGGCCGGGCCAGCATGACCTCCCTACGTTCCCTCCTCCGTTGTCGAGGTTTCAGATTAGCCGCGGGACCTCCCGTGATGAAGAACACATGTTCTACCTCGGGGTATCCGTCGTCGTCCTTAGCGCCACCGTCCTTGGGCTGACCGCCATCCTTTCGAGGGATGCGGTTGTAGAACTTCCGCAGCATCTCACACTGCTCGAGGGTGTGAGCGACTGCGGTCTTGTGATACGGGCACGGCTTCTTGAGGAGGTCGTCGAAAACGCCCCCACCACGCGGAGGACCTCGAGGTCCCTTGTGGTTAGGGTCGACCGCGAGGGCCTCATCTTTGACGTCGCCCGTTCCGCGGGGTGCTCGGGGCTTTTTTCCTTTCTTGCCATGCTTCCGCTTCTTCGAGGGACCCTTTGCCTTGTCGTCCTCCGCGGACGCTTCCTCGGGGCGCTTCCCCTTCTTTTCGTTGAATATGCCGTTAGCCGCCTCCTCCCCCGAAGCGTACTTCGAGGCCACCTCGAATAGCCGGTTTGCGTCGGGGGGAGGGCTCCTCCCCAACTTGCATACCAGGCTATAGCACGTGGTGCTCTCGAGGAAGGAGTGGATGATCTGATGGTCAGTGATGTTGGGAAGCTCGGTGCAGCGCTTGGAGAAGCGCCGGATGAAGTCCCTCAAGGATTCACCGGGTTTTTGTTTGCACCCTCGAAGGTCCCACGTGTTCCCAGGGCGCACGTAGGTGCCCTGGAAGTTCCCCACGAAGGTCTCGACCAGGTCGTCCCAGTCGCGGATCCGGTTGGGGGGCAGATGCTCGAGCCATGTCCGCGCGGAATCTGCCAGGTGGAGTGGCAGATTGCGGATGATCATGGCGTCATCTGTGGCGCCGCCGAGCTGGCATGCTAGGCGGTAGTCGTTGAGCCATACCCTGGGGTCCGTTTCCCCAGAGTATTTGGTGATGGCGGTAGGCTGTCGGAAGCGGGGGGGAATCGGAGCGGTGCGGATGTTGTGGCTAAATACCCGTGTTCCTGCTGGCTCCGGGACCGCGTCCCGGTTCCACCCAACGTCGGTGCGCCCGTGTTGGTAGGTCCAGGCTCCCTCTCGCTGCCTTATTTGATTCAGCGTGTTGCGAGCATCGCCATCGTCGATCGCGCCTCGGGTGTCTCGGAGGCGTGATCTCGCGGGTACCCTCGCTGGAAGTGTTCCTGCTTCGGGTGCCCGTGGTTCGGTGGCGTGGCGTCGCGCCATGTCCCGGCGGGAGTCGCCCCGGGACTGTGCTCGTGCCCTGCCGTTAGGCCAGGGTGAGCGCACCGATGACTCCCCTCCTCGTTCGCCCTTCGAAGCTGAGGAGCGTCGAAGGCGGGAGGCCGAGCTTTCGGCCTGTTGTCGGGCGGCATTCTCGACCAACTTTTGGGCCTCGAGATGCAACCTCCGTCCCTCGGGGGTTGCTGCTTCTGGCATGGCTCGGAGCAGCGCGGCCGCCGCGATGAGCTTTTGGCTCGTTCTGGGAGCAAGGTCGTCATCTTTGCCTTCGGCGAGGATGCGGGCCTGAGCCACTCGTCCCGCGTGCCGTGCGTCCGTGCCATGCTCGTTGCCTTGTTTGGCCGGCTCGTGGTCGGAGCGCGCCGGTGGTGAGACGTCACCACTTCCCAAGTCGTGGGGGCGTGCAACTCGTGGCAGGTGGCGCGGATGCCGCTCGTCCTCGGAAGGAGAGTGGTCCGATGGGTCCGGTGGCTGCGCGCCTTCCGGATCTATGCCATTGTTGTCCCCCTGGTCATCATCCTCGCCGTCGTCGTCCGACGTCGATCCCTCGCTGATCTGTCCGTCGTCGATGATGAAACACTCCCTGGTCGGATCGTACTCATCATCGGAATAGCCGAAGCAGTAATCTGCCGCTGTTTGGAAGGCCATAAAGGCCTCTGGGTCGCGGAGACCCGAGTAGTCCCAACCAGGGTGTTCACGCTTAAAAGCGTATCCGCCTTCGGACTCCATGTGGGAATCGTCGGGCGCTGGATCGGCGAAGTCTTGCTCCAAGACTGGATGACAACCTGGCTGGTTGCCATACGCACTCATGGCACCGCGGACGAACGAGGCGTACGTGACCGTAGAGCCGCGTAGCCCGTAGGGAAAAGAATGTGCCGTCGTAGCACGTGGTGCAGACATGGGTCCCGGGAGGAAGGGAGTAGCCCTCTCCTGTGACCCTGACCGCAGGACGTCCCCTTCCCTTGCGGGAGGGGGGTCGTCGACATCGGCGGCGCGCCTTGCAGCGCGCGCTCGTCGTGCGCGAGGTCCGGGGCGAGTCCGCCGTCGCGGTGCCGCCGGTAGCGGATGATGAGGCTCCGGTCGGTCGCTTGGATCCTCCTGGAGGATGCGCATGTGGTAATCATCGCCACATGTCTGGAACCGCAAGCTCCTGAACCAGATCTCCTGCCCCGCTGGGAGCAGATTGCTCTCGCCCCGCGGAGGCCGTCCTTCGCCGAAGTTCGCCATCGGGAACGAGAGTTGCGCAGCGCTGGTCCCCTACCTGGCGCGCCAACTGTCGGTGCCTGATTTGGTCGCACCGGCACCAACAAGTGATTGCGGTGCTAAACCACTCGTTTCCCTGATGGCGAGAATAAGAGACGGGGATCTATCCTGGTTCCGGCCACGGGGCCATACGTCCAGCAATGGTGCGATGCACGGTTTACGTGTTGCTCGTAGTAGGGGTTTACAAGCAAGGTGGGAGAAGGAGATGAGCTCCCAAGTCCCAGGCTATGCGGTGTGTGCGCACTTGTGAGTTGCTTGCTGTGGTTGTGTGATCGTCGTGCTTGTGTCTCCTTTGTTCTTGTGTCCGTTTGCCCTTTGCATGGGCTGCCCTTCCCCTTTTATAGACCAAGAGGGCGGGGTGTGAGTACATGTGTTCGTGGCTGAGTGCACTGTTCGTCCATGCCGCGCACTGTGCGAGCGGGAATCGCGCCTTCCAACTCCGGCTGACGACATGGCAGTGGCTGACGTGATGTCCTTCCTTCGTGTGACGGCTCACGGCGTCGAGGGTAGTGGTTCGCGTACGGCGTCCAGATCGAGCCTCCGTAGCTTCCTTCGAGGGTTGCCTTCGAGGACGGTGGCGTGCCCGAGGCGGGCGAAGTCAAAGGAGTGGATGGCACAGTGCCGCTGGCAGGTTAGGTCGGGCCGTGCAGCGTGGCGCTCAGAAGTCCACTGTTGCGAGTGGATTTGACCGGTGTCTTCTCCGGGGCATGGGTGGTTGCGTGGCGCAGTGATCCCCTGCTTTTTAACTGCAGAGGAGCATCATCATGGCTTGGATTGACAGGTCGCAGAGTCTCGGGCGTCATTTCTGGTGTGGTTGACTCGAGCTCGGTCTACAGGCCCGAGCCTGCCGAACCTCGAACGAGACGGAGATCACCCGCTCGAGGGTGGGAGTCTCCCTCAAGGCCGATGAGCCTCGAACGAGACGGAAATCCCCGCTCGAGGGTGGTCGCCCACCTCGAGTTGGATGAGTGCCGAGGAGTCGTCGCGATGGTGGGCCTTTGCTGGGCTGTAGAGCCAGACCAATGTCGTCGTGGGCCTTACCGCTAAGTTGCTTTTGGGGTACCCCTTTTGTAGGTACCCGACAACGTCCAAAGGGCCATTTGCAACAAACTCGTAGACAATAAAACGATCACCATGATCATAACAACACTTTTACAGCCACCAAATTAGGATGATAAAGCTTAGCGACTCTCCGAATCTCTGAGTAGAAGTCCTTTTTCCTTTGCAGGCCGGATCTCTTCAGTCTCTTGATTGCTACTTTGGACCCATCTGGCAAGATTCCACTATAGGTTCCTCCTGTCTTTGCATTACCAGGAAGTCGGTTTCCCTCGCTGAAATTCTTTGTGATTGATCTAAGTTCTTCACTGGTGAATACTTTCCATTGTGGCGCTACCAGTGCAGCAGCTGAAGCAACTAATGCTTCTCGTGATCTTCTTCTTTTCTTGCCTCGTCTGTAGACAAGCAGCCAAACCACAACAGCTAAAGTAGTTGCTAGAATGAAACCACTCACAGCAATGATGGCTATGAGATACTCCTTGTGGCAGCGATCATGGTAACATCTGTCTACTGACACAAAAAATAGAGACTGTCAGTACAAACAAGCTCATGAAAGCCAATTACTGAATTACCACTTTTTAGCAAAGTAAGTAGAATCTTATAAGTTACAAAACTCACCATGATCCATCATGCAAATCAGAGCATGGGGTTCAATGCACCTTTTTCCAGAAATTGAAGTACGGCTATTGGTAATCAAAGTGCACAGATCATTGCTGTTGGCTGCACCACATGCAGTACCACTGCAGTTGCCATGCAACAGCTCAACAGGAAAGACGGTCTCATTCCAAGCAGACGAATCATCAGACCATTTCCAACCATTACCAGTACTAGTGTTGTACTGATGGCCTCCAACCCAGCATCCTGAGGCCGATGATCCGCAGAGAGACTTTGCAAAGTTTAGCTCCTGAACTGATGATAACGCAGCCAGATGCCCGCTGTAGTTGTTATGGCAGAGAGCCTCGGATCTATCCCAAGAAATGGAGGCCGATATGTACATGAAACATTTGTTCTGAACAGGACTGATTTGCCAACCCTCGGGGCATGAGGCTGCACATAATTGAAGCAATGATGTCACAATTCACAAATTTACTAATCTCCATAAAGACCTAATCGATCCTACCTTAGATGTGATGTGTGGTTTTTCGTGCGGTAGCAACTAGGACTAGTGTTAATCAACTACATGTACTAATGTTTTGCCAAGTGAAGCACCAAAAAGCAGCAATCACGGACAAACGGACGCAAAATCCTCCCCACAAGTATATTCTTTCTGGTCAGGCAAAATGCTCATCCCAAACTGGAGGTTCAAATTTTTTTCGATTCCCGTTCCAATCCCATAGAGAGCAGGTAGCATATTCTCACGAAACAAGCTTTATTTAAGACAAGAATACACGTCCGTTTGGTCACGTGGTGCGTTCGATAGCAAGGAATACAGGAGACGAGCAACCCCAAGCTCGCTCCTAGCAATCCTCCCGGGAATTCGTAATGAAATCAAGAAAAGTTGGATGGATCTGTATCGCTGGCTGTGGACGCAAGAGGAGAGGGGAAAAGAAAAGGCAAGGAAAGGAGGAGGAAACTCACTGCCCCGAGCCAGCGCAGGTGTCGCGACGGCGAGCACGAAGGCGGCGACGAGGACGACTGGGAGGAAGGCCGCAAGCGCGGGCGGCGCCACGGCCGTCGCTAACCGCCCCCGTTTTCCCATCGGCGGAGGGGAGGAGGGGGGAGTCCGGTGGGAAAGGAGATGACTGAGCGCGTCATTAATGATGGCGCACTGCTGCTGCTGGTCGCCACTGGCCTCCGCCCGAGCTGGTCGCTCTGAAGTGGAGGAGAAGGCGTGTCAAATGGGCTGGACGTAGACCTGTGATGGGCCTATCAAAACGCAGCCCAGACCAGCCCACGCGAGAGCCCGGGCCTCATCTCGGCGATGCCCTTGTGAAACTCCCTTTTGATTGAAAAAAATTGAAAAGTTTGTCGATGCATCTCAAACATTGAAACCTACTCCAACTTATCATCAGGTCAGCCGTTTTTTTTTATTAAATTCTTGTTTTTATCAACTTATCATCAGATCAGCTGGTGCTTCGCTTGCCAAAATTAAATTCCTGCGATTTGCTCTGCCTGACTGGCTAGATTGATCATTCATTCCACTACGAGTGATTCTTCTTCACAAATCAGCATCTGTACCAAAGACGATACCTATGCCCATGCATATACACAGAGTTTCGGTCGCACCATTGGTACGATAATTTGGTGTTTTAAGTCTAAAAGGCCATGCCAAATGTTCCATTTTCTGCAGGGAACGATTAGCGAATAATCATGAGCTCGCTCTGCCCTTTTGCTGGAGCTACACTGTCCACGGGTGATGGTGATGCCCTGTGAAATCTGATAAGGACCCGTTTAGATAGCTAAAGTTTGCAAAACTTTATTATAGTAAAGGTCTGTGAGAGGGATCACGCTTTTCATCAATGAAATAAAAATGTAAATGAATAGTGAAGTTGAACCAATCTAAGGAATGCCCCGCAAAATCCGACAAGTGGTGTCTGTCCGGCTGCAAAACTTGTCATCCTCATCCTCTCATGCAATGCACGGTGTCCAGACTCCCGACTACACAGAACACTCTGGTAGAATTTGAATAAAACAGGACTAGACAAGAAGAAACACATGCCCATTCCAAGAATACGCCATGCAAAAATCAAAATGTCCCTTGTCCTCAAACCATCAACTATTAATTACAGACTTTGACAGATGGGGCGCATACAAAAGGTAACAAAATGCCTTTGTGCATCCCCAGTGAAGCAAGCAACTTCATCTAGCTTAGCTACCAAGTGGTGAAAACGGAATGCAGTTTGTTCCAATCTCATGTCACAGTAGGGGCTACCAAACGAGCTGATGAAGGGGGCGGTGGAAAGCTCACGTCCGCAGAGATCACTGGCTGCTGGTACCCACGCGCGGCGCTCAGCTCCAGTTGTTCCCACATGTGCCTCCGTCGCTCCTCAGTTGCGGCTCGCTTCTCTTCTTCCTCTTCGAAATTGTTCTGACAAGCCAGAAGCAACCTCTCGTCCATGTCATGGAACATTTTCCGTACGTTCATCGTTACGTTGAGGACATTTTGGTTCCAATGCCAACGGGTGTTCCGTTCCAGAGCTGGATATATAATCGGCAGGATCACTTCACGATTTTTGGAGATCATATCGAACAGGTGCTCATTGTTCCATAGAAACAATGCTCTCTCAGCGACCTACAAAAAAACATGCCAAAAGAAAAGCAGCAGTGGTTGAGTTTCAAAGGCTAAGTACATTATGCAAGAATGTGAGATGTATCTATTTAGAACGTGGAAATGACATGAACAAAGCGGACAGTTATCTGTCTCGCTATTGATTGAAAAAACATAAATGTAGGATCATGACTGGCTTTGAAATGACGCGATCAATAGTGAGACAGATGAGTACAATATGCTATACATATAAGGAAATAGGAGTCACTGCGACCCATACATACACATTAGGGCACAAAATCAGTAGACAGCACAAATGGAAAATCACAATTCTACCTTGTTGATTAAAGCTCCACAAAGTGCACATGGCCACATGCCTACTTCTACTTGTTAAGGGAAATTAGAGCATTTGCATTCATAACATGACCGGAGTATATAAAATAGCAGCAGACTTTGATGATTGCCACACATTAACACCCCAAAGATTCCTAGCGTCCATCCTTGGGCCAAGGATTTGATCTTTCGTGGCCTAGACTTTTAGGGTACACTGGGACCAATATAAGGCAGAACTAGAGAATTATAGGGCATTCTCCAATCCTACGAAACAAATGGCCTGAAGCCTCACAGCGCTAGGAAAGTGACCACCAACTGCACTCCAGCCATTAGCATAAGAGTGTGGCCTCACTTTAGGCAACAAGAAAATATTTTAACCACTGATGAAATTCTTATCATTAATTAGCAAGCACTATGTCATAAAGGCGCAGGGGACCATGTAAAGGAACACTAATAAATCAGAAAAGCGCCACGAAAAAGGAAAGGGGTCTAACAGATTCTTGGATTAAAATAAGCAAAGGATTCAGCTGGAAAACAACTTTGCAACTGCTACTTGATAATAAAAAAAAGATTTGTGCAAAACCTTTTTAGAGAAACTAAGATTACATAGGCAGATAATTCCTATTGGTCTTTCTGACCATGCCAGCTGTTAAAAGCATTACGAGCACGACAAAATACACAGAGAAAAACACAATTCAAGGAAAACATTAACCAAGGACTACTTTGATTGCTGATTTCAGAAAGAAAACTCACCTGAAAATGAGAGCTATTCAGGCAACTCGCAATCCTCCGGAATAAAGGAACCATGCACTTCTGAAATTCAGTCATGTCAATCAACTCCAGCACCTCCTCCAACTCCCCCAAGAACATCATTTCCTTCTGACTATTCGTAACTGGCCAATACTTCAACAGGCCTCTAATCACGGTCCCAACAAGCTTTGGTTCCTTCTCAATAAATTGTGTAATGCAATACGTCAGCTGTGGCAGATACACTCCCACTGATTTCGGCTTATGAAGCGGAATCAATGCTTTCCATAAGAACAACTTATGTTCCTCCTTCAATGGCTTGGCAAACCCACTTATGACACTGCCAAAGACCTCCAACAGCTCGGCAATTCCATTGTGATGATCAGTCTCGAACACAAACCTATAAAAGATATTGCTCACAGCCTTACGGATGAATGGGCGGTTTCCCATGAACTTGCCATAAATCCTATGCAATATAGTCTTCAAGGAGTCCCTCTCTCTCGGGTCATCGGAATCAAATAGATCGAGCAGCTTGGAGACGAAAGAACTATCCACATACTTCCTAGCTACCTTGGCATCGACGAGTGGTGAAGTCACAAACCGAAGGAGAAACTCGTACACGACTTGCAGGTGGTACCAGGACGGATCGAAGAAGGGCTCGTCCTCCTCGGTCTCCGAAGCCGTGGTGCCCGACCGGACTTTGGGCGGGAAGACCCTGAAGAGGTTGGCGGCGAACATGCGCACGCAGGCCGCGATCATCGTCTCCGTGAGGGGCTCCTCGGCGGCGCTAATGCAGTCGACGAGGGACATCAGCATCTGCCGCTTGCGCTCCTTCTCCGGCGAGTCCTTGCCTCGGTCGGAGAAGTCGTACACCGCGCAGCAAATGTTCACCTTCTGAACGAAGGCGTCCTCCCTGGACCTGACCTCGGCTCCGGCGCCCGCCGCGGGAGACGTTGGCGAGGCGCTGGGCTTCCCCGTGGCCCCATTCTCCCGCGGCGACGGCAGCGGCGGCGGCGGCTTCGCAGGCGGCGAGCCCACGCCCGCGCCCCCGCCGCCGCCGGAGCTGGATTTCATCGACTTCCACGACAGCTTGCCAATAAATTGCTTCCACATGGCGGCGAGATCCGGTGGCACCAACACCACATCAAATCTTCCCAATTAAACGACCATCTCGGCAAGCCCAGCCTCCTCGCAAGAACCCGGCGGCGCAAATCCCGGGCCGTAAAAGACCGCGCTTTCGCGATGGCAACGAGCGGCCGATCCCCACAGGCCACGCCGCGCCCACCGGAACAGATCAGCCACCACCCGCCGGGGAGAACGCGCCCGAAACGAGAGGGGACGGCAGCACGCCGCGCAATAAAATTAAAATCCGGGCCCGGCGAGCGACGGCGGGGTGGGGGGATGGCAGGGATCCGGCAATGGCGGGCTCAGCGCCAGATCCGGGGGCGGGAGGCGGCCATGGATGGGATCTCGGGGGGAGGGGAAAGGGCGTGGAGAGGTGGGGAAATTTTTGGCGTTTTGAGGAGGGGGGTGGTGGTGCCAGGGCAGCCGCTGGAGGCGAGGGGAGGGGAGGAGAGGTTGGAGGACGCAGACACTGGGAGTGAGCGAGCTGCCTGCACTGTGGCGCTGCAAGGACGATGCATCCGTCGTCCTCTCGGCCGTTGGATCAGGCGGTGGAGCTGCCTCGTCCGTCGGATCTGTGAGAGGTTGTTTTCGTCCTTTTTTATGGTTGCTTTCCTTGTTTAGCTCTGGAAAGGCATCCGGGTATGAACTGCATGATGGTGATTGGATAATGGAAAACCGGTTGTAACAGTCAGACAGATCTCGTCCTTTTTATTCCCTTTCTGCCTGTATTTGTCTTTTTTTTTACCAGACCTGCATTTTTTATTAGTATGAACTTTTACTATCTATCAATTCTTTGATTATATATTAATTTTACTATAAACTTGTTGGTCTAAGAATGAAGACACCATGGCGTGAACATGTGTACCGGTAAAGAAAAATCGAATGAGAAATCTTAAAATGCAAAAGATATATGGGAGTGGAAAATCTCATGCATGGTTTCCCATGATTGTGTATAATTAGTTGGGATATATAGTTGTGGCTCAAGGATTGTCAATGTTGAACAATAAAACAATTGAACGATGTGTGATTTTCCATAATTAGGGTGCAATTAATTTTTTCTGAAAATATAAGTAAAGGGCTTGTTTGGCTCCCAACGGCTAAAAGTTAGCCCACCATTAAAAAAATAAATATTAGCTAGTGGCACAAGTCATGAATAATTAGTGAGTTGAATGCGTTAAACATGAGCATCAAACAATCAAAGTTTGAATTAGGATCACTGATTATACTTGCTAATTAGCCAGGTTATATATAATTAGTTTTACAGTTAGCTTATGTTTAGTATTCTAATTACAAAGTAGCCAAACGTGACTAAGAAAAGAACCATGTACTATTTAGTACTTTGTTTCTAATTAATGATGACTCGTCGATCGTTCTTCTCATCAAAAGCGAATGATGCTTCGTTTGACATCCCAACACCTAAGGCCAGTCTCAGTGTGAGTTTCACGGACACGGTTACCAAGACATCCACGCCAGCTTTGCAATAGAATAAAACTACCACTCTCTGTGCATAATTTTATGGCACAGTTACATAGACACACTATATCATTAATTTTTTACATTTTGTTGTGATCAAATATGGCATGAAAACTCTATAGCTTTTTTCTCAACTTCATAATAACTATCTAGGTTCATCAAATTCATTGGCAGTAGAAACAAACAGCTTGTGCCTGAAACTTCACAGCACACGACAGAAAGCTATGACCGGGTTCTGAGATCACTGCAATACCGAATGCTCATTCTTCACATCTTGAGTTGAGTAACAGGAAGGCACTGTAGGCATGTCACTCGAGAGGAATGATGAGAGCAATTACCATGGATTTGTATAGCGGGATTGATCTAGGTGCATTCCAGTACCATTTGCAGAACTCGGGCGGCTGCGGCAGCCGACAGGAGAGTGCTTCTCCGATGCAGAGACAGGCAGGGAGCGCTTCCCTGACGCCGCCGCAGAGACCGTGAGGGGAGCGCCTCTCCGTCAGAGGTCGCTTCTCCCGCGCCGCCACGGAGACCGGCAGGGAACCAAGATCGATACGGGAGCGCTTCTCCTTCGGAGGACGCCGCCGAGATCAGGAAGGGACACCAGCGCGAAGACCGGCAGGGGACTGCTTCCCCATCGGAGCGCTTCTTCCCCGCTGTGTGCCACACTGGATCTCTACTGCTGCTGCATCGGGGATGAAACGAAGCCCGATGTCTTGGTAACTGGGGCGAGGTCGTTTCATGGTGATGAAACGATGGTTCTCTCTTTCTTCATCAATACAGCGCCATGTCACCATATTTCCCTCTATGTGGCATCTCATTTATTGCCCATGAAACTCCCACTGAGACTGGCCTGATCATTTCGTTTCGTTCTCAAACTGTGGCTTGAGTAACCATGAAGTCGTCCGTAACTTTTGTTCTCCCCAAGACCTGGAAATGTTACTTTTTATGCTCATGAAACCCATGCTGCCTGATTACATACTAGAAAAGAAGACGTGCTTTGCTGCGCCCGTCAGAGTGACTGTACTTATATAATTTACATTGTTCTATTGTGTATTTTGTGTTCTCATACGAATGGAATGTTAGAGAATATGGAAAAAGAGATATAGATATATACATAAGTTGGGACATGAATAGATATAGATATATACATAAGTTGGGAGATAAATATATTAAGTCCAATTAGCCCGTGTGATAACGTGGTGCTACAACAAACATATTCTTATGATACATTAATCGGTCTGAATATTAATCAGTCTGAATAGATCTGTCTCCTAAATTAGCCTCTATTTGTGCAACTTAAAACTTGTGATACTAATGAATTAGTTAGGCTTAATAGATCCACCTTTTGAATTAGCATCCACCTATGCAATTAGTTTTGCAACTAATATATGTTTAATAGTCCTAGATATGTGGGCCAACTTGTCTTTTTTTTGCGTGAGGGAAAATAGACACACAAAGCTGCGTAAATGGGAATAGCACGAGCTTTAGGACATGCACAATGGACATGTTATGGCATAACAACCAAACGCGTGGAAGGCTTCCGTTAGTCTTTCTTTTCATGTATGATATCCCACATGTAGAACGGTGACAGGTTAGTCATACAAACCAAGGAATCTATTAAGTCTTATTAAGTCTAATTAGTTCTTGATTAATGTGGTAGATATGAGCTAATGTTGCATTGATTGTACTTAATAAATTCATCTCTATATCTGCAATGAGATTTGTAATTAGTCTATGCTTGATACTCTTTAGTTATGTGCTGCGTAAAGGGGAGGCGAAGTCTTTCCTATCTATTTCGCACACATAATGTCCCACGTGTAGAATGGAGATAACCTAGTTATATCGTCCCATATGGCAAGCTGATAGGACACGTGTCGCAGCCTGTTAACCCATGCGAGTTGGAGGTGATATTTTCGGTGCACATCGACGATGCATACCTATCTGCAATTAAATTTGTAATTAATCTATGCTTGATACTCCCTAGTTATGTGCTGCGTAAGGGGAGGCAAAGTCTTTCCTATCTATTTTGCACGCATAATGTTCCACGTGTAGAATGAAGATAACCCAGTTAAATAGCCTATGAGACCCATCTCTACTCTATTAATACCGTCCCATATGGCAAACCGATAGGATACGTGTCGCAGCCTGTTAACCCCTGCGAGTGGGAGGCCATATTTTCGGCACACATCGACGATGCAAACCCCTAGGTAGCTGCATGGGATCAGTCGATTTACGTGGTGGGGGCATTTTTTTCTCTCGCACGACGATGTTTCGGAGGCTGTCTTTTTTTTTCAGCCAAGGTATATGCGAGAATGGGCCGAGGCTGCATAGTACACATCGACGACGCATGGGCCAAGGACGACAGGAATAGAGGAGCCTAGTTAAGGTTGCGGTAGCTGTGAAAAATAGAGACGCATGGGCCAAGGACGACAGGAACAGAGGAGCCTAGTTAAGGTTGTGGTAGCTGTGAAAAATGGAACGCAGTAAAAAAACCATCAGGGAGAGACACGCGTCGATAAATAATAGGAGTCCAACGGCGGAGCGCTCCGGTCGCTCGAAATCTTCGAGCAAAGAGGTGAGTTATTATTATTATTATTATTATTCTACCACAGCCTGATGGATCTGCTCATGCTTTCAAGTTTCAATCGAAGCTTAGCTTACCAAGCTGGCTATCATTCAAAAAAAAAGAATGTCGCTTTCCTAGAACAAATCCATGAGAGAAGGCAAGAAGGCCCAAGAAATGGACATGGCAGGTAACAACACCCTACGAGGCTACGATGACCGGACATGGATAAGGCGATCGTTTTCGCTCTGAAAAAGGGAGCGCCACCATCCCTGACCCGTCGCCGCCACACCACCACATCATCCAGCGGCGACGACGCCGGTCACAAGCTTTCTTTGCCAGCTCTCGCCGACGCCGACGGTGGCCGCCGCGCGCCCGTCGCAATCCTCCGCCCATGTCCCGCGTACCATGCGGCGCCCATCAGGAAGATCCAGGGTCCCAGTGGGCGAGGTCACGGCACCGATCAATCATCTCTGGGCTCTGGAGTGCCCGGAACAGGCGCCTCTTGCCGTCCCACTGCACCCGCAGAAAAAAGAAGAAAAAGACGCTTCGTTTGATCCTGTCGGTTTCAGCTAAGGCTTTCAGAGGGAATGATGGAGGAAGAACATGGCAGAGAGACCTTGTGGACTTTGGAGAAGATGATCTGATCTCAGGCGGTCAATGGCACATGGTCAGGTAACCAGCCCTTCAAAGAGCTCTGCTTGTACACGTATACTATTGGAGCATCAACTCATTTTCAATGACCATTCCATTTGGCATCAGTCAATCAGACTGGCATTGGTTAAAAAAGGTCAACCATTGAGAGCAGATTCATTATGAAAAGTTCAGGGTGATTATGCACTTGCGAGACTTTCCTAGGACCAGGACATGAAGGAGGTGAGACATCAGCCGTCAGAATCGTAGCCCGGTCGGTATCAAGTTCGTTAGTTTACTCAGGTTGTTTAGTTCGTCAGCTTTCACCAACTTTTTAGTTACATCGAGTCACATTTTCTCTCACAGACACGCTTACCAATGCATTATTCACACCTCCAACTTTTCACCAACTTCCTCATCTAAACAAGACCTGGTATACCGCCTATTCTCGAACTTATGCATGCTATTCGTTCCAATCCTTGTAAAAATACGGATCTAGGTTCCTAAACTTGGCTCCGAGTGCAATCTAGGTCCTTAATTAAAAGTTTATCTCTAAACTTGACTTTGGATGGACATTATGTAGACCCGTTCATGATTCAAAATACCGGTGACAAAATTTATCGGACCCTACCAATAAATACTAAATATCTGGAATATTAGACCAACATTTGTTCCTCAAAAACATTTTTACATGATCTTGCTAGAAACAATCTCTAAACCACCATGCATCCCAATTTTGTGTCTAACCAGCCTAGTTTCCCAATTTACCACCAACTTGGCACATTGAGATCCGTAGCCTCTCTCACAGGACACGCTTCCTAGTGCACCAACTTGGCGCCAACTTCCCGAACTAAACAAGGCGATTAGAGGTAAATTGGATGATTCATTATGTGAAAATCCCAATATCTCCTATCCGTCATTAGAGGTTGTTACTGTAGCGCCACATTGTCAAATCATGGCTGAAATCATTGAAGATCATCTTCTCTGGAAGACAATAGTAAAAGGGTAAGGAGATCCTTAATGAATTTTAACTTAGGATTATATGGCCTTTTACCACATCATCTTGTGGATGCTTCAGTTAATGGACAGTGCTTAAGGATAGATGCTTTTCAGTTGTATCAAACATTAGTTTTAATCTGGGTAACAAGGGGAGGACCTGGGCTGGGAGTCCTGCATACCAGGTCCAGCCCAAGTAGCTCCAACAGTATATGTACTAGCTAGCCAGCCTAAGAGAGTGAGAGCAGCCCACAAAAGGCCTAACACCGCGTTATCAGCCCAAAACACTTTTAAAATGCCAACATGGATGTCAGGTTGTGGCAAAAGTAGCCCGTAGGCACATGTCATATAAGGCCATATTCAGATTTCTAACTTTCCACTATTTATTCCAACTTTTCACTATTCATTCTAACTTTTCACTATTCTTCCCTCACAAAACACGTTTCCCAGCGAATGATACAATGTTTTTCTAATGCTACAGTATTTTTTCCTACAATCTAAACACACCCTAAGTTTACTTCTTCTAGATAAGTTTCTGCATGTCAAATGGATCGCTATGTATTAATATTATTAGCCATGTCACTTGTTACATCTACCATATCCGTGGGGGAATTTCAAAATGAATGTGTAACAATTGCTGTAAAGCCCCAAATAGTGGTGCCTATGTTCTGTGATGTTCTAGGAATCTAGGTTCATGTGTTGTCGTAACTCTGTGCAATTTTGGTGTTTTTTTTCGTTAATACTATTCCATTTTTTAGCTTCGCCCTCACACACTGGAACGGAATCTTATTGTGGCAATTTGTACATTTCTTGAGTCTAATTTGTACGGACGAAACTAATGTCAAAACAAATAGATACTATTTGACATTGTTCTAATTCAGAGTAAGGAAATGTTTTACTAAGTACACAAAACACATGTCCTCCAAATGGTGCATTGTTCGTTAAACAGCAGCATGAATACCAACCGTGGTTGTTTTTGGTGGCACCGATCAATCTGGAGCACCTAGAGAGAAAATTGATCGTGTTGATTTTAGTTTAGACTTCAGAGAAATGCTGGACGGACATGTCAGATTGAGTGATCAACCATGATTCTTCTATGGAAGAACTGTTTTTTACCGCAGAGAAAACTGATCTCAGGCGGTTTGGTACTTAGGTAGGTATTGAGGCGACCTCATTTTGAATGACCGTTGCATTTGCCGTCAGAAAAAGCAACCATTGACTACCATTCACTATGGAAGTTCAGGATGATCATTCATTTGAGACTTCCCATAAGTCTTCATAGAACGGATTTGAATCAGCAGCCAACACAAATCTCAACCCGGCTGACAGCTTGACACACCTAAGCACTTTATAACCAGAATCAACATCCCATAAGAGACAATCAGAAGCTGCAGACGAATTTGATCACACCTCAAAAAAGGATGGAGAACCATGAACTTCAAGCAAAACCACAGCTCAACACAACAAGATGTATATATGATAGCAGTGCCACCGCCATCAACTTCACACCTGTAGCAAGTACCGCACAATATAACCATTAACCACCTAACATCTTGCCGACAAGCGTCATGAACATGAGTTCTGCGTGTCTGGTCTTATTCATCGAGAGACGAACTGTAGGCGTGTATATTTCAAGCTTTAGATCTAAATATGTAGAAACTACAGAAGTAATGCATCGACGAACTTTTCTCAGCTCAATAGCAAAAGGGGACCAAAAGCAGTTTAGGTGATAACTGTACACATTTCTATCCCACGTGAAGATCCCCAGGAGAGCAAAGTTCCCTCTTTCCTTCAAGAAGCCACTGCGAATCCATAAGAAGTGTGCTTCATCGGCCGGCTCTTGGTGCTGTTACAGAAAAGGGACTGAGTGTGATTGCGAGCAGGAGCAGACAATTATATTACAGGAAGCCAAACTCTAGAAAACATGTACCTAAGTTAACAGCCTCTGAACTTTTCATCAGACGAAGGCGCTGGCAGGTTTCGACAAACATCCTGCATAAGCTTTAGTTAGAAACTTGACAAATTGTAGTAGGAACATTCTACTATGAACTGGCAGTTCGCCACTACTCCACTTCTTTGCAGTGTACCAACAAAGAAGATACAGAATAAAATAAAATGGACCGGTCCATTTCAAAGCTCAGGTAATATTTATCCTAGAATGATCAAGAAACAAGTTGCTCAATAGTAGAACCCATACGTCTGTGAACAGTGCAATCCAGTAGTGGAGAACAAAACAAGAAAGAAAACCTTATCCAAAGTAACCCAATTCAATAAAGGCCTCCTTTTCAAACATATACTAGGCAACAAGAATTGCCTGGAGAGAAACAGTTACGAGCGTTGCTTATCTACTAAAAGCTAGAAACAGCAACACATACAGTACAGGAAGCCTCAAATAGGAACCTAGTGTGATTGATCAATGTGATAGATGTTCCCGGATGAAGTATGCAATTAACTAAAAAAAAAACAAAGAGAGGCCGAAGCGGTGTGGATAACTAGTAGATTCATATCAAACTACAAGGTGAAAAGGAAATGGCAAGGCTTGTCAGTAAAGCCTCCTTTCCTGATATCCCATATACAGATCAGTACATGCAGTGATGCAGGATCAGAGAAGCAAATCCTCCTCAAATGAAGTGATGTACTACACATTTATTACTACCAACAACCAAGGGCACTTCTGAGGAATCTGACTTAAAAGACAAAGGACCACTGTAAAAAGAAAAAAAAGGTACAAAAAAATTAGGCAAAACACTCTTTAATGAAGCAATCACGGTGCCAATTCAAGGCAATTGGGACGAATCCTTACCCGTCACTATTAGACAAACAACCCCTTAGGATTTTCTTCCTTCCTACCCAATCCCAATTTATATCAATCAAGTTGGCTGCAAATCTACTTAGCGCAATCTAATCCTGACAAAAAAATGCATCAAAATCTTACTGAAGAAATTTTCATATCAAAATCACAGCATCAAATTGATTATCAGTTCAAGATCGTAATCGTTAATACATATGCTAGGAACTACTAAGCTATTCTCAGGCACTAATTGTGGTGACAATCATCGACGAATTTGGTAAAGTAGGAGAAGGAGCTCACTTCCAGGGGACGTCGCCGACGAGCATCCAGTCACCATCCTTGTCCTCGTACGTGGGCACGTACTCCGTCCCGTTCACTGCGTCCACCAGCTTCCTCTCGTCGTCGGCGAACTTCCCTGCGTGGCATCAAGGCAAACCATACTCATCAGCTGGAGCGCTCAATCAAACGGAGCAAAGCGCTGCAGGAACTCTTCAGAAGCGAGCGAGGCAGAGGGGAAGGTACGGTGGTACTCACGGATGGTGAAGTGGGAGAAGAATTTGTCCTGGAGCGCGCGGAGAAGCTGGTCGTAGCCAGCGTAGGCCTCGAGGTCCACCTTCCGCAGGTAGGGCGCGCCGTCGACGGCCACCTTGACGAACTTGGCGGCCTGCAGCTTGGCCTTGCTGGAGCCCGCGGCCTCGGCGAGCGCGTTCTTCCGGTACGACCTCACCGGTGGCCACCCCACCACCCTTGCCCTGTCCACCAGCAATCAGGCTCACGCTCAGGGCACGCCTCAGGCTAAATCATCCACCTTGCAATTCGTAGGAGAAAAGAAAAGGCGGGCGTACTTGGGCGCCGGGGGAGCATCTGCGGACGCGACGGCGGCGGCAGCGGCGAGAGGGGAGGAGCGGTCGGCGTCGGAGGAGGCGCGCTTGCGGTCGGCGTCGGGGAAGGCTGGGGAGGAGGAGGACGACGAGGAGGCGGCGGACGCGGAGCCCGGGATGCGGAGGGTGAGCGCGAGCGCAGTGTCCTCGAAGTCGAGCCCGGAGGCCGCGGACGACTCGGTGGAGCTCCGCTCCGTCTCCACCGACATGGCCGGCCGGCGGCGTGGGTGGCTGGGCTTCCGCGGGCAAGAAGTGGGGAAGAGAAGGGGCAAACGGAGATTGTTTGGTTATAGTGGGTGGGCCGTCAGGTGGCGCGAGTATTTGCACATAAGACCTTATATTTGACGATAATTACTAAACAGATCCAGCAGCCTCGTGAGGGCGCTGTAACGTTTTGTAATTACAGGATAATCAAGGGGTAATTAATGTAGTGAGCGAGAGAACGAAGGGGCTGGAGAGTTCCCAAAAGGAGGAATAAACAAGGAAAATCACGGGAGGCACTCAGACTCAGCGCGCGCGTGGGCCCACCGGTGGGCCCAGGCTGCCGGTTGGGCGCCCTACAGCGTCCCCCGGAACCGGCGGTTGGGCCCTCGCCGGCCCAGCCGTTGGATCCTCCGACTGACGGTGGCGGAGGCCCAACCGGACGGCATCGCCGCACGCCGAAAGAGACCGACCTCCTGAATCGCACGCACGCGCTGCAGTAGATTTGAGCGCTAGCGGCTGCAGCGGCTGCTAGCGCAGCCGAACATGTCCGACCGTCGTCGGGTGTTGACAAAAGCGAATCCAGTACAAATTTTCCTGTATTTTTTTTACTTTCTAGAATTCAAAAAAAGAGACGCCATCGCACGCATTTTAAAATTTGGTCTTTTGGGCACGATTTGTACTAGTACCCGGAGTGAAACGAAAATGAAATGCAAGTTTGAAACGGAGGCGTAGCCGTCGAGCCATAAAGTGGTGGGGGACATGTGAAAGTGCCGGGCTGTCGGCCGCCTGTCCCCCACCCGTTCGTCATCTATCCCATCCGTTGCTGCGTCCATCCATCGGCGTCGCACGGCACGGCACTGTTCTGTTCCGTTCCGTTCCGTTTCGTCCGCGTCTCCGCTTCCCGTATGTATACTACGTGCGGCCAGCTGCCCAGCCACGTATGTACGTCAGCAGCCGGCAGCCGTGGAAGACAAGGAAAGGAGGCGGCAGTGGGCGAGCGGCCGGTCAGCCGGTGCAGACATAGCAGTGCAGCGTGAGTGGCTGGGACGCCTTTTCCTGTCCAGTTTAGGCGCGACAGAGCAGGTCCCGAGGCCGGCGAGCGGTCCGGTCCACCTCTTTGCTGCTACCCTACCCGTCCCCTCCCCTCCTGTCCAACATTCAACGGATCGGCCGCGGCAGGTTCACGGTGGTAGTGTGACTGCGAACGTATCTGCCCGGGCTGATTCACTAGTCCCGATAGTGAATCAGATCATCGTTTATCCTAGTAGTATACCTTAAGCTCTCTCATTAGTCATCGCGGCTCCGAGTCTTGGCCGGCCGGCTAGCTTGGCCGAGCATGGCTGCACCTGCACAGCACATGCGTGATTGATGCATACTAGTGTATGCATTGCCTGTTTTTGTGCGTGTGGGACAGGAGTGGGAGTATTTCATTTCCTCCAAGAAAGCCGCGCGCGACGCTACTAGCCCTTTGGCGTGACTCACGAGCAAAAGGTGCCAAGAGAGCACACGCAGCTCGGTTAGAACAGCGCCGAATCAGATTGCACCGCCTTTGCTTTGCCTGACAGCAGTAGCTTCCCTTTTGGCGCCTCCTGCTCGAGCCATCACATGTCGCCTCCAACTCCTTTTGCCGTCTGCGAATCCTCTTGTCGTTTGCCAAGGAGTGAAAAAAAAAAGATAAACAAAGCTCACACCCTGTCACTAGCTTGCCGCCTTGCCGTGCCCTCTGTTACCAGCTGTTCGCTGCGACAGTAATGACCCACCTGACACTTGGTTGGCCGGCAAAATGGCCAGCCGGATCAACCGTCAGGTCAAGCAGAATCAAACCGGTTGCTTTTGGGTTGGCATGCCTTTGCCTACCCGGTCAGGCGGTCAAAGCGGGCTTTTTCTTTGGCACTGACTGACTTGTCGACGAAGCCCCCGCCGCTGCTGTCGAGTTCAGTCAACGCGCATCCTGTCGGCTCAGTGAGGGGCATCCGATGCCGATTGCAAGCGACGCAACGACTAGACGAAAAGTCTGCAGTGGAGTGGAGTGGAGGGCTCTGTGTGTACTTTGTGCCTCCGTTGGACTATAGTACTGTACAAGAGAGCTCTCCGACGGCGACCGGGCGAGACTTGTCCATGCCATCCTCGTCTGCCTGCTTGCCTGCTTCGTCTGTCCCGTTTAGATTCACAAATCTAAACAAAGATTGCTAAAAGCCATTATTCATCTAACTTTTCTCTGTTCATCCTATCTCTTTCTCTCATACTGTTTATCACAGTGTTTTTATTTAAACAGTGTATTTTAGAAAATTTTTACCCAACCTAAACACACAGCAAGACCATGGTGAGCGGCAGAGGGGACCCGATCGAGAGATGAACCAGAAGTTCCTACTCCTTTCTCTGTCAGTTAACTGTTGGCTCTTGAACATATAAAGAAAAACTGATCACGCTTGACAGTATGCGACCAGAGCTCCACATAAACGCGCGTAAACAGTGCAAACGGATATCGCCATCCTCCCATCACAAACAGCGGCAAGAACAAGAAGCTACGGTTTTTTTAAGCGAAGAACAAGAAGCTATACGTGGGCTAGTCTTGTGCACCGGGCCACCAGTGACTCGTATGGGGCAGATTTAGATGGGCCACAGCCCATACCGGCCTGACGGGCCGTGGTTTTTTTACCTGCCTGCACGGGCCTTGCAAGCGTCCAACTTTCTTCCCTCGCCGGCCCATTCTCATTTTGCTTGAAGGGGAAACTTCCTCATCGTTTCGCGCCACGGTTTCTTTCTCCCTCCGGCCTCCGTTCCCATAATCGCTACTCCGTGTCCAGTTCCAAGCATGAAGCATCTGAAGTAGAGCTTCGTTTCAGAGGCGAGCTGCCTTTGGGGCGACCAGTTGCCAATGCCGCCACTGGTTGGAACCTACATGGAAAAGAACGGCGACGAACAAGACACCGAAGACGAACTGACAGTGAGGCATGAAAGGACACATTTTCCTTCCCAAATCTATGCATTTGTTCAATCTAAAAAAAAAGTCAATTCATTTGTTGAATCTCAAAAAAAATAAAAATCAATGCATTTGTTTACTACCAGTATGCATACATGGTAGGATTTTGCTTTTGGAGGATGGTAATTGACTAATTACTGCTTGCCTCAGTGGGCATCTGAATGGCCGGATCCTCCCAGATTCAGCTTTTACTAGGCACAACTGACAAAACGAGCAGTGGTTAATCATGGCTTACCTGTGTTGATATGCAAAATCTTTTCTATTAAATTACTGCCTCAAAAACCTTCAGTTTCCACGCAAGGAAAACGTAGGAGCGTCTTCTCCAATCGACTGAATCTGGCCATGTTTGCCGACAGTATCACCACAGCACGGCATCACATTTTGGATTAATGGCAAGTAATCAAGGCTGCAGATTTACAGTCCATCATCTCATCTCCCTGCTCATCCTTTGGCATTCCCCGTCGTAGTTACCATCTACGTTACGGTAATTTCTCCTATTTAGTATCGGCAAGCACCCACCAGCCCAGCCGAAATTACTCCCGAGTCACCGGGTCCCATCCAGTTCAGGAGTTAGCTAGCAGCACGACGCCATGGACGCGACGGGGCTCCTTCCCTTCTCCTTCCTCCTGCTGCTCGCCGGCCACCGTGCCTTCGTGGCGTCCGATGCCGGCGGGTTCAGCGTGGAGTTCATCCATCGCGACTCGCCGAGGTCCCCGTTCCACAACCCGGCGCTCTCCCCGCACGGCCGGATGCTCGCCGCCGCGCGCCGCTCGCTCCGCGGCGACCCGTCTCGCGGCGCGCCGCCCGCGCCCTCGCCGGCGGCCGACGTCGTCGGAGCCGGCGGCGTCGAGTCCAAGATCATCTCCCGGTCGTTCGAGTACCTGATGGCCGTGAACGTCGGCACGCCGCCGACGCAGATTCTCGCCATCGCCGACACCGGCAGCGACCTCGTGTGGGTCAACTGCAGGACCAACACCAGCAGCGACGGCGTCGCCCGCGGCGGCGATGGCGGCGCCGCCGCCGGAGGCGTCGTGTTCCGGCCGTCGAGCTCGTCGACGTACGACGTGGTGGGGTGCGAGACTGAGGCGTGCCAGAATCTGAACCGAGCCTCGTGCGACGCCGACTCCAACTGCAGGTACCAGTACTCGTACGGCGACGGGTCACGCACGACCGGCGTCCTCTCGACCGAGACGTTCGTCTTCTCCGGCGACGACAAGCGGCAGGTGAGCGTGCCACACGTCGACTTCGGGTGCTCGACGTACATGGCGGGCACCTTCCGCGCCGACGGGCTCGTCGGCCTCGGCGCCGGCGGCTTGTCCCTCGTGTCGCAGCTCGGGTCCGCCACGTCATTCGGTCGCAGATTCTCCTACTGCCTGATGCCAGCCTACGCAGCCAACTCGTCTTCCACCCTCAACTTCGGCTCCAACGCCGTCGTCTCCGAGCCCGGCGCGGCGACTACGCCATTGGTGAGCGGCGAGGTCGACTCCTACTACACCGTCGCCCTCGAGTCCGTCTCCGTCGCCGGCGCCGGGGACATCGCCGCCGCTGGGTCGACCCAAGAGTCGTCGTCTTCGTCGTCGACGTCGAGCATCGTCGTGGACTCCGGCACGACGCTGACGTTCCTGGACCCATCGCTGTTACAGCCGGTTGTGAAGCAGCTGGAGGAGAGGATCAACCTGACGCAGACGCAGTCGCCGGAGAAGCTGCTGGAGCTGTGCTACGACGTGAGCGGGACGACGTCGAGGGAGGATTGGGGCATCCCCGACGTGACGCTGCGGTTCGGCGGCGGTGGGGAGGTGACGCTCCGGCCGGAGAACACGTTCGTGCTGGTGCAGGAGAGCACGCTGTGCTTAGCACTCGTGTCCGTGTCGGAGGCCCAGCCGGTGTCCATTCTGGGGAATGTCGCGCAGCAGAACTTCCATGTCGGGTATGACCTCGACGCGCGTACTGTCACCTTCGCCCTCGCCGACTGCACCCGCTCGTCGGCGTCCAGCTGATGCCGTCGAGGAGGATGGCAAGCCGCCCGTACTGTGTATCTAGCAGCACAATTGATAATAATAATGAGAAACCTTAACAAGATGATATGTTCATGATATCCTGTTCTTTTTTTTCGCTCTTTGAGGGGATCCTATTTTTTAGAATGATCCTGTTCTTTTGTTGGGTGCACATCGCGTCTGAAATGGGAATTGAACTTATATAGGGAAAAAAAAGAGAAACCAACTGAAGAAATATAAATCTCCATGGCCCAGAGGTGGAACTTATTGCGGAATCAATTTTTTTTTTTTTGAAAGGATCTGATTGCTGAAGCAGTTGCTGCTGACTCACTACACACTGCAAAATAGAAATGACAACTTTAGCCATGCACCTCCACGTTTTCTCCGAAGTTTTGCACACCGAAACAACGCGCAAAATGTGATTTCTCACTCCCATTTCTTCCTCCGTCCAACATTAGCCAAATAAGCGAGACGACACGAGGCTTTTTTTTTTTACAATTAAATTTCTTTTCCCGCCACGCGAAAGCCATGTCCCAATTCCTTAATAGCCTACGCTGCCAGCGTCCCAACGCGGCTTTGAGAATTTTCATTCAAGGCGGAGATAATCAAAACAAGGGAGAGGCAGGCCCTAATCCCGCAGGCGCCAGCGATTAACGAGCGCTGCCTAAATTTACCGGACTGCCCCTTGGCTTCTTCTTTCCCCTGCCTCCCTGGTCGTTGGCTTCGTCGTCGTCCCACCTCCCGAGGACCCCGACCGCTGACCTGCGGGGGTTCCTACAAAAGCGACGGCCAAGCAGCTCCAGGGGGGAAGCTTAATCGGGTCGACGGAAGCTGCCTGGGAGGTGGGAGCGGCCAGAATCGGAGCCCCGGCCAGTTCCTCCTTCTACCTAGGTATCTCTCGTCTCGATCCAACTCTGCACTTCCGTTCCATTCCCCCCGTTCCGTCTGGCGTTGTGGCCTCGCCCGGTCCGGCTTCGCCCGATTCTCACATCGTCTTGGTTATTGTTGTTTTTTTTTCAGGTGATTGGGAGAACGAACGAGCTGTGTCGATTAGGTGGGGGCTCCTATTTTCGGCATTCTATCGAGGTATGCTGTATCATGCTCCTCATACCTGCATTCTCCAACGTTCTTCTTTTGAGCCAACATTTCGAGGAGTTCGGTTGTTCTGTGCTTCGTCATGTCTAGGAACAGCGTGTTACGCTATATGTTTTGTTTGCTCTTGCACACTGCAACGCCTCCTTGCCAAACCATGTCTAAGGTGTGACCAACAATTTGTAAGTGTGTTGTTTTAGCATCGCAAATTGTACCCCCATTCATTCCGAGGTTGGGGAATAGTATTATATTGGATAATTGGCTCCAAATACTACTGAGAAAGGAATGGTATATGAACAACGTAGATTGCTTCTTTATCAGTCTTTTCTTTATACAAACAAAATTTTTTTGTCGCGTGATTGATTGGCACTTGGTAGTCAATCTATATATAGAATTGCAGGAAAATAGAGTTAAGAACAGTTGGTTGTGTATACTATTCTATAAAGGGGCGTAATGTCAAACTTAGAAAAACAGATGAGATTTGGTAAGGGAAAATGAGGTTTACCTACGACAACAACTCTGATCTTCCAAAACACTCAATGTAACCTGGCTGCAATATTCCTTCTAGTGCAATTATGTCTGGTAATCTGGTATAGAATATTTTGTCTTACCTTAGAGTGGCAGGTTGGAAGTTATTTGAATCTTGGTATTAACTTTACTTTCCTTCAGGTACACTAAAAGTCACCTTAGGTGCTCTGCTGGGAAGACAAAAATAAAGTACCTTAGTTCAGTCAGTCTGAGTGTGTCAAATGATATAGAATCAAGTTCAAATTACTGCATATCAAAGGAAGCTATCAAATTAACGTGCTGTATGGCTGTCTAGTTTTCTGGCTGTTGCTCCTATTGAACCAAAACGTGAAGGTTAATCACTGTAGTCGTCCCTTATTGATGGATCACAATGGAAATTTAGGCCAACATGACCACACAATTGACATACCAAGGAATGATGTTACCTTCCCATCAACATCTCACCAGGATGACCACAACGACTTGGATGAGTTTCATGACAGCAGAAGTCCTCCAAATGAAACTCCTCCAGTCCCAGAAAGTTCTTCTGGCATGCATGATGCATCATACTCTCAAAACACATCCTCTGTGAGAAGAGATAGAGGCCACCGTCAGCAGAATCCTTTGAATTCTGGCTTCTGGATCTCAATTGAGCTTATTGTAAATGTTAGCCAGATTATAGCAGCTATTTCTGTTCTATCGGTATCAAGGAACGAGCACCCACATGCTCCATTGTTTGTGTGGCTTCTTGGCTATACAATAGGCTGTATTGCTATTCTTCCGCATCTTTATTGGCGGTACCTTCATCGCAATCGCCTGAACATAGAGCAGGAACTGCCAACCCAAAGTTCATCAGAAAGGAACATATCTGAGACTGATTCTTCTGCGGCCGTTTCATCTCCTCACACATCAGAAGCTGTGGATGGCGCCAACAGAACTGGAGTCTCAAGAAGTAACCTACCAATGGCAAGTCCAAGGTACTATTTTTTTTACCTTCATATATTGGCATATAGCATATCTCCAAGGGGCTGCATCACATTATCCTGAGCATTTTGAATACGATGATCACATGACCCTGAGCATTTTGACTTAACATGATTGGTTTGATACTTTGAAGTTTGATCGCATCATCTTTAACAATTTTGCATCCTTTTCCTATTGGTAACCAGATAAAAACATTGGTCTTTACAGTACTTTGTATAAGATTTCCCAGATGCATCATATCAAAATGCTGTGACCATTTGAAATGTTCCCTCTGGGTAACATTTCGGTTCTTATGGATAACTAAAGACTAACAAGTGTATTTAATGTTTTGTAGGTTCTATGCATTGGTCGCTTGCTTTAAATTGGCTCTGGATTGCTTCTTTGCCGTATGGTTTGTTGTGGGGAATGTGTGGGTATTTGGCAGCCGTTCTTCTGCTCATGATGCTCCTAACTTGTATAGGTATGTGCTGCTTGTTTTCAATTCTTCATACCTTCCAGATATTCACAACTTAGATGTTTCATCTTTTGCTTGTAACAATTTTCAGGATCTGTATAGTATTCCTTGCATTCGGCTTCATTGGCTACACATTGCCTTTCATTCTATGTACAATGATATGCTGCTGCCTGCCCTGCATAATCTCCGTTCTGGGTGTCCACGAGGATTTGGATCTCAACAGAGGCGCTACCACGGATACAATCAACGCCTTGGTGGCGTATAAGTTCAAGTCGAGAAGAATTCATGATGGGGATGTGGAAGGAAACGGTGGTGGAGTCTTGGCGGCTGGAACTGACAAGGAACGAACTATCTTGGCAGAAGATGCTGTAAGTTCCTTCATGTTCCTTTTCACATCAGCGCAGCTGTGCTGGACATTGCACATTTGTTGTTGACACATTTGCTTGTCTGGGCTATGCAGATCTGCTGCATCTGCTTGTCAAAATTCTCGAGCAACGAAGATCTACGAGAACTTCCCTGCACACATGTTTTCCACATGGAATGCATAGATAAATGGCTCCAGATAAATGCATTGTGCCCTCTTTGCAAGGCTGAGATAGGGAGCTCAAAAGGTGTTCCCGAAACTGGCTCTGGGAGGTCTGACGATAACAGAGTAGGCAATGACGTTGAGTCACAACGGTAACCGCTGACTGCTCTCTCACGTGAGCATGAGGAGAATGGATGACGTGCTTTTGATGCTGCCTAAACTTGTTATAAATAAGAAACTACAAGTAGGAAGGTTACACTCTATGATACCACAAGTCCCTTTTTTTTCGGTGGAGTTGTGGCATATTGCCTATATAGTATCTCCTACACAGTGCAGGGCAGTGGTCTCTCAAATTTACTCGTGCATTGCTGAAGCTACATTTTCGTGAACATACTGTGGCTTGTTGATGTTAACCTCAGTACTGTTAGAAGTGGCCTGTACTATGTCCCTGTATATAAAATGTTAGTCTATACCTGTGACCATGCCCTTCCTTGTACAGAAAAAAAGGACATCTCCTTTGCATCTGATCAGCTTGCACCAGTGCTGAGCTCTTGTGACTGTTGATCTTATACAATGTGTGAGTTTTTTCAGAATGATTGTCAAGTACTAGCTAGTATCTACAGGTACTTGAAGTACTTTTGCTACTACTTAATGATACTTACAAGAAAATAAATTAAATTACCTTTTGGGCCCACTTAATTGGTATTTGGTTCCACAATTTTGGTACTTTTAGGCACTTCATATATTTCTCACCGTCCGATTCAATATTTTGCAAGTACCGTGGTACTTGACAATCATTCTAAAAGAAGCACAAATGTGTTGGGTACTTGGGTCTTGGTAGATATATCTTGATACCCATTTTTCTCTCCCAATAAACAGAAAAAAAAATATTTTTACTGCAGGAACTTAAAACTCCTACTGATACAAGAAATATGACACCAATTTTAATCGGAATGAAACACTTTTTGTTGAACACAACATAGCATCGCTGCACGACTACTCTGGTCGTGGTTCCTGACGAGAACTTTAAGGCCTGTTTGATCTTTAGAGGTGAACTTTAGCTCTATCTTTTGGTGTCAGTTAGGAAGACGAAACATAATTTTAAAACTAATTAAGTTAGGAAGACAAAACATAATTTTAAAACTAATTAATAAATGAAGGCTAATTTGTGAGTATAATCCATTGATCCTAATTAGCCCACGATTAGCCCAGGTTTTGTTATAGTGAACATGGGCAACACGGGCTAATTACGATCAATATATTCTACTTGTCAATTAGCCTTTATTAATGCAATTAGTTTTGAAATAGGCCTATATTTAGTCTTTCTTATTGATATCAAAAGAGAGCACTAAACTTAAGCCCTCTAGAGCCAAAGAGTGTGTGACCCGCCGTAATCGGTGATGGCAGGTGCTCAAAAAGTGCTACTCCCCTCCGTCCCAAAAAGAATGCAACTACCGCTTCCCGAAGAGTTAAACAAGTTCAACTTTGACAAAATTTATATAAAATAATATTTGTATTCATTGTATATACTAGTTGGATGGCCCACACAAATAGTGCGGGTAGCTAGCTTTTTCATAGTAATATTTGAGGCCTTTATTTCAAAATAAATTCATTCTTTTCGATTTGTGTATTAGATAACTTTAGTTGTCATATAATATGTAATATGGAAAAAATATAAATTCATGACAATTTAAAACTCACCTTATAAGCAAATTGCTCACATGTTACAGATGTATTTATTTATTATTATATTTGATCATATGCTATTTTACTTTCTAAATAATTTAAAATATATTTTACATAGACTTTAAACTCTCAATTTACCCCAAACCATTTAAAATTTATTTGGTATAGACTATATTTAAATATACTTCAGATCCCAAGTCATTTATAAATCAATCGCTATCCTTTTTAGTTTCATAGTTAGTTATAGATTACTCGTTTGCGACAAGAGTCTCAGTAAACTACTATCTTTTATATTTAAATTCTGAACCAAAATAACACTATGTTTTATTTTAAAATTTTGAATTCGACTACCTCTAAGCATGTCCCACTCAAAGTAATAAATGTTACGAAAGAAGAATATTCCTGGGACAAAGAAACTTATCAAGATATCATCAACTAAATGGGCAAGGGATGCATTTTGTTATATGAAATGCAAAAGAAATGGAAAGGACTAATGAGAACAATGGGAAAAGAGATGACCAAGGGTGGATACATGAGGGGGCTAGGGGGCTCTAGCCCCCCCCCCCAACCACCCCACCCAACAAATCGGTTGTAGTCTCCATTGGAAGCAAGGGAAGGAGAAGAAGAAAACACAAAGAGATTGGGTGGGGAGAGAGAAGAAGATATCAACCTCATGTGTTTCTTGGCTAGATCTGCCACTGGACATGACTATCCCTCCTAACTTGTCACACCCAATATCCTATTCTCTTCCGATGACCCACACCAAACCCGTCACCACTTTCTTACATGATGCTTTATATTGATCGATCTCTTTCTATATAAGTTTCTGTTGTATCCAATCATATTTGCCTGTATCTAGAGTATATTTGTAAGCTTTCTATTCATATAGATTTAAGGACAAGTGGTTTATTTTTGAATCTCGAGTAGGGGTTACTTTCACTGTCGGGTTACCCTAGACTGTCTCGGATCACCCCCGGTCATCGGAAGACCCGATACAGTCCCGGGTTACCCGGTTTGACTGACAAGTTATTGAAAGAATTTCAGGTTTTTATAGGTTCGCCTATTCAACACCCCCTCTAGGCATCTACAAGATCCTCTCAAGTTTTCACCCAAGAGTATTTCAGGTATCGATATAAAAAAACATATTCCAATTTCTATCAGTTGTGCACTAGATTTCTCTATGTGTTGCTATATTTGCCACACAAAAGTTTTGCACCACTGATCCAATCCTACAAACTACACAAAGCAATTCTAGGAATGGTAATTGTGATTTGCAATGTGAAAGGTTAAGTAAAGTCCTCATTGAAGCTCCTCTCTAGCGAATGCCCGTGCAAGGGTAAGAATCCCAGTCGATTAACTCTGTGGATGGCCATGGAATTTTCCCATGCGCAAGTGAGTCTCTGCTCACCTCCCGTATGCTCCTCCGAGTATCCCTAGGTAGAGTTTTGGCAAATCGTTGAGCCCTTCTTATTCCTCTTACAAGTACTGGAAGGCACACCGCAAACTCGGTTCGAGGGTCTCGCAAGACTTATAAGCCCTAGATTTGTAACACTTGATGCACACAAGCGCCAACAGCAATACAAAGAGATGTGCAAACGTCACTAAACTCTAGGCTAAGTACCTAAAGCAATGCACTAAGCGGCATAAACTAGCACTAATAAAAGCCTAAGCCTTTTGCTAATTGCCTTAATCTTCTATCGAGCGCTTTTGTGGATTGAGCACTAAAATGTGTGTAGAAAAGCCAATATGTTCACTGAGCTCAAGTACTATTAGAATGGTTGGGACATGGGGTATTTATAGCCCCAACCAAACAAACTTGCTGATGCGCTTGAGGGGAGCAATGAATTAATCGATGCACCACCTCAACTACTAGTTGTGCCATTGACTCCCTGGCCCACCTCTAGCATCGGCTGATCCGATGTTGGTTTCCATGTACCACCAATTATATCGGTGTATTAAATATTCATTCTTCTTCTCTGATCTCGAGCACAAACCAGTTGCCTTCTTCATGGCACCATCGGATTAAATCGGTGGTTACCCAGAGATGTTTCCTCGCTACCCTCTGAGCTAGGGGTGGGTGCAATTTCCTGAAGCCGATTTACCCAAACCCATTCCCGAATTAATCGAACCCAATATCCCCAATCATTATTTTAGGTATGAAGTCAATAGACCTGAATTTTATTTGGGGTACTAATTTCTGGTAAATGATTACCCGAAGTTTACTAAATGTGTAATCTATCTACACCTCCACGTCAAAGAAACCTAAAATATTGGTTGCTAGTTCATTCGACCTCTGACTTTACTTATTTATTTGATCTATGACATATTAATTTGAGCTTTTATTTGATCCTTGCATCATTGAGTTGTTATATGTTTGGGAGAGGTGGAGAGAGCGCAATATATTGGGTACCCGAAAACTCCGGTAGTTATTGTTTTTGGTGAAGTTCAGGTATGTAGCAGTTTAGAAACCCCAAATTATGAAATACCCAACCTGATTTTTCCGAAATACTCGAACACACACCCCTACTTCGAGCACTGATTGATTCAGTGCCTCGATGAACGCCGAAGCTTTTGCCAAAGCGTTGGTGGTCTTCTTGACTAATTTCCCGCAGACTTGCAGGCACTGACAAATTTGCTGGGCATCTCATGCATAGTATCGGCGATGCAATATAGAGAGCTCTCAGTAGGTCAAAGACATCACCGACTAATTCGGCCGCAGTCTTTGTGACCATCACCGTATTGATCGGTGTAAAGCGTTTGGTGCTTCTGTCTTCACTGCTTTTTCATCGTTTCTTTGCAGGTTTTTGTCCAGGCTTTGGAAACACTTGGATGGCTAAAAAACATCCTTGGAACCTATAACATCTAGAATGATACATCTCAATAATTATATTAATCCCCATGTCTATGTTGTCATTTGATCATGAAAATCATAAACGACTAGAGCTATTTTTCTTACACAAGGACAACAAGATAAATGTCAGCGAGGGCACAGATGGTTCCTATAGGAACATAGGTTCTTATATAAGATATATACGGCAAATGACTTGCTTATTTAGGGCACCGGACTATCCCCTCTGAGAAGATGCAAACCGAGCAGGTACTATTGAGTTTAACCAATGGACACTCAAATGGGGAATTCGTAATTACCGAAGAAGAGGCGCTACTACTATATCTGAGATTTCTGGGTTTCAAGGTTCTTGCTCCAACCATTTCGTGATTGATGCCATGTCTGCTTAGCTTGCATATTGTGGATCATACACAGATCAATTTTTACGCAATCCGGTGACCTGCTTCTCTCCTGCTTGCAATTTGCAAACAGTAACAGTTTGCAAGCTGCAATATCCAAGATTTGTAAGCCATTGCACTCCCGAAATCCAACCTTACCAAAACTGTTATACATGCAGAACATTACAGCAAGTCCAGTCCAGTTTATTGTCAAGTCATGCAAGTCACTCAATCACTGGGTGAGACTGCAAGAACATATATCTACGCATAGAAAGTGTATCCCCACATTTATCTAGAGAGGGACAAGCACGATGCAGACACATGCAGGTCCAACAACCTTATTCCTGCTCCTACACACAATTAAGGATTAAGCGGAAAAAGCTTATCCATCCACTGCATTGGAGTTAACTATTGCTTGCCCTTCCTCCTTTATTGCATCACCAAAGAGTTAGAGAGAGAGGAGGAAGAATATCTCCAATTATTGGTACCTTTCTTGGTTCGTTCCGATGATATATATTGTACGTGCAGGCAGACAATACAGCTATGTTCTGCACTATCTATCCTGACCACTCTACTCTTGCCAGCACTCTTGTTTTTGTCGCCTAGTAGAATAAACCTTTTTCCAATGATAAATGAATGAAGCCATCTTATCGCCGTCGTGGAATTGTTGGATTGGATTATTATGCCATAATAGTAGTAATAAGTAAGTAACGATCGATTGAGCTATCTGGATTGTGTAGCTGTATATAAACATGTTAATTACTTTGCTTATATTCGCAGCGATGATACTTATAGTAAGCAAAGCACTGTCTAACTGAACCTGAATCCGGTCAAGATCGAACCCGCGGTACCCATCTCTGTTATGTTATATGCAAGTGCAGTGTAGATCTAGGCTTAACAATACTTGATCTATGTGTATGTGCATGTGTATGTGACTGTGTATATGTGTGTGTACGTGTTAAACCCTAGGTCTAGGAATGGAGAAGGATAAGGGTTTAGATCTATACCATCGCGTGTAGAGGTGTTGGATGGCTCTGTTGATGCCATTGCGAGTTCGTTGGTGAAGGTCTGCGCACGGGCAGCGACGGTCGGAGTAGATAATGTAACCGTGGCTCTGCGCAGTAGATCCCGACGACCTTCAGGGCGCCACCGGCTTTGGCCGGGAACGGCGATGAAGGGAGTGGTGGAGCTTCCCGCCGCCGTAGCGCTAACCCTCTAGATCGGTCTAGGGTTTGAGTGTAGGTGGGGTGAATACTCAGATCAATCTCGTGTTCCGAGCCGTGGCCCCCACCCCTCTCTATATAGCGCTGGCGACAGGGGCCCACCAACCATTAGGGTTGGGCGCCCCCGATCAGGGCGCAGATCAAGGCCCAAAGGCCTTTGGGCCTTTTAGGGCTTAGGAGATCAACCTAACAATCTCCCCCTTGATCTCACTCTTTATCTTATTTTCTTTTCCAGTATATCTTTCATCTCGTCTTAGATTTATGTACAGAGCTTATCTCATCGTCACGATTCTTTATCGATAGAATCAATAGCCACCGTACATGCCTCTAGTCAGAAACGAATTCTCATATCTTATCGGGCCTTCTAATCCAGGAATCATAGGCTTTCCCTTAAACCCATACCGGCTAAATGTTCTTTGAACACATTGGGTGGTAGGCCTTTCGTTAGCGGATCCGCAAGCATATTCTTTGATCTCATTTGCTCGAGACTGATGGTGTGATCCTGGATTCTATCTTTTATCGAATAAAATCTTACTTGTATCGGCTTGGTAGCCGTACTTCTTTTGTTGTTGTGGGCATAGAATACTGCAGGCTGGTTATCGCAGTACATCTTTAATGGTCTTTCTATGCTATCACAATTCGTAAATCGGGTACGAATTTCTTTAGCCATTCTACCTGCGTCGAGGCCTCATAACATGCTATGAACTCAGCATACATCGTTGATGATGTTGTAACTGGTTGCTTTGAGCTTCTCCACGAAATAGCTCCTTCAGCAAGCATGAAGATGTAACCCGTCGTGGATTTTCTGTCATCTTCATCTCCAGCATAATCTGCATCTGCATACCCTTTAATCTCTAGGGAATCAGATCTTCTGTAAGTCAGCATGAGACCTTTCGTGCCTTGCACATAACGGAAAGCTTTCTTTACCAATTTCCAATGTTCTATTCCTGGTTCTTCTTGATATCTGCTTAGCACGTTTGTGACAAAGGCTAAGTCAGGGCGAGTGCACGTTTGTGCATAAGACAAGCTCCCAAGAGCCGAAGAATACGGTACCGCTTTCATCTGTTGTCTTTCATATTCATTCTGGGGACATTGGAATTTCCCAAATCTATCACCCTTGACTATCGGAGCAGGAGTAGGATTACTTTTCTGCATATTATATCTCTCTAAAATCTTTTCTAGGTATGTCTTCTGTGACAATTCTAAAACCCCATTTCTTCTGTCTCGATGAATCTCAATTCCTAATACAAAGGAAGCCTCACCGAGATCTTTCATGTCAAAGTTAG
Organism: Digitaria exilis; assembly: GCA_015342445.1. NCBI lineage: Eukaryota > Viridiplantae > Streptophyta > Magnoliopsida > Poales > Poaceae > Digitaria > Digitaria exilis. Next base: position 1,501,833 of record JACEFO010001768.1, on the reverse strand, counting down.
AGGACAAGAATCTCTTTGTTTCTAGTAATAGACTAATATCGCTACTTGCCAGTAGGATATCGTCCACATACAGTACAAGAAAAATGTATTTCCCTTTCTTGAACTTTGCGAATACGCAATTGTCCTCAATATTCTCTTTAAACCCAAATTTCTTTATCGTTTCGTTAAACTTCAAATACCATTGTCTTGAGGATTGCCTCAATCCATAGATGGATTTCTTAAGATGACATCCCATGTGTTTTTTTCCTTTCACAGCAAAACCCTTAGGTTGCACCATGTAAATATTTTCTTCTAGATTCCCATTTAGGAATGCCGTCTTTACATCCATTTGATGTAGTTCTAGATTATAATGGGCTACTAGAGCCATCATAATTCTAAAAGAATCTTTACAAGAGACTGGAGAAAACGTCTCATTGTAATCTATACCTTCCTTTTGTGTATATCCTTTAGCCACAAGTCGAGCTTTATATCTTTCTATATTCCCTTTGGAGTCACGTTTAGTCTTGTAGACCCATTTACAGCCTACTATTTTGGCTCCTTCAGGAATTTCTACTAAGTCCCAAACTCCATTGGAACTCATCGATTGCATTTCATCTTCCATGGCCTTAAGCCACTTGGATGAATGCTCACTTCTCATGGCAGCTTCGAATGTGGTGGGATCATCCTCCATCCAAAACTCTTCTATTTCATACACTTCATAATCGTCTGGGATTGCTGTCCTTCTTACTCTTTGAGACCTTCTAGGGGCCTCACTATTTGGTACGTTTTCTATTGGAGGCTGATGCTGCTCCCCCTGATCTGCGGCGATATTTTCTATAGGATCCTGAAGGACAGGTTCCATGTTTTCATTCTGTATTGCCACAGGAGGGAACAACTCAGGGACCGACACTGAGGGTGCAGCCACAGTCGGTAGTGAGAAAAATGGCTCCTGGATCATTGGAGTGGGTGCACATACCCGCTTCTCCTCAAGATTAATCTTTCGAACTACCGTGCTCCCCTGAATCATTTCTTCTTCTAGGAAGGCAGCATGTCTTGTTTCCACAAATTTTGTGAATCTGTCTGGACAGTAGAAACGATATCCTTTTGACTTTTCTGTGTAGCCAATGAAATGGCAACTCACAGTCTTAGGATCTAGTTTTCCAATGTTTGGGTTAAATATCTTTGCTTCAGCAGGACTCCCCCACACCCTTAGGTGATTCAATGAGGGTTTTCTGCCTGTCCACAGTTCATATGGTGTTTTAGGCACCGCTTTACTGGGAACTCTGTTGAGAATGTAGATAGCGGTTTTTAAGGCCTCCATCCATAGACTCTCTGGCAGTGTGGAATAGCCTATCATGCTATTCTTCTTTCAGCTACCATGTCCATCAAGGTATGATTTCTTCTTTCAGCTACTCCATTCTGTTGTGGGTCGCCCGGCATTGAATACTGGGCAACAATACCTTGTTCCTGTAGGAACCTTGCAAAAGGTCCTGGAACTTATCCGTATGGGGTATGCCGACCATAGTATTCCCCTCCACGGTCGGATCGTACTATCTTAATCTTTAAATTGTGTTGATTTTCTACTTCAGCCTTGAATATTTTAAATTTATCCAACGCTTCTGATTTTTCTTTAGTCGGATAGATATATCCATAACGGGAATAATCATCTGTAAAAGTTATGAATGAGTCATAACCATCTATGCTCGTAACTGGGAACGGACCGCAGATATCTGTGTGAATTATTTCTAATATACTTGCGCTGTGTTCCGCATGTTTTCTGGTTATCTTTATATATTTCGCTTTTATGCATTCGATGCATTTATCTAAGTCTGAGAACTCAAGAGGTGGAAGAATTTCATTCTTAACCAGCCTTTCTATTCTCCCCTTCGAAATGTGGCCTAATCGGCAGTGCCACAATTTCGATGACATACTCTGAGTTCTCTTTCTTTTTCTGTTGGTGGGTATTGGTTCTTTTGCATTCACATCACAAATAGCATTCACACATTCACGAAGTGATAATAAATATAAATCGTTCTTTCTGAAAGCAATAGAAACAATCGAATCGTTGTAGTCTATTACACACTTGCCGTTTCCAAAACGGCATTCAAATCCATCAATATCAAGTTTTGAAACACTAATCAAGTTCCTTTTAACAGAAGGAACATAGAAAACATCTCTGAGAAGCAACTCAAATCCTGTGTCAAGCACCAAGAGAAGGTCTCCCACCGCCTCCACTTCGGCTTCCACTCCATTCGCGACTTTAATCTTTCTTTCTCTTCTTTGAGTTGTTCGCGTTTGGATGAATCCCTGTAAATAATTTGCAACGTGAATTGTTGCTCAGAGTCAATCCACCAAGTAGATTTCACATAATCTGTATACAGAGATTCATTTACAAATGAAATAATGTTCTCACCATTCTTCTCACACAGCATCTTGTAGTAGTCTGGACAATCTTTCTTGTAGTGTCCCTTCTTCTTGCAGTAGAGACACTGATCTTTGTCCACAGTGCATTGCCCAAGCTTGGGCTGATGCTGCTGGAACTGCTGGGGATTCTGTGGAGCCTTAGACTTGGAGGATTCACCCTTGATGAAGTGACCCTTTTTCTTTTGGTTGTGCACATAGTTCACAGAGCCACCATGTGCAATCTTAAGCCTTTCCTCCTCTTGGGCAAGCATCGCTGTTGTCTTCTCTAGGTCCCATTGCTCAGGACTCAGGTTATAACCAACTACAAAGTTCTCAAACTCTGCAGGAAGTGATTTGAAGATCAAATAAACAATGTGACCCTCATTGAACTCTAAGTTCATCGGTTTGAGTTTGTTGTTGATATTTATCAAATTGTGGATGAACTCTCTAAGTCCACCTCCTCTGTATTTTACACCAACCAGCTTCTCAAGCAACTGGTGAGCATAAATCTTGGAAGAACCAGTATACTGATTCTTAATCTTTTCTAGATATTCAACAACATTCTTACAGTCTGTGATTGCCCCCAGAATGGTAGGCTCTACGGTGTTCTCCACCACTGCTACACATTTCTTGTTAGCAGGTTTCCATTTAATCATTATAAGGTCATAACTCTCTTTGGATGCTTTATAAACATCCTGTGCTTGTTGCCAAGCAGTATCTGTCATGTCATCCCCTCTGACTGGCGCCTGAGGCTCTACAGGCACTGGGTGTGTGAGTATCCAGTCCAATTCTTGCATGGTGAAGAATAGGTTCAGCTTCTTGTGCCATTCATTATAATTATCTCCCCTCAGAGTTGGGATATCTCTGATGGCAACTCCAGCTGAAATCAATTAGGAACAAGTGAGAACAATTTATGAGAATAAAACTGAATATGACTATATGTTTTATCATCAACTTTGGTCAGAAAATAAAACATATAGTGATTTTTCACATTAAAACTTAATCACCTTTGGGCAGAAAAAGGTAATAATGCATGGAATAAACATATCTATGAAATTATAATATTATTATTTTCAACTTTGGTCAGAAAACAATAATATCACAATTATTCTGAAATTTTAATCTATGACTTGAAAATTAATTCATCCCTTTGGTTCAAATTCAAATCACAAGTCAAAATAATCATTATCTATGCAGCGAAAATTATAATATTATTCTATTCAGAAGCAAAATTCTATAATCTGTTCTCTAGACATTTATCCCTTTGGTTCAAAATGAATAGAGATTCAAATTCTGTGCAAATTCAAATTCAAATTCAAATTAAATAGCTTCTGAAAAGAGAAAACAAATAGAAAAAAAATTCTATTCAGGCCGCCCATACAGCCCAAATCGCGCGCGCGCAGCCCATCTGCACGCAGCCCATCTTCGCGCGCTCGCGGCCCAGCTTCCTGCTCGGCCCACCAGCGCGCTCGTCGTATCGCGTCGCGGCTCGGCTCGCTTCGCTCGGCTCGCTCGCTTCGCTCGGCTCGGCTCGGCTCGCTTCGCCCGCTCTGTGTTGGCTCGGCTCGTGGGCCGCAACCTGGGCCTGGGCCGCCAATTCGGCCCAGCGCGGCGCGGCGATCGACCCCGCCTCGATCTCGGCCGTCCGCGCGATCCAACGGCTCGGCGTCGATTTCGCGGGTATAAAAGGGGCCACGACGCGCGGAACCCTAACCCTAGCTCATTTCACTTCTCCTCCCCCTCGGTCGCAGCCGAGATCTCCCCTCCGCGAGCGCCGCCGCGTCGGCGTGCCTCGACTTCCGCCGCCGCGCCATGGATCTCACCATGGCCGGGGCCTCTCTTCTCCTCTTCTTTCCCCACTTCCTCTGCTCCCGTTCCCGACGGTCGTCAAAGCATGGCGCCGCCGCGGGACCCTTCGCCGGCGTGCGCGCTCATCTAACGGTGAACGCGCCGCCGTCGAGCGGTTCGGTGGTGGTGTCTTTGCGCGCTAGCGCACCGGCGTCCCGGTGGCGAGGCGCATCTTCTTGCGCGCTCAGAAGCCGGCGTCCCGGCGTGAAACGCATCGGTAAGTTCTGTGTGTGGATCTGTGTGTGAGAGTATTAGATCTGTGTTGTGGGGATGTAGATCTGGTGTTTGGGGATATGGATCTGTGGTTCTCGAATGGTTCTCTGTTGAAGGGTATTTGGATCTAGGGTTTTGGGTTGTCTTTGTCCAGTGTTTCACCGGATCTGTGTGTGGGGATTCGAGATCTGAGGGTTTCGAGGGTTTGGATCTAGGGTTTCGGATTCGGATCTGATCTGTGACTTGATTTCTTGCGAAATTTTGTCTCTTTTCTCTAGATCTACACTTCTAGTAGGCGACTGATACCAATTGTTATGTTCTATGCAAGTGCAGTGTAGATCTAGGCTTAACAATACTTGATCTATGTGTATATGCATGTGTATGTGACTGTGTATATGTGTGTGTACGTGTTAAACCCTAGGTCTAGGAATGGAGAAGGATAAGGGTTTAGATCTATACCATCGCGTGTAGAGGTGTTGGATGGCTCTGTTGATGCCATTGCGAGTTCGTTGGTGAAGGTCTGCGCACGGGCAGCGACGGTCGGAGTAGATGATGTAACCGTGGCTCTGCGCAGTAGATCCCGACGACCTTCAGGGCGCCACCGGCTTTGGCCGGGAACGGCGATGAAGGGAGTGGTGGAGCTTCCCGCCGCCGTAGCGCTAACCCTCTAGATCGGTCTAGGGTTTGAGTGTAGGTGGGGTGAATACTCAGATCAATCTCGTGTTCCGAGCCGTGGCCCCCACCCCTCTCTATATAGCGCTGGCGACAGGGGCCCACCAACCATTAGGGTTGGGCGCCCCCGATCAGGGCGCAGATCAAGGCCCAAAGGCCTTTGGGCCTTTTAGGGATTAGGAGATCAACCTAACAATCTCATTGTGTCCGTGCGCCGGCGATGGGTCCGGTTTCACGTGCCGCCGGGCCTATCCACCTCACGATCGACCGACGGTCCCTCTAATCATGCAACTTTTTTGTAGTAGGCGTAGATGGAAAGGTTCACGTTTCCCTCGATCCATGCATGGCATCCCTCCCTCATTTTGCCGGCCGGGCCAGGGCATCGCGCGTTCCCTGTAGCCTATGGCGTCGTCGAGCGAGGGCGCGCGCGGCCAGCTGGTTTGGCAGGACGCGAAGGCACGCGGCCGCTGGCGTCGTCCTCGTCGTCGTCCACCATAGCCAGCGAGCTAGCTAGCGCGTACGTGTGGGCGCGAGGGCACAGTCAGGTGATAAGGGCGGGAACGTGGTGTGCCGGAGGAAGACGACGACGAGTAGACGAGGATATGCATGCGCGTGCGGTTGGCTAGCCTGCTGTGCGCGCGCGCGGCGGCATAGGTGTGGGTCCGGGGCCATGCGCTGCTTGCGTCGTGTCGTGCGGTGGCTGGCCGAGCGGGCATGTGTTGACCAATCTCGGGCGACTGATTTGACTGTCGTACCCTCGCTCCTGGGGGTGTGCTATAGCTATTGTGTGGAGGGTAGAACTGACAATGAACACGCGCCCGGCATGAGCCCCCAGACGGCACTATTTAAACAACGGCATCCCCCAGCTCTCCGGCGCTCAACCAAGGTAGAAGCTACTCCAGCGCGCATTCCACTTCCGATCCACCACCACATCCCGATCTCTGAATAATACGGCGAACTCCAGCCCAGCCTGCAATCGCCGTGATCTGCATCTCGTTTAGCTTAGCAATCAGCAATGGAGTCGATCCTGGCGTCCGTCCCTGGCTCCGTGTGCTCGGCGAGCAGCCGGCGGCGGAGGCGGCAGAAACCCGCCGTGGGCAGCGGCGGCCTCGCCGTGCGGTGCAACGCCGTGCTGAAGCAGCACAAGACGAGGCTGTACATCCTGGGCAGGTGCGTCTCCATGCTGCTGTGCTGGCACGACCAAGATGCCGACTGATCGACGAGGCACCAGCGCGCGAGCAGCGTCTGTCTTCCAAGGCTCCAATTGACTTTGGTCGTTGCGTTTATTCAGTGTGTAGAGAGTATAGACTGACGAGAAACAGTGATGTGGTGTGCTAAATGAAATTGGTAGATACTATGTCGGGTTGATTAGGTGCTGAAAAGTTAGGTGCTGAAAAGTCCAGAAACGTAAATCAATGGAATATACGTATGCACTGTGTTGATTATTTTCTTGTATATATTTCTCTCACTCGAGTCATGTACTACTGAATTCAGACATACTTATCAGCATATCGAAGAAGAGATCACAACAAAATGAAGCAACTTACAGCCTCCCCTTTTGTGATACTCCTCAGTCCTGATGAGCTGCATTCAGAGTTTCAGATAGAATGCAGATGTTGCATTCAGGAACTGGGCCTGTACCATCGACCGGCCTCAAAACCACGCACACGCATGCACACAAGTCGCCACGCGCGATCCCAGTTGCAAACCCTAGCCATGCTCGGCTCCTCTGCTCAAAGCATGCGATCCCAGTTGCTTCCCCTTCTCCTCGATCGCATCCTCTGCTCAAAGCCATCCTCTGCATAATCTCCATTCTGGGCGTCCATGAGGATTTGGATCTGAATAGAGGTGCTACCACACATACAATAAATGCCTTGGTGGCGTATTAGTTCAAATCAAGAAGACTTCACGATGGGGATGTGGAAGGAAATGGCGGTGGAGTCTTTGGGGGCTGAAACTGACAAGGAACGAACTTTCTTGGCAGAAGACGCTGTGTAAGTTCCCTCATGTTCCTTTTCATATCAGTGCGATTGTGCTGCGCATTGCACATTTGTTGTTGACACATTTGCTTGTATCGGCTCTGCAGATCTGCCCCCATCTGCTTGTCAAAGTTCTCGAATAACGAAGATCTCCTGCACCCATGTTTTCCACATGGAGTGCATAGATAAATGGCTCCAGATAAACATATATTGCCCTCTTTGCAAGGCTGAGATAGGGGGGCTCAATAGGTGTTCCCGAAACTGGCTCTGGAGGGACTCAAGACCATAACAGAGTAGGCAGTGACGTTGAGTCACAACGGTAACCGCTGACTGCTATCTCACATGAGCATGAGGATGGATGGCGTGCTTTGGATGCGGCCTAAACTCGTTAGTCGTTATAACATAAAGAAACTACAAGTAGGAAGGTTACACTCTATGATGCCACAAGAAACTCCTTTTTCCGATGGACTAGTTGTGCAGGGTAGTATATCAGATTTACTCGTGTATTCCTGAAGCTACATTTTTGTGAACATAGTGTGTAGTTTGTTGATGTTAACCTCCATGCTGTTACAAGTTGCATGTACTATCCCATTGTATATAAAATGTTAGTCTATACTTGTCACCATGTCCTTCCTTGTACAGAAAAAAATGGACATGTCATTTGCATCTGATCAGCTTGCAGCAGTGCTGAGCTTCTGTGATGGTTGATCTTATATGTGTAAACACAAATATGTTGGGTACTAGGGTCTTGGTAGATATATGTTTTTTTTGCGGGTTCTTGGTAGATATATGTTGGTGCCAATTTCTCTCTCAATTAATCAGGGACAAATAATGTTACTGCACGAAGAGGACGCCAATTTTAATCGGAATGCATGTGTATAGATGGGGCGTATAGATGAGTTACTGAAATACAACGAAAGGCAAATGTAAGTATGACACTTGATAATTTAAAAAAAAAAGGATACCACGAAGTTGCAATATGCATTCTCCTTCCTACACCCTTCTGCTTCTTCTCCCTCCCCATTTCCTCTTCTTTCCATGAAGTTCATGAGGGCAAGGGGGCTTGAGCCCCCACTGCCCCCATGCTGGATCCGCTCCTGGTTGTTTTATACACATGTTCAATGCTTATAAAACTTCTGGTCTTTATCAGGTGGCAAAAAAATCAGAAGGAAACACAAATTTGTGTACTGTTTAATTGAACAAGGAGACAGACTTGATGTGTACGTGCGAGATGTTACAAGAAAAACAGGTGCATGGGACAATCTGGTAAGACATCAAGAACTAAATGGGCAAGAGATGCAATTAAAGGAATAAACGTTTTGTTATGTAAAATGCACAAGGAAAAACCTTTTTTTAAATGAAACGAAAAAGTCTGATGACAACAATGAAGAAAGACATGACTACCCCTCCTAACTTATCACACCCAACACCCTATTCCCTTCCCATGACCCCACCAAAAACTAGCCTATGGCCGGCAACATATGACAATATTGTTAATTCCTCTTAACAACATCAATTGTAACTCAAGAACATAGTTCGATTGTAAGACCAGTTTCAGCGGGGATTTCATGGGAAATGAATAGAGTGCCACATAGATATTTTGTATGATGTGGCACTGCATTAATTAAGAGAGAGAGTTGAAATGAGCTTCATGGGGATGAAACTCTCCCTACACAGTTACCTAGGCACTTTGTGTATTGCGTGTAACCTAGGAAACAACAATAGATGAAACTATGCATTGAGAGAGTGGTGTTTCATCCTAGTTTCAAACATTTTTAGATGTTGTGGCACTCTAGGTAGTCGTGTCCATGAAACTCCCATTGAGAATGGCCTAACTTTAGTATGACTTAACTATTTTACGAACATTACCAACTAAAAGTGTAAATTTATATAAAATCTAAGCACAGGATTAAAGTGAAACTAGCTGAAAGCCTATCAGTTGCAAACAAGATAATTGAAACCTTCTCCCCGAGTATCTAGGTTTACTTGGATACATTTTCACCACGTAAATGGTTGATCTAAGCTTTACTTGCCTAACTTTATTCTTTTTTTTTCTCTGGTAAAAGCTATACATAACAGTCGAGCATTTCAAAACCTTCACGCACTCGAATTTTGCTTGCGCAGATTCCACCACGATTTCTTCTTCAGCTCCGATGATTTAAGGGTTACCTATGGCTTGCTGATGAAAAGGGATATCCCGGTGGCTCACAGTGCTGGCGGTTGAGACAGTGGGGGAGCGGAGGTGGGTGGCAGTGGACCCGCTAATTGGGCGATGAGACGACAAGGTGAGCAATGGAATCAAGGGCGGCGGTAGAGAGAGTGATAGTGGATTCGGTGGTGAATCTGCCGGAGACGAGAAGGGCGACAATGAAAGCGGGGTCGAACGGTGGTGGTATGATCAGTTGACAATGGAGAATGGAGAGGTAGAGGGAGGTGGGAGAAGGGAGGGACGGTGGAGGAGGGCATACATACCACATCGGTGTCAGCAATGGTGACGGAGCTGCTGGGAGAAAGGAAGGGTGACGGTGGAGTTTGTGGCGGACCACTCCGAAATTATTCCAAGTTAAGTACCCTGGGACCACTAATCGAGTAGTCAGGCACTTAATCCGGAATAAGCTGGAGCGCCGTCGGATTAAACCTGATTTAACCACGTACTTTTCTCGATCGAAACAACAGCACGCCCACACGAAGGTGAGTTCCAGAGATTACAACATTCCACAAATTTAACATACATAAACAGTATCACCAAGTTATTACAAACCGAGTTTGAATTTAAATCAGAGTATCAAATTCTTGCAGCGGAATTAAATAGTTCATTGCAGCGGAAAGACAAACTAACGACGATACAAGTAACACCATGCTGAAGCCTGCCACGGTGCTACTCCTCCCGTTCCTCGGCAGAGGACGGAACCCACTCGATGTGCCATCCAGGGGGAACCTGGGTAGGCCAAGTAAGGGCATCGACTGCTACATCCAACATTGTACCTGTAAATAAAAGCCACAAGCAAGGCTGAGTATTCTAATACTCAGCAAGGCTTACCCGTCGGGTGAAAACTACATCACTGACATCTAGACATGAGAGGCCTTTGGCTGGTGGGTTTGTTTGCCAAAAAGCAACTAAGAGTAGGTCCTTGCTTTCATGTTTTAGCATCATATTCTAGTAGATTTAACCATTCTAGATTAGCATCCTCTCTAATCATACAAGTGGTGCAATACAATTTATTTCATACAACAAGTTCATCAATCTCATAGTTCCACTTGTTACTCAATGCAGCAAGGCGGTCAAGCAGTCTCATTAACCGCGAGAAGCGGACAGTTCGAACCGAATTTTGCTACCTGGCCAGGGGAAACCCGACACACACGGATAATGCTTGCTATAAAAGGTACAAGCACTTCCCAACCTTTCCCATCGATCCACAATTCGGAACCGGGTCCACTTCCTTAGGATAAAGGTTTACTGCTTCACTCACAGTCTCACGCATATATCCACAAGTGTACGGCAGGGGAAACAAAAGTTTCCAAGGAGAGATGGCTATCGGCCCTAGCTGCTTCAATCTGGTACCGGGCTTACCGATTCCCATATATCGGCATGCATGTGGTACGTTCAAAAACTTGACACACTCAACCACACGTTTCGACCTTAAATCCATTATCATACACGGACGGGAGATCTACGTCTACCATCCCGCCCGTCCATCCTTATGATTCCAACATAAGTAAAGACAAGCAACTCCTATGTCTCGCGAGTGACAGGAAATCACTCGACTTGTAACGGACCTAAAGCATTGCCCTATCGATCCTTTTCATACTAGTGTTGCAAGTCATAGGTACTAGGAATGTGCAGCTAAGGTATTCAATCAACTCCTTGAAACGTAAATGCACAAGCATAGGGAAATTCATAGATGCATAAACTTTAAAGGTTAGGTTATGCTCCAGGGCTTGCCTTCTTGCTCTAGCTGGGGGTTAGCCTCCGGGTTGACTTCCGCTTCGCTGGCACCTCCCTCCGGGATTCCTTCACCGTCGGCGGGGATGAGATGGTAGGTGCCGTCCAGAATAGCGCCTTCTACATGAGATGCATGATTTATTGCGGCTGTCTAATGATTCCAAACAAAGGCCCCGAAGGCCATATTCACCTAGACATGCTTAAGTACTACTTTCTTTTTAAAAAAAATTAGAGGAGGGGTGTGGAAAATTTTTACACAACTTTGATGGTGATTGTGTACATATATAAAAGAATTTCTATTTATTATTTTGAAGATAGGATGCTGTTCTGAATTTTAAACCTTTCCATGTTTTATTTTAATTAATTATAAAAAAAAAAGGTCTATTCTTCTATATAACTCAATTCCACATTAATTCCTTCTCATTTTTGTTTCTCCTTTTCTGTTTATCCTTTTTATCTATAAACTTTATGACAGCTACTGGAGTATAAGAGTTAGGCTCACTCCAAAATTTAGCTAAATCTGAGCTATACAGAATTTATTAAAAAAAATTCAAACTGCTGCCTGCAGAAATGAAATAAATTCATATAAAATCGAAAATATATCCAAATCAGGAAATTTTCCTACCAGAGCTAGTCATGAGTGCAAGGAGGGCTCTGGCCAAGTGGTGGCCCAAAATAACCCTTGGACAGTCCTCAATAAATTTCTATCCGAAAACACATATCTATTTATTTGCTAGTCTAAACAGAGCAAAAATTTAGTTTTGCATTTTAACAAATGTGTTAACAAGTTTTTAGGCCTCTGGAGAAAAATGGTGATTTTTAGCTGCATGGATTATTTTTAACAATTTCTGGACCACAAAAAGACAGGAAACACATTTTAATTCATAACCGAAGCTACAGTCCATATTTTTAGGTCCCCTTTGGACACAAGGTGTCCCAAGTCACTACAAACAACATATCCAAAGCTCAGCCCTAGCGGAGCTCTGGATTTGAAATGGTGCACAAGTTTCTAAATTTATAGTTTGAATTTTAATTCAAAAATGGTTCATCAAAAGTATATACATGCTTAAATGAGATTGGAGTTTACAATCCCTTGAGTCCAGTGAGTATTTTTGTGCATTTTTCTAATTTTTGTACGATTTTTAGTGGATTTTACAAGATTCAGGAAAAATAGATCTAGGTTTAAGAATCTTTTTACGCTGCAGACCCTAGAACCTTCAAAACCTATCAAACAAGTCCCTGACTTTTGCGCAAAGGACCCTAGAAAAACGAAGACGATGAAGAAAGGTCCTCGGCTCGTCGGCGTTGCTACGCCGCCGAAACGACGGCGAGCTAGGGTCGGGGAAGTGGGGGAAAAGCACCAGGGGCTCACCGCGAGTCGGTTGGTGACGGTTGGAAGGCCGGGGAAGCTCGGAAGATGGCCGGCGGCGATGCAGTGGCGGCGCGGTCGCCGCGGCTTCTACGCCGGTGAGGGTAGTGGGTCTCACCGGGGTTGGAGGGATCCTAGAGCACCAGTGGAGCTCGGGGAAGCTGTTGGCGTGCTCGGTTGACCTCGGGGACGGCTCGGCGTAGGGTCTCGACGTGAGGGTACTCCGGCGGCCGAAAAACGGAGATTTGGGGGAAATCTCGATTTCTCGCCGGAGAAGCGATGATAGCTCGAGAGGAGTGGGGGAATGGGAGGCTAGTGAAGAGGTCTAGCTCCGTGCGCGAGGAATTTAGGAATGGTGGAGAGTGGAAGGCGAATTTCACTTCGAAGCTCGGCTCGGTCCGCGCGGCGCGAGGTGGAAGACGACGGAGCGAGGCGCGAGGGAGCGAGCTGGTGAAGTGAGCGAGCTAGGGGAGAGTGTGAGTGGCTCGGTGGAAGGCTTGGGCACGCTAGAGAGGGTCGTGCAGCCTCGGGAGCGCGTGTGAGGAGTAATGGCCGACGTGACGCGCCATGGATGCGCGTCGAGCTCGAACAGAGCGCGCGCGACGGTTGGGCGTCAAAGATTGAGGCGTGGAGCAGTGGAAGATCTCCTGTAGAGCGTCTTGGCGCGGAGCGGGGAGGAATCACGCGCGAGGCGGCTCTGCGCGACGCGCGCGCGAGCGCGCGGCCACGGCGGCGCTCCGCCCGCCATGATGGCGCTCCGCGGCGCGAGGCGAGACGGCGCGTCGACGGCGATGTGACGGTGCGGGAAGGGTTGGACAAGCGCAAGACGACACGCACCACCCGACGCCGCGGCTCGGCCAGCTCGGCGCGGCCTCCGCCGCTCGCCGGCCACGTGGCGGCCGGCGCCCGGCCGGAGCAGGGGCGCGCCAGGGCCACTGTTGGCGCCCGTGGAGCTCCTTTTTTGAACTGAACATGAAAAAGTGTGAAAATAAAAGTTGGAGTTTGAGAGATGGGACACAACTTTCTTTTTGGGGTGAACCTGAAATTTCAAATTTTTCGAGCTCAAACAACCCAATTTCATAAAGGTGCCCAGAACTGTATTTTGAGTTTTTGAGGGGCTAAACTGCAAAATTTTCAAAAGTTCCAAACATTGACTAGGCCTTATTTGTGATGACTAAAAACTTTTATTTTTGGAGATTTTCAAGTTTAGTACAAAAGTTTTGAGATTTCAGTTGTGTGTCAAACAACCCTTGTTTTTTGAATTTCCATTTGAATTTTTGATGGATTTTTGAATTCCATCACCATTATTTCCCTCTTTAAACTGTTTCAAAGGTGTTTTCTTCATTATTACATCAGAGATGTCACAGAGTTGGGGGCGAATGGCGGCAGCGAACTTGGTCGGACATTGAGAATGGAGAGGTGGGAGAAGGGAGGGGTGGAGGAGGAAGGTCGTGGCGGTGTTGGGGACAGCGTTGGACAAAGAATTGGGGCGGGGGTGTGGCATCAGGGGCGGAGCCAAAGGGGGGCAGGCCGGGACCTGGCCCCCCTAATGGTCCGATGTAACATGAGTATAGTCTAATTACCGAGCAGGATACAAGATTAGTTCTACCTTTTTTCAGAAACAGGATTAGTTTTACCTAGACATACAACAAGCTACGTTTTAGACATACAATAGGCCACGTTAGCCCACAGCCCATGATCAAATAGTTAAGTATGGCACGGCGGCATGTGTGATCGATTTGCTTATTCCCACTATTTCTACTTGTACATGCAGTCTATTACATCGCGCCATGTCTTCTTTGTAGTCGTTCGTCCCTCCGCTTGTGTAATGCCGAGACAAAGCGCGCAAGCGGCATCATCAAAGTTGCAAATATGCCGAGCTTACTTTATGTTCTCCACACGATTAATCCAATAATTGGTTGCGAACTTGCAAATATGCCAGGTTTACTTAGACGGCTAGGGCTATCGGGACAGAGGTGGTTGGCGGCGTCGGGTGGAGTTGGACTGTTGGGGTGACAATGCTCGAAGTGGAGGTAGATGCAGCAAAAGCAGCAGAGAGCAGGAAAAGTTATAACTTGGAACGTAGTACGAGGTATTTAGGCGTTGGCGGCGACATGATGTCGATCGTACGTACGGGCCAGCCATGGATGCAAAGCCATGCATCATCATGCATGCTCTGTTGTGATGCTTGTAATAAGAAGTTGGCTCGTACGACGACCGGGACCAGGGTCAGAGGCCACCGAGCAAGTGGCGGCGGAGCGCCTAGGCGAGAGCAGCGCCGGTGGCCGCGAGGCGAGGGAACTGGCCGGCGACGAGGGCCAGCATCGCTAGCCCCGCCCCGAGCAGCCAGAGGACGAAGGCGGCGAGCGCGTGCTCTGGGGCGGCGAGGTGGTGGTGCCACGACGTGAGGACGAGCGCGCCCAGCAGCATGAAAGCTCGCCCGGAGTCGAGGAGCTGCCCGCGGCGGCGCATCCACAGCGGCAGCAGGCTGTCGTTATTAGCGCGCCGGAGCGGTGGATAGCGTATGTCGTTGCCAGCGGCGGCCATCGGGGTCGTGTCCTGTATATTGGTTGAGATTTGAGAACTTGACTGGGGACCGAGGCGGCTTGTTTTATAGTACTAGTATAAAAGTAATAAAGACTAGTAATACCAGATTATGGGGCCGTGAGCTAGGAGGCTTGCTGTTTGCGCGTGCCGTGTGGCGAGTTCATTAGACATGCAATTATTCTTGGCTGTGTTCAGATTGGAAGAAGTAAAAAATAGTTTTAGATAAATAGTGCACTGAGAAGCGTGTTCTGTGAGTAAGGTGAATAGAAAAAACTTGTTGAAAAAGTACTTTTTCCTGAATATAAAGACAGCCACATCTACTTGCAGAGCCGCGTAGTCAATGTTTTGTTCGTACGCTGTAGTCGCGAGCAGCCTCCGCTCATCCTCCTCCTCCAGCATCCTTTGCCCTCCCGCGCGGTGGCGGCCGTCCCGTGACGCGCTCTTGCTGCGCCGCTGCAGCTGTCGCTCTCAACTAACCCGGCAGCAGCAGTGCGTCCTCGCGGCCGCCGTTCGTTCCCAACACGCTCTTGCCGCGCTGTCGAAGCTTCGAGCTCGATCAACCCTGCAGCAGTCCTGCTCCTCCATCGTCTGCTGGCCCTGCTACCCACACGACCGCCGCCTCTCTCTTCTCCCCAGGCCTTGCCTCCTCCCCACGGCACTGCACTTCAGAAACTCCGGCAAGCGTTCTTCAGAAACTCCCTGTTCGCATGACATGTCTCGTTGCCAAATGCCGAGGCACTCGCATCGCATTGCGTTCTAGCGTTACCTGAACGAACCTGACTGCGAAGATGACCCATGCCATGCGTGAGAGAGGGAGTGAATTCACATCCGAGGCAAGGGGGTGTCACGCTCGCACACGATTCGTTCGCTGCTCCTTCAAGCTATTTTTGAGAGTGACAGCAGCGGCGGAGTGAGAGTGACCCATTCCTTCGATGGGCCTATTTTTCCTTTTAGACGTCGATGGGCCTATTCTGAGCGCGGCCCACGCCTGGCAAAAGTCTGGGCTATTCGAATCCCCCCTCGGGCCCTCGCTATTTTTGCGGTTGATATAGGATATTTTTTAAAACGAAATTAAGTTTGGATATAGTAGGATAGTAGTAAACAAAAGGTCACAAACCCCATTCGATTTCATTGTCTTTTATATTTTATATAAGCCAAAAAAAAAAAGCTGCAGCGCAGCGGGGAACATTAAGGCGCTTCCTAAAAAAAACATTATTTATTCCAACTTCTTAATTTTCACCAACTTCTCTCTCACAGAAACACGTTCTACGGTGTTTGCTTTAGGTATAGTGTTTTTTACCCCAATTTGAATACAGCCTTTAGCGTGGCACAGAAAAACGACTGGGTCTGGGTAGGTATTTAGGCGTCGTTGGCCGCATGTCGTACTAGGGGGTTATTATCCATGCTTCGTGATCCTGATGAAGGCGGCTCGTACAGCTGAGTCTCGGCCGGGTCAGAGGCCGCCGAGCAAGTAGCGGCGGAGCGCCCTGGCGAGGGCGGCGCCGGCGGCCGCGAGGCGGGGGAACTGGCCGGCGACGAGGGCCAATGTCGTCAGCCCCGTCCCGAGCAGCCAGAGGACGAAGGCGGCGAACACGACGTGCTCCACATATCGCGCCCTTCCGCGCAGCGCCTCACGTCGTGTGGCCCTCCCGCGTTAGGAAGAGAAGGCGATGTCTACTTGTCTGGGAAGAAATTGGACGCCGCTCATCCTCCTCCTTGAGCATCTGATAATCCTTGCCCTCGCGCCGGCCGCGGCGGCCATTACGTGACGCGTTCTTGCCGCGCCGCTACAGCTGTGGTTCAACCCGGGCACTACGGATGGCAACGGGGCCCCGATCCCCGATCCTCGGTGTGGATTTTATCCATTAAGGGATATAAATAGGGTGATTTTACTCTCCGTGGGGAGCTTAACAGGCAAAAACACGTCCCCGTCGGGTGAGCCGGGGATACGAACGTTCACGGTGTCCCCGTCCCCGTTCCCCATCGGGGTCCCCGCATAAGTGCATAGATACATAAAGACCAAAAGAAGCCCACCTTAACATAGCAGCCCAGGCCCATAAAGGACATACAAATACCGCGTTCCAGGCTTCCAGTTCCAGCGTAACCCTACCCTCTCATTCCTCTTCTCCCGTCTCCACAGCCGCCGTCTCCTCCAGCTCTCTCTCACACGCAGTTACAGTCTCTCTCTATCTCTCTCTCACACGGACTCCCTCCCGCGCACACACAATCCAGCCTCCAAAGCTCCCGAGCAACGCCTCTCCGCGCGCGGCGCACACATGATGTGTGCTGTGTCCGTCACCGGTCAGCATTCAGAGTGAACAAGCAAGCTGCTGGATCGAGTAAACAAGCAAATTGCTGGATCCACCAAGCTCGAGTTTAATGCCTACTTGCTATTATTTAGTCGATTTGATTTTGCATCTAAAAATTGTATATTGATCTCGTATTGTACTAGTTGAATGTTGTTTTTTTCGGGGATTATTCGGGGCCAGGGTCCCCGTCGGGTCTGTGATCCCCGTTCGGGGATGGGGACGGGGATAATCTGTCCCGTGAGCACTAACGGGGACGGGGAGCAGGAATCTTCAGCAAACGGGGAGCAGGACGTTCGGCCGGTCCCCGAGGGGGATAGCCCCGTTGCCATCCCTACGGGCACTCGATCGCATTGCGTTTTCTAGCGTTACCTGAACCTGACTGACGGGTGACGAAGATGACCCATGCGTGACACATCCAAGGCAAACGGAAGGGGGTGTGGCCGCCCTCGCAACGAAGTGGCTAGCGGACGGCCCTGAATCCTTCCGTCAGAATGTCAGATACCCTCGGTGCCAGAGCAATTGCCAACCCGAAACGTAGCAACCCGCTCGCAGTAAGCAGTCGCGGCTCCCCCGTCGCGCCGCCGCTGCCGTAGAGACCATAGAGGATCTGAGAAGAACGTGAGCGGCGCGCCGCTGCTGGGATCCGTTATAGGCGATGAATCACGGCACAGATCTCCGGGTTGCAAGGGAAAGGGTCCAGCAGAGGTCGAGTTTTTGCGAACCTCACCGGCGGCGATTATTAGGCGTCAATTTGTAAATTTGTCAGTTATTAAGACTTTTTTTTTAGAAAAAGTTGAAACTATTATTAAATCGCGATCCAAAATAGTTTTTTTTAGCGAATCGCGATCCAAAATAGTGGGCCAGGCCAGTACTACGTGCCGGCTATGCGGCCCAAGCCTGGGCACGGACATGGGCCAGGCCACGGGCCGCGTGCCTGCTGGCCATCTATAGCTGTTATCTTTCCCTCAAAAAAAAAAATCTATAGCTGTTATCACACCACTCATGCTCTGCCGCTCTGGTAGTTGCTGCTCGAGTCTGGACTCTGAGGTGAAAGAGGAGTCAAAATGTCAAATTCAAGGCTTCAAAACTGAAGGCATTGGCCGTTGGGCATTTCGTGGGAAAAAAAAATCCCTGCAGCACTCCTGCAAACAGCCCTCCGTGCAGCACCGCCTCCGTGCAGCGAATTCTTTTCCTCTCATTTCGTGACTCCGCAAGGAGCTTTTCTGCTGCGCGATGACGCTCTCGTACCGTACCGCTTTGATTTGCATGGCAACACGATTTGTTTAAAACTGCTTTTTGTTTAGACGTGAACGTACTGGAAGACGTCGCTAACAATGGAATGGCATCAAATAGGCCATTTGATTGGATATTTGGATGGAGCAAACAGTGCTAACGGGAGACGTTCAGACGTGGCACACTAGAGGTATCATCAGAGGGCGACGCCATCGATCTGGCGTGTCGTGTAGACGTGTACTCGTGTGTGCTCTGCATCTTCGTTGGTTGGACATGGACTGATCAGAGGCCGCCGAGCAGCTAGCCACGGAGCGCCGTGGCGAGAGGAGCGGCGGCGGCGGCGAGCCTGGGGAAGTGCCCGGCGACGAGCGACAGCGTCGCCAGCCCGACGCCGAGCAGCCAGAGGGCGAATCCGGCGAGCACGTGCTCGGCGTTGTCGCAGCCGGCGAGGAGGCGGCGGCACGTGATGAGGACCAGCGCGCCGAGCAGCATCAAGGCGCGGCCGGAGTCGAGGAGCACGCCGCGGCGGCGGTCGTCAATGGCGCGGCCGGGGTATCGCATCTCCGGCGGCGCAGCCATCGTCCTCGATCGCTTTCCTTCTTCCAGGTGCGCTGCCGTGTCAGACTGTCAGTGCAAGTCAGTCTGGACAAAAATGTTATGCATCCTTGATGTATTTGTGTCTCTGTGCAGGTGCCTTTTATAGGAGCAGAGCAGCTGCGTACCACCGGCCGGTTTTATCCGATCAGAGGTGGAGCTTCCCGGCGAGCGAGTAGTCGTCAGCGACGTAAAAGTCGACACCTTTTTCACAGAGACTTCCGGGTCGGAACACCTCGTCGTCAACGTCCAGGGTCCATCCGGGCACGAGGGCGGCGGACTATTGGCGGTCATTCATTAATAACCGGTGATCGAGAGACTCCGGGATGGCCGGATGGGGTGGCGACGTGGATCAGTGTCCGTCCTTTCGTAGTTCGAAGGACGCTTATCGCAGGGCAAGGACGCTTATCACATTAGGCTTCTCCGATCCCCTGTCAGAGTCTTGGTTTAGCCATCACGCGTAGTACCGATCCTTTTGGCGCGGCGCGTTATCTCGGAATGTCAGACGGGATTCGGCATCAGATGAGCAGAGTATGTGCATCGGGGCCATATTTAGTTTCTCAACTTTCTATCAAATTAGTACACTCACAATCGTGCTCAGTGTTATAGAATATGTCATCTTATCACCAACAGTGGCGGAGCTGGCCGAAAATTTTAGGTGGGGCGGAGTCACTGGCAAGCACAAATGACTAATGAAGACCAAGCTAAAGGCCGCTATTTCAAAGTTCTCATATGTGGAAATCGAGTGTGCGAAGCAGAAAGCGAACCATTAAACCAGGCTAGCAATGAGCAATAAATGTATTTTTATCCTTTCCAATAGCCATTTGGGTTCCAATAAATCTGTCCTCTTACACCTTTACAAACTCTTTCCAAGAAGTATGCGTTGATACACTAAGTCATTTAGGTTGCATTTTTAAATCCCTAACCCTGAATTCTAAATACTATCCCAATCAAATAATTCGATTCTGAATTGTTAATACTAAACATTAGCATGCTCCCTAGCCTTACTTGAACGCATGGTGGGAGCTCCACAGACACGGCTACTGGACGGACCAGGGCCCTGTTCGGCTGGAGCCGAACAGGCTGCAGGGTGCCTTTGCGCCTGAACCGCTTCAAGCTGCAGCAAACACGGTGCAGCCGGTGGCCAGCACGGGCACGACTTTTTCTCCGCATCAGCAATTCAGCATCGTGTGGCCCTCGCTTGCTTTTTGCTCACCGTCACAGGCTGGAGGGCTCGAAGCGTTGCGGTCGGCCAGCAAATTAATTGGGCCATCGAATACTCCCTAGATCCAGCCCAGTACGAAGTTCTTCTTCCTCCTTCAACCAGACGTCCAGTGGCCAGCTCCGAGACTCCATTCGTCGCTCCGGCGTCTAGATCGCCATGAAGACAGAAAGGGGTGGGAGGTCTCTCCATGCGTAGGTGGGGCAGCTGCCTCACCCTGCTGTATGGGAGCTCCGCCTCTGATCACCAACTTGTTACCAACTTTCCGCTAATTTTTCGAACTAAATAAGCCTACCAATGAATTACTATGAAGCACGAAGAGCGTCGAGAATGGAGGTGCGGTTCGCGTCTGCTACGCCACTTGGTGATAACAGTGACCAGAGCCTGCTGACAGTGACCAATGCTACGATCAGCATGCGAAACGTACAACTTGATCGTAGCTTTAAGAGTCCGGTGCTCAGCAAGGCGTGCTGGTGCTGACGAGGCAAGCCTCGGCAACTGAAGATTGCATTGCAGGTTCTTGAATACTTGATGTCTCCGATGTTCGATACCAACTGGTGCATTGGTCGGTGCACACGGGAGTGGACCGGGTAAAAACGATCGAGTTGACTTGACTCACGTCATATGAACCAGGATGGCAGGATGACATGCCCATGAGCTCATCCTCAGCTCCGCAGACTCCTCGCGGGTCGCCGCGAGACCAAGTCTGGCAACGGTAACAGCTCCTGAGTTCGTTGTGTGATGACTCGAGTGCACTAATAATACGCCGCAACAACGGCGTCGCGCTCCTGCACATGTAACTGTGTCCGGCTGATCAAGAGAGGGGAACTTGCGACCACTTATTCCATACATGCAGTTTCAGCAAGCAAATTTGGCACAAGGTGGCCACTCTGACCAATGTTCAAACGTTCACTGTTCACTCACCTTCACTGATTGACTGGTGGTTGCATGCGAGACGAAGCCAGCCTAAGAGCAGAAGAAAATGAGTCGACTCCACAATTATGCTGGTCGGCTGGAGGATTTGGAAGACCAGAAATGGTTGCATCTTTGACAACAGATCAGCACGTCCAAATGAGGTGATAAATTCAATCCTGCAAGAAGCCATGCTTTGGACACAGGCCGGAAACCCACGCTTATCAAGTCTGGGATGGCCAAGAGCGACATCGGAGACAAGGCTGTCTACCTTTCCGAGTTAGGCACCCCATCTCTGTTATTTTTGGTCGTTGTCGTTTATTTACAGTAGCTAAGAAATTCTACTTTGTAAACTGTGTACGTGTGCCTGGTTTAAAGGCACGTTCTTCTTAATACAAAGATACGTAGCTCTCCAACGTATTCTCGAAAAAAAACTATATCCGGCTGATGATGATCGATACCAAATTACAGGCGGGTCGATCTGGAACGACCCATAGACCTGAAGCTCGACCGTCCATAACCTGGAGGGCAAGACGCCCATCGACAAACCCAATAACCAGGAGGGACGTTCTCCAGCACCTCGAGAAGGTCGTCCTTAGACACCACCTCCAAGCTTGCGTCATGGCTTGATTGGCTTCCATTGCTCGTGCTCTGCTGTACCCTTCTCGGCTGCCATTTTCTTCAGTTCGATCGGTGTGTCTGTAATGATGAGATTAGAGAGTATGCATGCCAGTGCTAGTTTTTTCTCGCGTAATTACTGCGTGATCGGGTTCGTTTGAATCGTTAATGAGTTTTGCTCCATAAGGAAGATCGCGCTTGAAATTCTGCCAACGACAAGAAGCTCGCGGCGCCGCTATGGTTGGCGTCGACTTCGAGAACCGTGGTTGTAACACCCTGGTTTAGGATTTCATAGAATTGACAAGAATGTTCATATCAATAAGTTGTATTTTTTTCGGAAGCTCATCCAAAAGAACTTTGAGGTTAAACCTGTTTGGCCTAAAGCATTTTCGGAATGGGTGATTGATCAAGAACTTCTTTTTATATCCGCATGAGTGAGGGCAAAGTATGCAGAAAAGATTAATGTTGATCTATGAGGGAAGTCTTGAGGTCCTAGAGAGCTGGCGTAAGCAGGCGCGGCCCGAGGAAGGTGGGGGCGTTACCGTGACCTTCCCCGAGAGGAGCACCAGAACTGCTCTTCCGGGCCGTGCGGCACCGCTTTGCCAGGCGTTGCCACCGTCGGTTCAAAACTGACCTTGACCAGCCATGTTAACGAATGAGTCATTTTTACAAAATTACATCAGGTAATTCTTCTCTCCCTCGATATGGGCCGTGGAGTACGGATCCGACAGTTAATAATCCTGATCTAATTCATATTGCTGCTTGCTTGAGTGATGTAAATTTGGGACTTGTAAGTCTAGCTAGACCGTCCAACCAAGTTTGTAATGTGCTTATCGGTGCTTGTGAGTAGAAGGAAAGACTCACATGTATTTGTCTGAAACTCTACCCTAGTAAAGACGAGAGGGCGCATCAGGGAGGGGCGAACAGAGACTCATTTGTGCGCGGAAAAGTCTCGTGATCATGCATAGAGTTATTAGACTAGGAAGCTTGCCCTTGCACGGACATTACCTAGAGAGGGGTTCCAATAATGAATTAGAGAAGTTTTAGGATACTTGGAAAAAAGGAGAACCGTCCATTCCCAAAGATCCAGCGGTGGTAAGGTAGGAGGTACTAAGAGGTACCAAGAGGTAAAGTACCCGGAGGTACCAACTAAAAATAATTATTTTTATTAATAAAAAGGGTAAATGGGTAATTTTAAAGGAGAAAGTATTGTACAGACTCAAACGACCGGTTCTTTTAGAGATCGCCGCCATTTCCTCTCGGTGGTCTGACGAGTAGAAAATGAGAAGTGGTAATTTTTTTTTAAAACAATAGTAAAACAGAAAGTGGTTAAAAAAATTTAAAACAGTTAAAAAACAGAAAAAGTAAAATATTTTAAAAACAGTCAAAATCAGAAAAGTGGTAAAAACTTTAAAAATCATAAACAGTCAGGAAACATAATAAATTTAAAAAATCAGAAAACGTGCTAGAAAATTTTTAAACCCGTAAAAAACATAAAAAAATTAGAAAGGTGAAAAAATTAAGTAAAAAAACATGCTGCATTGAAAAAAAAATGTGGATGACCATTGCATACCAACAATTAACTATATCACACTGGAAAAATATGTGTATGACCATTCACTGGTGTTCACTGGTTACATCACCATGCATAAAACATTACATCAAAAGAAATAGTTCCACCAGACAATTTATTAAAGCTAGAGTTTCTTCTTGCTTCTGGTATTTGCAGCTGGATTTGTTGGGCTGGTTTCTTCAACTGGAGCCCTCCGTGGTGTATACTTCTTCTCCAACCTGTGGTCTAGAAAGTTTCAGACAGTAGTATACTTCCAGATCCAGAAACATGCACCAATTAACGATTAAACTCTAGAGCAAGCAAGCACTAACCAGCTGTCTGAATGCTTGTATGTGGTTCGCTAGATTACTTCTCTTTCTCTCAATCTGCAGTGAAGCAACAAGCCTTCGTGACAAAAAAAAAAAGGTACAACAAGTTCACCCAAATTTGCAGATGGCATATCCCAAATTTGGTAGTAGCACAGGCCACTGCAAGTCTTGAGTGGCCAAAATATATCATTTAGTAGTAGCAGAAATATTTCATATATATGGCATAGAAATGATATTTTCTTTTTGTCAATATACAATTATACAGACATCACTGCATGCATAATTAAGTGTCACAAGTGTGTTTTTAAGAACAACACAGCTCCAAAAACAGGTGAAAGTGCATTACTCGACATAAGTTTTTAGTTCCACTAAGATGTATCATAAACTTTTGCAGTGTTCTATATGGAAAAAACAATAATTACCTCTGAAAGGCATTCCATTATTCGCTTACAGCATTCAAACTGAAGAACAGTGATGGCAAACTGATCTAGCTGATAACTGAATAAGCTACGACAACACTGATGTAATGTCCCGGGTATCCACCTTAAGTTCCCCGTGGCCTGTGGTACATAAACTGGAGGAGGAATGTTTCAGGAGGAACATCGTTTTTTTTGTGAGAACCAGGAGGAACATCGTTGAAAAGATATCGGGGGCACTCCTTTCCTTCATCCCATTTGAGAACATCTGCATGCGCTCATACTTTATTTGTGCAAAAATATGGCACAGGAATTAAAAAGAAAAAAAGGAAAACGAGTATACCATGTGCTGGCCTGGATGCCTGGGCCTGGGCGCGCGCGACCTGGGCGCAGGGGCTCGGCGGCCTGGAGGCGCGTGGGTGCTGCGGCCAGGGGAGCGGCATCTCGGTGGCCAAGGGGTGAGGCGGAGTCGCCGGATCTGGCCGGCGGTGGCGACGCAGTGCCGGGGACGGCGACGCCTTGGCCGGCGGCGGCTAGGGTTCCCGGCCTCCTCCATGGCGACCGGAGGGTGAGAACGAGGAACGACGACGAGATGTGGCGGGGACGACCGGCGATGAGGCCACAATGACGGTAGGGAGGGTGGGAGCAGAGGGAGGCGGCGGCGGCACGGATGTGGAGTCGCGGGCTCGTGGCGCGGAGGGGAGGAACTCGATCCGAACAGGAACATGTCTCTCGTGGGCAGGAGAGACAGTCGTGAGGTTCCCTTAATGCCCTTTCCCTTTTTTTTAAAAAAAAATAAATACTTAGCCAAATACATCTTAAGATCGATGGCTATAATTAATTAGGCAAACAGTACCACTTGGTACCTCCTGGTACCTGCCAAGCATTGTAAAACAGCTCAATGAATTAATGAGGACTAGTGGAAAGTTTACGAGCTTTTTGATACCTTGGAAAAATTATCGTAACAGAAGTTTAGGTTTTCTACCTCAATTACATTCTGCACTTCGTATTTGCACTTACTTTCGCTTTTATCATTCCTAATTGTCTCGTGTAGTTTATAGGATTCGACTTAGGGTGCAAAACTTTATGCAGTAGATATAGCAATACATAGAAAAATCTAACACATATTATGATAGAAATTGGTATATATTTTTATGTATGGTCAGATCCTTAGTTTCTAGAACACATAATTCACCATGTTTCTTAATGTGTCACAGAAACCTTCACCATGCAATTGATTATACGCCAGATAAAAAAAGGTATGCAGATAATCTCACTTTTTTTCACTCGATTTCCTTTTTTTTACCAAGGGTTAAGTCTCGCATTAAGTCCAACCAGATATAGGAAAAAGTCTACTTAACCCCTCCAACTATGGAGGGTGGAACACATCACCTCCGAACTATGAAAGTGGTTTTTTACCCCTGAACTTTCTAAAACCGGGCAAATCAACCCCTACAACGGTTTTGGATGGTGGTTTTCTACAGTAAAGGCGGTTTTGTCTTTTTTTTTATTTCAGTTGAATACTTAAAAATTGTAATAAATCATAAACATATCATATAATACGAAATCTAATTTTATTGGACTCCATATGAGTAGATCTACACAGTGCACATATAATATAGTATGCTTTAGAATATTTGAAGAAGTCAATTTGCATGTGAATCCTGGAATCCTCCTCATGCGGCAACTTAATTATTTTGTTCCATTTAGCTTGAGCCGATGCTTCCATAATTGTATTTTATCTAAAATCCAGTGTCAACAGACTAACGTGTACAAATTTCATATATGTGGACCTACACTTGTTAGATACTATAGCAGGCTCAACCATGCTATTGCATAAAAACTATTTGTACCCTATTTTATCATATATGGATGTAACTAAAGTGAAAACTTTTATATTTTTTCCCTCCAGTATTTGCCCTTTTATTTTCTAATAAATGTAGTAGGCAATGACAATTTCTTTTTCGTTGACTAATCACTAGGTCAAGTAGATAATCAAGGGCTATCTTGGACAGCACACAACTCAATATATGTAGTAGATAGGCAGTACTCACTGGGTGCATGGCGGTTGAACGTGGCGCATGAAGCGAGAGCACTGAAAATTGCTGATGCGGTGCTTATGTTGATGAACCCAACAAGAACATTTGATGCATCTGCTGTCTCTCTACGGTAGATTCCAAGAACTACAACGATTCATAGCAGCAACATTTGGAAACGGAGAGTCCCCTTGTGATTGTGATTGAGGGTTTAGTCACCATGTATTGTCCTGTTGGTCGGGGGGCTAAACCCCCCCCCCCCCCCCTACACACACTCGATGTATTTGACCCGGTTTCTGATTAAAATTTTCTATTTCCAAGTTATATCATTGGCCATGGTTCGCTTGCATTCTTTGGTATCGCCAGTTCGAAGAGATGTTGATGGTCTGCTCCCGATAGGTTCACCACCACCGAGCCCCCAACCGGTCAACGACAGACTATGCTTGCCTTGAGCGGGTGGCTGGCTTGACTGTCATTGTCACCGCTATTGAATCTACAGTCAAGATTTTCTAGGCTGCATTGGGTACGGGCTAGATTAGGGCATGGATAGGGCCAAACCCAAGCCTTACACAGGTGGGAAAAAAATAAATTTAATTCCAAAACGCCTTAAGGTTCGTGCAATTTTTATGGACGAGACCACTTGAGCTGTTGAGCAAAACTCATTTCTTCTGTTTTGTATTCCTGGTTTCATCATCTTAATCAGTCTCAGGCTTTCAGATACAAGTCAGTATACGAGACGGAATAATTAAACCTTGGCTGGAAAAATGATTCAATATGCGAATACCGTGCAGTTAGCACAGAATCAAATCTGACTGAACCCATCTCCAGCCTATCTGCTCCTTGTTTATCTGCTGCAATGCCCGCATGCTTATTTTTCACCAAGTGGACGTGCAAAATAAGCAAAGGAGGAGACAGCGGCGCCGTGTCCATTGGTGTCCTCGACTGAAGCGTGCAGGTGCCGCCATTCTTTAGCCGATAGGTCCTCCTGCCTGCACACTCACACACTCAAGTTCGAAGACAGTCCTGGACACCTGGTCTATGCTACCTGAAGACAATCGTTCCCTGTCTGTCATCTCTGGAAGTGCAGCCTGTGGTTGGTGGTTTCGGTCTAGTATCTTATAGCATCCAGCTTGCGGTTGGTTAATCCTCCTGACTATGTTATCCCAGTAGTTAATCTAAATCTAATTGTACTGGGTTCATGTTTGATTTATAGGTTTCCATACAGGTTCTGTACCGACTGATATTCAGGGCATCAGTGAGCATATGCTTGTCAGTATTTCCAGACATGTCCAGTGTAATGTTTAGTTAAACAGGTCCACATATTTGTCAGATTCTACATATCATTTTTGTAGCCGTCAAGAGCTGACCTAACATGTTATCCCAGTAGTTAATCTAATTGTACCGGGTTCATGTTTGATTTATAGGTTTCGATCTGTGCCTTCCTACAGTTTGGAATTCCAGCTGATGGTCATAGCCGTGCATTGCCGAGATCATGTGCTTAGTTGATTCAGGCAGCTCTCGGAGTTGGTGGCTTGGTGCTACTTGCAATTTTTTAGCCTATTTCTTGGAATCTTGATCCGGTTCTTGTGGAGCATCAAGTGGTTGGGGGGACGTAACAGATAGAAGGGCAAACTAACCACAAGTTGGAAGATATAAGATGGACCGGAATAGCCAACCACAGGGTGCACCCTACTAGTGATTATAGGCAACAATGAACAACTAATAAGATCATTTTATTTTACTTTTTTTTGACCGGGAGGATATCATTTTATATGCTAGACCATTTTTTCAGAACCGAGTGCCATGCTAGATCTATTTAATTATAATTTATAAGGGACTTTCTAATCAGGATGTCATGCAATCGTGCATGCAGTTGCCATGCAATTGGTGGTGCTTTGAATCGTGCATGACATTGCAATGTTTATAGTTTTTTTTTAATTTTTTTGTGGGAAAAAAACTTAAACTGAACATTGGATAAAATTGGTTTGTGCCTATTTGTGGGCAGCATTTTTTATGAATATTTCTTTCTTTTGATCTTATTCATACAGGAGAACATCAAGACGGTGATACACTGCTAGAGTTGGGTAAGGCGAGTACAAGAAGATTGCAATCACAAGGTGCAAGCATGGCAACTAGTTATGAGGACCATGAGTCATGTAATGGAGATATGGTTACTGCTAACAGTCTGGACTCTTGAACACTGGTAGCATAGACTATCTGCTGAGAAAGTGTGGGAGTGAGGCAGGACCTATCGGCCAAAGAACGTAGCACCTGCGAGCTTTAGTGGAGGACACCAATGGCGACGGCACCATGTCTCCTCCCTTGCTTATTTTGCGCGTCCACTTGGTGAAAACATAAGCAAGCAGGCAGTGCAGCAGATAAACAAGCAGCAGGTAGGCTGGAGATGGGTTCAGTCAGATTTGATTCTGGCTGTGTTTAGATGCAAAAGATCTTTTGCACTTACTATTCATTCCCCTCACAGAACACGCATCCCTAAAAATTCCTTTTTCACCTTTCCTATTCATCCCCCTCACATAACACGCATCCCAGAAACAAAAGATCTTTTCCCTTCATCAACTAGACACAGCCTCTGTGCCAACTGCACGGTATTCGCATACTGAATCCTTTTCCAGCCAGGGTTCTTCTGACAGTGACTGACTAATCTGAGAGGCTGTGACTGGAGTAAGATGATGCGACCGAAGAATCCAGAACAGAACATGTTATGTCGTGTTATCACTGGACTCGAGGGATTGTTCTTGACTGAAACATTATACTACTGAACTTTGGACTTGAGAGCGCATCTGAAGATATAAAATGCTATGGTTCCCTGGATGGGGAAACGATTTAAAATCTGGCCATGAGCTCGATCTGCGTCGGTCATTGCGGTTGTCCTGCCTTCTCTGCATTGGCAGCATTGCAACTGCAGACTTGCATGGAAGCGTCGGGCATTCCAGCGTCGGATGCTCTGTCTAGCTGCCACTGGGGAATTTCTGCTTCGTGTTCCTTTTTTGTTCGGCTTGTTCCCGAAAACACGAGCGGAAGGGGACAACTAAAGAAGGCTTCTTTGGAGAGCAAAAATGGATTGAAAGAGACTGAAAATGTGTAGAGTGTATACTAGCATTGTTGACATTGATTTGCTGAGCAGTGAGCACTGAATAATGCTGCCAGCGTTGGAAATAGACCTGAAACTGTCAACAGAACAAGAAATGGAACATCAACATAACAATTGTCAACCTGTATATTCTAGCATGATCGAAGATAGTAAACAATCCAATATTGGTGTAAGCAGGACAGCAGGTGGTGGCTTCCCACCAAATGCAATGCCAATTTCAAAACCTTCCTGAATTCATTCATTCAGGAATTGGGTTATTCAGGTGCTAGGCACACATCGCCAACCAACACCACTCATCCACCCACCCACCCATTATCTTATTAGTTAAACTACTAATCCAATACCAATTCCCACATGACACCAGCAACAACCATCCCCTAATCACCCACCTAATCACGTCATCAACCTTAATCACGAGGAGCTAAGTTTCCTTTTCGCCGTCGCCTTTCTCTCCCTCTGCTTCCTGGAGACAGACGACTTGTTCATCAGTTGTTCATGTCGAGCATGCCCTCGTGGAAGGCGGCGACGCGGTCCGGGGTGACGCACTGCGTAATAAGCCGTGCCCCTGGCTTGTGGGCCCACGGCTTCACGAGGATACACGTGGCGATGTAGTCCAGGTTTGTCAGAGGCACGACGTGCGCCGGCGGGCCCCACCCGTAGTCCACCTCCGCGAACCCGAGCCGCGTCCAGTCGGAGACCAGCAGCGTCCGGTAGTCCGCCGTGATCTGGTACGGGTCGACGCCGTCGCCGCCGCTCCCCATCTCCCCGGACGCCCACCGCGCGAACTCCGACGGCATCCGCCGCTTCCCGTCCTTGATGATCCTCACCACCTCCGTCACGGATGACCCCGCCACCTTCCCCGCCGGCGCCGACACCCTCATGATGTAGTAGCAGTTTCCGTAGAACCCGGCGCCGCCGCGCGGGAGGGTGGCGTGGAGCATCGGCCGCGCGTTCATGGCGAAGCAGAGGTGGACGGGCGAGTCCGGATCGAACCCGGCGGCCCGGGTCCGGCTCCGCCACGCCTTGGCGATCAGCACCTCGAACGCCGAGCACCACCCGGCGCCGCCGCTCGCCGCGGCGTACTGGGACTTGAAGTGGTTGATGTAGTCGGCGGAGATGTCGATGGCGAGGTACTCGAGCCCCTTGGCGCCGTCGGGGCGTGAAGGGAGGCCGCCGACGAGGGCGCCGGTGGGGTCCGGGATCGCGTCGCGCCCCCACTGGGGATCCATCGACGGCGCGCCGCCGCGGGCGAGCTCGCCGACGGCGTTCATGAACTGCGCGGCGCCGGGGCCGTCGGCGACGGCATGGCTGAAGCGGAAGCCGACGACGAAGCCGCCGCAGGCGAAGGAGGTGACCTGGACGAGGAGGACGAGGGCGCGCTCGTCGTCCTCCTCGCCGGCGGTGGGGGTGGGAGGGAGGAGCTCGTCCTTGGGGATCATCAATGGAGCCTCGAGGTAGTCCACGTCCTCGAGGCTGCACCCCGCCGTGGCTTCAGTGAACAACACGCCGGCGTTGTTGCAGTCCACTGCCTGCTGCGCGCCGTCCTCGGAGAGGACGAGACGGCCGGCGAGTGGGTAGTAGTGGACCAATGCCCGTGCCAGCGCCCTCTCGATCGTCCTCGCCGGGCTCGCCGAGGCATCAATGTCGCCGTCGCCGGCGACGAAGGCCCGGTCAGCGGATGGCGCCTTGAACACGTGGAGCGACTCGATGAGCGCCATTTGCGTGGGGTACCGGTCGAGCCACGAGAGGCGGAGCGGGCCGGCCGGCGTCGGCTCGGCCGGGACAACCCGCCGCGCCGGGAGCCGGTCGATGGACTTGCTCGCCGCCGCCGCCGCCGCCATGGAATTAATCACGGAACGGAGCAAAGATTTGCTTCTAGGATGGAATTAATCACGGAATGGATGAGGAAAGATTTGCTTCAAGGATGGATGGAGAATGGGATGAAGCTGGAGCTGGTGGTGGCTGCTGGTTGGTGCTCTGCTCCTCCTCTCCGACCCTTGCGTGGGTTGGATTTGATTTGGTTGTTGGCTTGACTTGGCTCGGAAGGGAGGGGCGCGTACGTATTTATAGGTGCGTGGACTCTGGCATGGTGACGAGGATGAGAGTAGGATGGAAGTCGTCGACGCGCTCCGGCGGAGTTGCTACGTCGGGGTCAAAGGTACGGTGGTGCCAGCCATTTAGGCCACGGTGGAGCCGAGCTGGGTTTGGTTTCCCAACTTTATCCAATCGCAGCCACCCGTGCTCCAGCCTCCAGACACCACTGTACACTCGTGTGGGGCCGCACACCTCATGAGCAGCTCACAGCTTCCTCTTCGTCTCCATGCAAATCGCAACAGCACACATTGATGCATACGCATTCCTACTTCTGAACCTACTTCGATGCACAATATTTCTCGATATAAATCCGCATTATTCATCGATTATTCTTGTTATTTGCCACTAGTACTATTTTCTCGATGATGACATTTGCGGACAGCAGTCCATTGAAGAATCATAAGAACATTTGCAGGCTGGCGTCACAATTGCCGGGTACAAGCCCTTGCAATGGTTCAGTAGTTCCTGCATGGGCTCTGTAAACTCTGTTGACCTTATAACTGGTACGGTCAGTCAATCAGTATAACCGTTAACCAATTGTATGGGTGGATTACTATCTACTCCAATTTAGATAAAATCCTTGGCAGTTGCCGAAACTGATATGTCACCTGCCATGTCTGACAGAGAAGCCGGGAGAAAGATTCATGATTCTAGTTTCACGGGGCATACTTTATTCCCTGGTTCTCCAAAAGCCTTGGTACATGCTGCGGCGTCTCTTTCACCATCATTTCAGTACGCACGAATTAATCCCTCTCTGAAAGAGATTTCCCAGCAGCAAAGGACTCAGAGCCGAGACGTACGACGACGGGTTCCAAACATCCAATTTCAATGTGAAGTCACGCTCCCATGCGCTTTGCTTCCTCCAACCAAGGCAGAGGTACCGGGTCCATGGACAGACACGGTCCAAACGAAGGCGCGTCCTCTTCTACGCTTGTTACTCACCCCTCAAATTGGTATAACTGGGGTGACCGATCATCAGTCCACGAGAGAAATATTCAATAGTCCGCGAGAGCAGATTAGCGAGATAGAGACATGAGACCGTACTAGTTTAGAGAGAGAGAGAGAGAGAGAGAGAGAGAGAGAGAGTTTGGTGTAAATCGAGTGCCATGGATCATGGATGCGGGCAAGATGGAGCAGTTGTTTACTGCTGGGTGCGGGCAACCCGCGCGCAACCGGAGCTTTCAGCATGCACTTCATGTGCGCGCACGGGAGCTCTGCATATCTCAGATGGAGCTAGCTCGCTTGCTTGCTTTGTGACGAACCAAGACGCCTTTTTTTTGCCTTTGGCTTTTGTCTTTCTTTATACGGCAAGTGTGTCCGTGTGTGGGACATCTCAGCCTTCTCTTTTTCAGAAGGTTGCAATTGGGTCGGGGTGGGTGGATGAGCAGACTAACAGAGTGCTCTCATCTTTATTCTTTATTTTTAAGTTGATCACAAAGAACAAATGGTAGCTTAATTAGCTTGAAATTTAACAAGCACTAGTTACAAACTTACAAGCATGCGGAATGTGTGGCGCTCTGCACTTTTCGCACTTGTTTCGTCGGAAACACACACGCCTTTACCTATCGTTTTCGCAATGCTATAGAATATCCAATCGTTTCGTAATGCTACCGGTATATCCAGCAAAACCTTATTCATCGGTGTAATGAGCACAACATAAATCAACGGCAGCAGAAGCTTATTCCAACAATCTTTTTTTTTCTAAAAAGCCTATTAGTATTCTCCGGAATATTTGTTTTCTTGAAAGTCCATAGGGTTATATAGCACGAGCAACGAACTTTTGGAGACGCAGACGATGACGACTGTGTCAACACAAACAGCCAAAAAGTGCACGCAGCTTCCTCAACGGCTGCTAAATTATTGGGAAAAGCTAGCGACCTACAAGAGTCAGAGATGCCGATACCAGTTGTTCATACTTAACACATGAGCCGAGTACGGAAAAAGTGGTTGGTGAAATGGCAAGCATCATGGCGATGTGTGCTTTCCATGTAATGCCGCATTGATCTGACGAATAAACGATAACAATCCTAATCCTTCCATTAGTGTGGCCGAATAGTTGGTCAGTGGGCTGCTAGCTAGGGTTACGCTTAGCTGACGCTACCATATTTTTTTCTTCTTTTGTCTTGCGTATTTGAACGTAACCTTCTTTGTTCCTCCCGTGTTTGTGGTGTGATTATTGTTTTGTCAATTGCCACCGTGTCTTTCTTTAAAAAATAACATTGTGTCTGTTCAGAGCAGCTGAAAAACCAACATCAAGCTAGATTCCTACTTTCAGTGCTTTAGCTGCCTGAAACGATGATTTTGAGAGGTCTGTGATTTAGACAGGTAATCTAACGATTAGTTTGTATTTCACGGAGAAGTAACTGTCAAGAAAGTGATCGATCAATCTGGCTGCCACTATAAAAAGGTTAGCTAGCCGGTCTCTCTCTCTTACTTATTACAGGCTTACAGCCTTGTTCGCCCTCTACACCTAACCATTTCTTCAGTTAAACTCGTCCCTGGGAGTGGAGGATCCTAATGGAGCCACCACTTTGGCTCACATCAACACGCAAAAGATCTGCTCAAGTGGAGCAAACACAATGATCAGAAATTTGACTCGTTTATATGTCTCTAGCACTGCAAAGTTCAAAAGTTACAACGCTCTCCCACCCAGTTCATGCATCTGTATTCAGGCCCCGTTTAGTTTCCCAAATATTCCCAAAAAAAACACTATTCATCCAACTTTTCACTATTCATCCCATCCCTTCTACTCACATAACACTATTCATCTACAGTGTTTTTTTTGGTGAACAGTGTATTTTCGGGGAATCTTTCCCCAATCTAAACGCACCCTCAGGCATGTTTTCAATGCTCTGAACAATGTGCATATGGCTGCTGCTGCTGCATTTGCTAGCGGATGGCCATGGCCTACATGGTTGCGTATAGCATGTTTCTTCTATCCATCCATGTAGCTAGAGATCGATGGGGAATTGGGGATAATGTTAAGAATGCAGGCACCAGGTGGGAGCTAGTAGCAACCT
Organism: Digitaria exilis; assembly: GCA_015342445.1. Lineage (NCBI taxonomy): Eukaryota > Viridiplantae > Streptophyta > Magnoliopsida > Poales > Poaceae > Digitaria > Digitaria exilis. Next base: position 1,467,433 of record JACEFO010001768.1, on the reverse strand, counting down.
TCCCTTCAGCAACCACCAGCTTGTCCCATGGCGCCTAGAACTTGGATGGGTTGCTGCCTACCCAACTGAAGCCTCCATTCTTCAGCAGACTAGCAGTGCTGTCGGCTAACAGGCAAAAAAAAAAAAAAAAAAAAACTCGTCAGTGTGGCACGAACGCGCGCACGAGGTCAAAAGTTTTTCAGCATTTCATCGCTGTTGCGTGTTGTACACCTGCGAGTGTACGTATATCTAGTCGTATTTTAATTTCTTCACGCAGTACAACGTAACGTAGGCGACTTCCATTGCTATTCTGAAAAGGTTCAGTACAGGATAGATAGACTGGTATTAGGCCGTGACTACATACCACTTTGAAGTATGAAATTCAGAGAATAAAGTCGTCGCACGCCTGAATGAAATGGATATTGGAACCAAGAATACTATCCCGGTGGAGTTAGGCTGACAAAAATGTACTTATCATTTTCCTGAGGAAGAAGGGTATCTGTAAAATTTGCGCAATTTCTTCAGTAAACTTGCATATACTATTTCCGTATATAACTGACTAAAATGTAACTCTGTAAGTTATCTGCAAAGTACAGATTTGCAACTGACCTTCTACTTTCAGTACATATTTGTGAAATTTGACTGACAAAAAATCGTACAGAAGAAGACAAAAGTTTTGGAAGAGAAGCACAGGAAAACTGGCATTGCTACGTTGACTGACATGAGTACATTTTGGAATCAAGAAGGAAAAAAAGTGACCGACTGGCGGGTATCCTGAAAGGGGCCGGCCCTTCCCGTTGTGCAATCATTTTCAATTTGGGCCCCCTTGACTTTGCGACTCTTGGCCCATTACGTAAGAATTAGTACCAAATTTTGCCAGCAAGACAACAGAGGCCTCTCTCTTATCGAAGCCGTTGCTTCCCGGTCAGACGGTGAAGACTCTCTCCCAGACAGCGCAGCAGGGGACAGGACTCCCCTCTCCGCCGCGTAACCGCATTTCTCCAACCCTCTCCTCCTCCCTCCCCGCGAAGCAAAAACTCTGCGATCTGACGGGAATCTCCCCCAATTTCCAGCTCGATTCCCCATCGCCGCCCACCCACCCAACCGCCCGCCCGCCCGCCCGTGCGCTTCCCTGTCCCTCTCACCTCCACCTCGTCTCCCTCCTCGTCCGCGTGCTCCTCCCCCCTCCCACCCACCGAGTCGGAGGGCGAGATCCAGATCCGGGTCACCAGATCCGCCTCCGCCGCCGGCCGCCATGAACCCGACGCGGCCCTCGCAGGCGTCGTTCCGGGACCGCACCAACGAGTTCCGATCCGCCGTCGAGAGCGCGCGCCGCCACGCGGGCCCTTCCTCCTCCACGGTCGCCGCCGCCGCGGCGAGCAGCAGCGGGAGCGGCGGCGGCGGCGGGCCCCTCGATGGGACGATCGCGGCCACGTCGGCGCGCTCCGAGTTCAACAACCGCGCGTCCAAGATTGGGCTCGGGATCCACCAGACCTCCCAGAAGCTAGCCCGCCTCGCCAAATGTACGCCCCCGCCTCCTGGTTCCCTCTCGTGCCTCCTGTCGCTGCCGATAAGTTAGATTGGTAGTCTTTCGTGAGCGCTGTCTTCAGTGAGATTCCGAGATGCGATAGTTGGCTGTGATGAGTGATTTGCTTATTGGTACCTACTTCTGCAACTTGCTATGTGGGTGAGGGTATGCCATGGTTGGTATCGATGATGTTACTCTTCTAGTGATTCCATTAGCATAATGTTGCAGTGAAGCAAGCCGAGATGACCATTCTTTCACCCAAGTCTATTAACATGCTCCCATGATTAGTGTTTGCTATGTGGATTCAAGTGTATTGAACGAAGACCGTACTCTTTTTATACCTGCTGAATAACTGTGTTACTAATGATTGATTGGAGCTGCTCTGGTATTGTCAGATCGGATTCAATACCCCTTTGCTAATGTTTCTGCCACTGTTACAGTGGATGCCGTTGCCTATATACAAAGTGCTTTAGTGCTTTCGGGGATGGAAGTTTGTGCTTATAATCATAAAAAGGAACGCTTTGGGGAAATGTGGATAGGTTAGTTCCAGGCTGCCAGTTGTTTGTAGGATGCATATTGGTGGCATATGTTCCTTTTTGTGCCAATGCTGCATGCATGGCTTGACTTCCTACTTCTTCATGTAATGTCTTAATGGAAGTCCGTTCTCAATGATTTAACTGCTCTGGCCTTTCATCTATGATGCTAATAAATAGTTGGCGAAAAGTTCAACTTCAATGTGTATTTGATTGTTGCCTCCGTTTGAATATTCTAGTTGCAGTCAGTTAACTTAAATCTGACATTACATATCTGTATCTTATGAATCCTCAATCATATAGTTTTTTTAGTTATGGTGCTATCAAGAGGTCTAATTATATACACATTAGTTTTAGTGGCATTACAGGTGATGTGGTACCACCAAACATCCTCATTGACCTCTTATCATGAATACTCATATGCATCAATACTGATATTATGAAATGAATGTTTGCAGTGGCAAAGAGGACATCTGTTTTTGATGACCCTACTGTGGAGATTCAAGAGCTGACTGCAGTTATCAAGAAGGATATCACTGCTCTGAACACTGCTGTTGTAGACCTACAAGCTCTCTGCAATTCACAAAATGAGAGTGGGAATCTGTCCAAGGACACAACAAATCATTCCACGACAGTTGTGGACAACCTAAAAAACCGTCTGATGAGTGCAACAAAAGAATTTAAAGAAGTTCTTACCATGCGAACAGAGGTCAGATAAAATTTTCTTTCCCTTTTCTCAATTTTAAAGTCTTTAGTACAGGTGGTTGCTTAAAGCCTTTATTGCCTTGATATACAGAACATGAAGGTTCATGAAAATAGAAGGCAAATGTTCTCCTCATCAGCTGCAAAGGATGCATCAAATCCATTCGTCCGTCAACGTCCCCTTGTTGCTAGGGACCCATCTGAGTCCTCTGTGCCCCCAGCACCATGGGCCAGCGACTCTGCATCTACCCCATTGTTCCAGAGGTACAGCCACACAGACTTGATGATTTTGTACTTTCACCTTTTAGCAGCCATTCAAAATCATCTTATTTTAATTCTTTCACATGCTATACTGGATGTGGGTTGGGCATAAGGCGTCTTACACTACGTTACACTTGACTCCTTTTTCACAAATCGCCTTATTTTCCCTCTATTCACTTGGTATTAATGTTGTCTAGTGTCACCTGTAGGTAATGTGGTACAAAAGAGATACTTTTTTTTTAATAAAACCCCCATGTCTGTCTGAGTACATAGCATCAGTAGGTACTGGTCAGGAATATTTAGAAAGCAATTTGGGCTTGGAAAATCATATCGTACCTGCAAGGCTGCAAATGTAAACAACCAATAATCAGAACCCCACCCCACCCTTATCCATGCACAGCCCTATCCATTGATTCCAGAGAGGCAGAGACAAGCAGCCTGTGCACTAACCCTGCTTACTAGTTACTAGAGTTTAATTCAGATGTAATGTAGATGGGTATTTTCTATTGATGGAACAACATCATTGCTTACTGACAAAATTTGTTTATTAATATACGGCAGACATAGTTCAGTGGGGGTTCATCACTGTCTGTATTATTGTTTGAAGAAATGCTGCCAAACATGTTTTATGTTATGTTGAAACAAGATATGCTTTTCATTTTGTTCTCTATGCCATGCTAATGTTGAAGTATAAATTGTCTAGACTAACACTCTTGGCAGAATACATTTGTTTCTCAGCTATATAAAACATTGTCAGTACTTTAAGAGTTCTACTCACAAATTTGTGCTCTTCACCAGGAAGAAGACTAATGGAGACCATGGAGCATCATCATCATCGTCCCAGCCTTTCATGCAGCAGCAGCAGTTGGCGACACAACAGGACAGTTACATGCAGAGCAGAGCTGAAGCACTACAAAATGTGGAATCAACCATTCATGAGCTGAGCAACATCTTCACACAGTTGGCAACCATGGTTTCTCAACAGGGAGAGCTAGCAATAAGGTGAACCTTCCTCACCCATAGTTATTCAACGTATATTATTCATCTATTATCTGGAGACAAATAGCTTGCCTTGAGTTCAAATCGGTATCTTCATTTTTGTAGAGGTGCTAATACATTCAAGGTATAAGGACATGGCCTCACTTCAACAATCTGTTAGCGTTATGAGAGATGAACATTATCTGAAATTGTTAGCCTTAAATCTGGGCGTTTTTGGGTGCCAAGTTGTAGGGTTGTTGGTATAACTGGTATTTGCATATGAGCAGTGCCCACAAATTGATTATATGCTGAGGATAAAAAAGATTTAATTTATTGCAGAGCTTGGTAGGTTATCTATTTAGTTAGGAAGTAGGAGATTGTTTATTAGGAATGTGGATATTTTGTGAAGGGCAAGCTAGTCGTTGTACATGTGGACAGCATTGTCGGACAAGAAACCTTCATAGTAAAAGGGGCCACTTATTCCATTATGATTTTGGGAGACACCAAACAAGTTTGGTACCTGGATGTAAGGTTGGGATGAGTTCCGTGTCTAGGAGACATTTGTCTCCCTCGATGCTTTATATCCCTTTCACTAAAAGTCCAGCATCGATTTTGAGGATTAACCCAGATCGATGTTGTATTCGTGCTTTCTATTGGGCTATTGGCTTTTGTCTTTTCTTAATGTTGAGTTGTTAATGACAGAATTGACGAGAACATGGATGACACCCTTGCTAACGTTGAGGGAGCGCAGGGCCAGCTCCTGAAGTACCTCAACAGCATCTCATCGAACAGGTGGCTGATGATGAAGATATTCTTTGTGCTGATGGTGTTCCTCATGATCTTCATATTCTTTGTCGCTTGATTCCTTATGTACCATCTTGTCCCACATACTCTGCATAGATGGCTACTATGCGTAGTATTCTTTAATTTTTACTTATACTACTACACCGTGTACACAATTTTCACCCCGGATGATGAGCAACCGTTCACCTGCTTGTGGTCATGTAAATTGGGAGAAGCTCATGCACGATATTTACACAATATGTTTGATATAGTTTTCCCCTGACAGCTTGTGTACACAATTTTCACCACGGATGATAAGCAACCCTTCAGCTGCTTGTGATCATGTAAATTGGGAGAAGCTCATGCACTGATCCGTTACTCTTGATGAGTGGCGATATTTCCACAATATGCTTGATATAGTATCGCTGGGCAGCTTGTGGTCATGTAAATTGGGAGGAGCTCCTGCCCTGATCTGATACTCGAGTGGCGATATTTCCACAACATGTTTGATATATTATATCCGGACAACCAGAAAGCATAATAGGTGATCGCAATGTTTCTGAATCGCTCCTCATCATTGCTAGTAGATCGCTACTACGGGTTTGTGCCATACAATCTACTTTTCTGATTGTTCCTTCGTGTCTGTTGCATCGATGTCAGTACTTTGGTAACATACTCTCAATTATTAGCCTTTATGATCTGCTGGCTATGCCTTCAGGGCTGACACATTTTCCGCTCGGATATCGTTCTTTACGGCAAACATTGATGAGGGTGAATACTGGCATCTTAATTTGATCCTTAATCATGCTTTATAATGTTCACGCTCTTTTTTTGGCTAATAAAAAGAAGAAAACAATCATCAGGCGTAGTGAGTCGTGACACTGGGCGTACTTGGTCCTTTATTTTTAGCGCTGAAGATTTGGCCGAAAAAAAAACTACTGCAAAGGCTGTGCGCAGCCAAGATTCACTCGTTAACCAAAGAGATTAAAGAAGCAATGACCGCCAAACTCGTGGGCTCGTGGCGTTGCGAGTCGCGGCCACTGGCCAGCAAACAAGCATGCCTACTGTCACAGTGATAGCAATGTCACTCAGGCACCAGCCCTGCGATCTCCATCTCAGCCAACTCAGACTGAATTTCCTGGTCTTGGGAGCGCTCTAGCTCAGTTCATCAGAAAATCGTTAGCCACCACGATACAGGTTTCTGCGACGTCACACGTCAGGCCACGGAAAGACGAGGGCACGAGGCAGCCGTGGCACGGCACCGCCGCGCGCGTGGCGTGTGCAACCTGGCAAGACGTCGCGCGTGCGGGTGGATAGAGTTGCAGCTAGCGATAAACCACGCGGGCGAGGGCAAACCACCCTCCACCCTCCACCTCTCTCTCTTTCTCTCGCCTTCCGCCGCTGCTTAAACAAACGCCAGGCAAAGCTGCGGCACGCGTCTCCTCCACTCTACCTCCCTCCACCCATCTCAAAACCCTAGCGCCTGCCTGCCTGCGCCTCCAGCCCAATCCTCCATCCCCACCCGAATCCCCGATCCCCGGCGGCGAGGTACCCCCCACGCCGGTTCGCCTACGCAGATCGGCGGCCGCTCCGAGCCGGGGCAGATTCAGATTCGGGTGGGGCGCGCCGCCTCGTCGAAGGCACACCGCGGGCGGCCGGGGAGCATGGTGGGCGGGGGGAGGCGGGGAGGAGCGGCGGACGAGGTGAAGCTCAACACCGGCAACGTGTTCGCGGCGCTCGAGTCCCTCAAGAAGAAGAAGAAGGGCGACAAGGGGAAGGCGGCCGGGTCCTCGTCCTCGAGGAAGAAGCACGGCGACGGGGCGGCGCAGCAGCAGGAGCCGCCGCAGAAGGAGGTCTTCTGGGCGCCCGCGCCGCTCACCACCAAGTCCTGGGCCGACGTCGAGGACGACGACGACGACGACTACTTCGCCACCACCGCGCCCCCGCGCCCCGTCTGGGGAGCCTCCGACCACGGTGACGAGGCGGGGAAGGACGAGGAGGACGTCGAGGACGCTGTTCGCGCCGCCCTTCAGGAGGTCTATTTTCGCTCCTCTATATGCATGTGGATTTAATTGATTGATGAACTGTGCCCCGGAATGTTAGTACCTTTGGATATACTTACTGTAGTTGGCTGGTCGATCGTTGGCGCGAAGTTGTTGTAGTGTGGGATACAAAGTTATGTAGGCTTATCTGTTTGATTGATTGCTGCCGGCAACGGATGCATATATTCCCTTCAGTTGTCCAATGCATGCTCAATATGGCTACGATGATCGGTTTTTAGTGTATAGAAACGCTGAATTTCCTCTGCAAAATGCTGAAGGTGTATAATATGGCCACACGTTGCCCTTCGTTCAAATGATTGTCTTGTTGTGCAGCATACCTGTACCTGGCAAAACGGCATGATGTAGCTGCAAACACGGAATCGTTCGATTGAATCATGAAACATCCTGTAGGCTGACATCGCTGACGCTTATTATGCCGCTTGATTAATGCTGGTAATGAATGTATTTATTCGCAATAGCAATCAATTCTTAGTAGAAACGGTAGTTTGCCACGCAAAAATGCCATAGGTATGTCCATGACGATTTTATCCTTCTCACCGAATGATTGTCTTGTTGTACAGCATATGCGTAGCTGACAAAACGGCATGATGTAGTTGCATGCAGAATTGTCAGAATGAGACATGAAACGCCATGTAGGCTTACAATTATTATGCTGTTTTGGTAACGGATGCAAGTATTCATTGTAGCAATCAGTTCCTATTGTGGCAAAAGCGGTCGGCTGTGCTATAGATATGACGGTGTTATATTTTATCCTTTTCTCGAATGATTGTCTTGCTGTGCTGTATATGCTTAGCTGGCAAATTAACACGACACAATTGTATATATGGAATTGGCAAATTGGCGTCTCAATGTCTAGATGTTTATTTTTGGCAACTAATGGCGCATCTCAGCAGTGAGCATTAGTGTGTTATGTATCCTGGTAAGGGTATGCACAGAAGATTATTAGTATATAGTTAAGAGGCTATCAGGCACATAGTGCATGCAAATTTGTTTTGGCTCTTACAGTTTTACTTCTAATTGTCTGGAATCTAGATAACTATATAATTCAACAGCAAGCTCATTTTTATTCTTACGCTTTAGGATATAACATGCTTGATTGTTTGGCCTCAATGATGTTCTTAGATGTATTTTCTTCATCATACTACAGGACATCGAGAGTGATGATGAGGACCTTGATGATGAGGTTGATGATGGTGCTGAGGACGAACATGAGCATGAAGCAGAAGAGACTCCAGCTGAACCTCCCATGAAGACAGTTGCACCACCTGCACCCCCCAAAGATACAGAAAGGCAGTTATCTAAGAAGGAGCTGAAAAAGAAGGAATTAGCAGAACTTGATGCTGTATTGGCTGAGCTGGGACTTTCTGGGAACTCAAGCAATGCTGCACAGGATGGTAAGAATTGTAAATGCGACAGTACGTTATGTTGCCCCCTGTATGTTTTATGGTGCTTGAATCATGTTTGTATGATGTCTGGATTGAGGAGAACCTGAATTCCTGATCCCAATATCTTTCTGTGGTTGGTGTTGTTTTTATGGATTTTGTTTTCTCATGTTATATTTTTCTTGCAGCTGAGAAGAAAGGTGCAAACCAAATTGGTGATGGAGAGAAAAAGGAAGATGCTCCAGCCCCTTCAGAGAGCAAGACCTCCAAGAAGAAGAAAAAGAAAGACAAAAGTTCCAAGGAGGCAAAAGAAACACAAGAAGCAGCTGATGGGTCAGAGGAGACCGCCAGTGCAGAACTTGATGAGGAAGCTGCATCTGCGGATGTGAAGGAGCGCCTAAAGAAGATGGCTTCTATGAAGAAGAAGAAATCAAGCAAAGAGATGGACACCGCTGCCAAAATTGCTGCTGCTGAGGCTGCAGCAAGGAGCGCAAGGCTCGCGGCAGCTAAGAAGAAAGAGAAGAGTCATTACAACCAGCAGCCCGTGCGGTAAATGGGCAAAAAGTTTTGAAATGCTCTCAGTTTGATATCCCCTTGTTCGTTTTGAACTCACAATAAACTTTTTTTGAGATGTCTTTATGACTGTGAAGCGCCTTTCTGAGTTTGATTTGAGAATTCATGGAAGGCCTTTGTGGTCGCAAAACAGTCGTGTAATTGTGTTTCGAATTGTTCATCCAATTGAACTTCATGGACAACATGGCCAGTCAGGGCTTTCTTCGGTCCCTCCTGTAGTTTGGCTAGGCTTGTCAATTATCCTCTGCTTGCTTTTTTTACCATACACCTCTATTCCTGTAATCAACCGTGGGATGGTAGCGCGTGCTCTGTTTTGCAGCTCACTGAATGTAATACACGGGGTATCTTCTATTCCTCTGATTAATCTCACAATTGCTTACTATTCCTCTTATTACTAGTTACACTAGCTTTTGATCTCTGTCGGCGATTTATGCTGACTAGGTTCTCGAGGGGGTGCCCCGAGAGAAGGGTTTAGGGAGAAGTCGTCGAGAATCTAGAGCCGAAGGTGACAAGAGACAGTTTTAGACAGGTTCGGGTCGCCGGAGCACAATACCCTACGTCCTGTATGGTGTATCTTGTATTGATGAGATGTTGCAATGCCTGGCGGCGTTGCCCCATGGTCTAATCTAGGGACCCCTGCCCTCCTTTATATATCCTAGGGGGCGAGGTTTACATGGTAAGTCTCCTAGTCAGTTACAATTGAAGAGTCCTAGTAGGACAATGTGTCCTAGTAGGAGTCTAGCTTGATTAGGGAACCTGGGGTTTCTATACCCAACAAGCCCCCGAGCGCTTCATTGCCTGAAGTACAACCCTGCTGTGAGTCTTGGAATATTGCTGAGTTGTTTGTCAACTCGAGTTCTTCTGAAGTCATCCGAGTTCTCTCAGCTTTGTTGTATGAAGACTTTGAGGTGCTCAAAAACTTCTTGGAGAATCTCATTGGTGCGCACCGTAAAGGTGCGCCCAATTGGGCAGCCCCCGAGCCTCGTTTTGCTTTGAAGAAGGAATTCGAGGGTCTTCAATGAATATTTCCCGAAGAGCTTCAATTTCCGAAGAATCCGAGTTTTTTTAACCCTAGCGTTGCCTCCGAGATTCGGTATTAACCGAAAAATTCCGAAGAATCTTTGATGACGTACCCGCAGCCCCCGAGCCTTGATCCGATTTAATAAATCGGATTAAGGATCTGGACACCAGGATTTGTAGAAGATCTGATGTAACTCCGATGGAGCGAAGATGTCCGAGTACTTTGCTGAAAACGTACTCGGCGAGCATCATGGTCCGAGTTCTTTGTTGAAAAAAGAACCCGGCTGACGTGGTGGTCTGAGTTCTTTGTTGAAAAAAGAACCCAGCAGGCGTAGTGGCCCGAGTTCTAAAAGAACCCAGCTTGCATCAGCCCCCGAGCACGAAAGTGCGCGGAACTGCGATGGTGTGCCGAAGCTTGGTCTGCAAAAATAAAAATATTATGCAGCAAATGTTGAAGAATATTTGAAAAACTGAAATTTATTCAGTCTTGTCGACGAATCGATAAGATATTGCGCAAGTTGCATAAAACTTCTCAGATTATGGAAGCAAGTTGGTATGTGTACAAAACAGAAAACACCAAAGAAATCAACAAGAGCGCGAATGACACGAGAAAAAAATTGACGAAAGTGCGCAAAATGGTGTCAAGCTCGCTTTGAGAGGAGTCAAATAGTCGACGAATCGACAAAGTAGAGCTCTCGTTAAGAGAAATAATTCTGTTAAGGCCTCGAAAGAACCCAGAAAGATCCCTTATAGCATAAGCTATCTTTTAAAGTGTACCCCAGGAGGATACTTGAGAACAAACTGTATGTGGTTTGCCTAAGCAAGAACCCAGTAAGACCCACGGAGCGGTAGCTTTAAGCTGAAAATTATCGCGAAGTAGCGAAATTGGAGGAACAGATCCGTTATCGGCCCCGAAGAAACCCGGACAGACCTCGGTTATGCGCTCCGAGTGCATGAAAAGAAAACTGTCCGAGTCTAGAAAGAATACGGAAGTTTTGAAGAAAAAATCCAAGAATTTCTAAGAACCCTTGGCCGTCTCTGTGTCAATGACCAAGACTTAGTTAAAATGTACATTGCGTAGATTTTAACCGTTGAAAAACAGCCCTGTTAAGGACCCGAAGGAACCCAGGGAGATTTCGTATAGCGTAAGCTATATTTTAAAGTGTACCCCGGGAGGATACTTGGGAACAAACTGTATGTGGTTTGCCGAAGCAAGAACCCAGTAAGACCCACGGAGCGGCAGCTTTAAGCTGGAAATTATCGCAAAGTAGCGAAATTGGAGGAACAGATCCGTTCTCGGCCCCGAAGGAACCCGGATAGACCTCACTTATGGGCTCCGAATACGTGAAGAGGAAACTTTCCGAGTCTAGAAAGGACAAGGAAGTTTTGAATGATGTCACAAAGACAAAATAAACAACCCAGTAAAGGGAAATTTATTGAAGTATATCTCGTTGCCGAAACAACGGTACAAAAGAACTTATGCTGCCGAAGCAACCAGTTCATGTATTGCCGGAGCAATGTTTCAGAAGAACTCAGGATGCCGAAGCAACCCAGCTTGTTCTTTATCAACTTTCTGGGGACTCCAGGTATGTCGGGAAGCTGTGTAGCAAAGATGTCCGAGTACTTTGCTGAAAAAAAAGTACTCGGCTAGCATCATGGTCCGAGTTCTTTATTAAAATAAGAACTCAGCTTGGTCGTCATAGCCCAGTTCCCGAGTTGTTTCGAGATGATCTGAGTCGTTGCGGATGAGTCGTCCCCGAGTTGTTTGGAGATGAGCCGAATAGCTGAAGTAGTGCGAGTAGTCCAAGTACTCTGCGGTGCCGCCGTACTCGGCGGTGCGGTGGCAAATGCTGATGCCGCGGTGAGTGCGGTCGTCAGTGCAAGCCGTACTCCGTCACTGCGTCGGCGTTGTCGAACCGGACGTGTTTCCGTCAGCGGATAGCTCTGAGACCATGTTTACTTCCAAAAGATCTTTTTAACTTTCCTATTTATCCTTTTTAGAAAACACGCTTTTCAGAAAAGTTCTTCTTCAATTCTTTTAACTTTCCTATTCATCCCACTCACAAAACACGCTTCCCATGAAAAAGTTCTAAACACGCTCTCCGAACTGTGTGTTGATGCCGTGCTTACTTTTGCTTTTGCTGTAAAGGTGATCTCAGTTCTCAAATTTGTTGGAATTCTTGTGAGGCTACACCGCCACTTGACAAATTGACAACATCATTTTCTTGCTTTCTGCAAGCTGGTGCAGCCGGTTGCCTATCGGACAAACGATCACTCGCGTTGCGGACAAATAATTCATTCATAAAGCAACGGAAGAGTGTTTTGTTTGGCGAAAGATTCCCGAAAATACACTGTTCACTAAAAATACACCATAGATGGATAGTGTTTTGTGAGGAGAGAGATGTGATGAATAATAAAAAGTTGGATGAATAGTGTTTTTTTTAAAAAAAAACTGGGGAACTAAACGCACCCTAAAATACAGTGAAAATTCGAATTGTTACGAGGCGAAATAACAAGAACATCGGATCTCAAGAATTCAGAACCCAGACAAAAAGGACAGAAAGGAAAACGAGAAGAGAGCAGAAGCTGGAGGAGAGTGCGCCGCAGGCCACAGCCCAGCGAAGTACGAGAAGACAAGCATCTCTCTGGCGGGTAGCCCCGCGCCGAGGCTACCGCTACTGACTGTGGGCACCCACCCACCTCTCCCTCCTTCCTCTTCCTCTCGCCGCACGCAAATGGTCACCTAGGCGGGCGAAGGCCGCCGCGCCGCAATGTCGCACTGCCCCCGCACCTCGGCCTTCCTCGCGCCGCCGCCGCCCATCCTCTTCCCGCGCCACTCATTCCCCTGCCGCCGCCGGCGCCCGCGCGGCCGCCTGGCCTCGCGGCCCTTCCTCACCCTCGCGCGCTTCGACCCGCCGCCGCTGCTCCGCCTCAAGGTCTCCGACTCAAGCGACTCCCCCGCCGACGCCGCCCACACCCACGCGCACCACAGCAGCCACGCCCACCGCAGCCCCGCGCCGCCGCCGCCGCTGCTCCAGGGGCCGCGGGCCCTGATCGCCTCCCTCGCGCCCGTGTGGCGGGAGGGGCTCTTCCTCGTGCGCTGCTCCGTCTTCGCCGCCGTCGTCTCCGTCGCCGCCGCGCTCTCATGGGTCGCGCAGCTCCGGGCCCGCTCCTTCGTCGAGGCGCGCCTCCTCCCCGCGGCCTCCGCCGCGCTCGGCGAGTACCTCCAGCGGGAGGTCCGCCTCGGCAAGGTGCGCAGCGTCTCGCCGCTCGGGATCACGCTGCAGACCTGCTCCGTCGGCCCGCACGCCGAGGAGTTCTCCTGCGCCGAGGTGCCCGTCATGAAGATTAGGGTACGCCCCTTCGCTAGCCTCAGGAGGGGGAAGGTTGTTGTCGACGCCGTGCTCTCCGAGCCCTCCGTGCTGGTCGCGCAGAAGAAGGATTTCTCGTGGCTTGGGATTCCCCCGCCCTCGGAGGCCACGGTCAAGAGGCATTCGGGGGAGGAGGGCATAGACTACCGCACCAAGACCAGGAGGCTCGCCAGGGAGAAGGCCGCGGAGCAATGGAACGAGGAGAGGGATAAGGCTGCGAGGGAAGCCGCTGAGAAGGGGTACACCATTCCGAGTGGCCAAGTTGTTTCTTCGTCCACTCATGAGATGCTGGAGGTTGATGGGCCTACTGAGGTCGGCAAGTCCAGTCCACCCCATTGCGCTGATGTGATGCACAAGAAGAATCATCACTTGGCGACAGGCATTGACTCTGGTTCGAAGCATGCGGATTTGGAGAAATCGTTTGGTGTCAAATCACGCATTCCAGGGATCAACCTCTGGTCTAGGATGATTTCAAGCCCTAGTAGGATCATGTACAGGAGAAAGGCTCACAGTAAGGTTGTGTCAGATGCTGACAATTCTTCTCAGCAAAGGATTCTTAGGCGCAGTGCGGATGCTGCTGTAGCATATTTTCAGAGCACTGGTCGCAGTGATATTGATGATTCATCCCCTGGCCCAGGAAAAAGCTCATCTGATGGTGGTCATGCCAATGTTGGTGCCGGTAAAACCACTTCAAACGATGAACCTGTTGGCAGCTCTTGGATGGCATCAATGAATTTGGCTGAATCACCATCGGATAACCTACTATCTAGTCAGTGTGGATCATGTAATTTGGATAACAAAGTGTTACTATGCCACCATTTGGAAGATCTGGAGATAGGTCAGGCCAACTTCCCCCAAGGCTCTGTACTGGAGAAGTTTGATAAGTCTTACGACCATAATTGTGTTTCGCAGAAACAAACTATTTTTGGGAATTTCGGTTCATGCACGCATGCTCAAAACTTGGTGCCATTTTGGCCTTTCCAATTAAAGGGGTTCCCTGTCAGTTTTAATGCACCATGTGCATCTCTGGATGTTCAAATTCAGAAATTGAAGTCGCAATTTGCTATTGGTCCTGGAGATATCTTCTCTGCTGAACTTACAGAAGGGGTTAGCCAGACCCATCCTGCTGGTGTTCTGCATGCGCTCCCCATTACCCTTGATACAGTTTATTTCAATGGAGGGAACTTGATGCTTCTTGGATATGGTGATCAGGAACCCAGGTACAACCTCTTTCTTTGCTATCTCATTTCAAATATGTGCTCTTCTGTAGTTCTTCTCCCACCATTTCTAGCACATTGTTAATTGTTTCCAATCAATTTTCAACATTGTGAACAGTAAATATTCTCAGCTTAACCTTTCATATTCATATTAGTGTATCTTATAACCTGATGTTACCACTCCACAATAAAGTTACTAAGAATGCACTGTAATTTAGTAACTTAGTCTTGCAACAGAATTTGTAGGCTTTTGAATGTACATTATGCCAGCAGTGGACTTATGCTTTGATACTTTCAAATTAATTTCAGCTTGAAGTGCTACAACTTTGATCTTATCCAGGATTAACCTTTTAAAATGATCCCACTACTTAGTTTGGACTGATGGCCTGTTTGCTGTAGAGAAATGAAGCATGCTAGCGGACACGTTAAGTTTAAAAGCAATTACAATCGTGTACACGTGCACTTAACTGGGAACTGCATGGAGTGGAGGCAAGACCGGACTTCTCAAGGAGGGGGTTATCTTTCTACAGATGTTTTCGTTGACATAGCTGAGCAAACATGGCACGCTAATCTCAATGTAGTTGATGCATTTGCTCCGGTAATGCAACTACTTTTATAGTTTCTGTTTCATCGTAATTATATTATCTAATATATATGCCAGGCAAAAATATGTTGGAAGCTTAGTTTTTGTGTTGAAAGGAGATTTCCATGTGCAGCTGTTTGAAAGGATTTTAGAAATACCTGTTGTTTGGCACAAAGGAAGAGCTACTGGCGAGGTACTTACTTTTTTCCCCACGGCTTGGATTTATACACTTTATATTTTTGAAGACAAGTTTTGAGATGTGACTTTGGCATGCACTGTAGGAGTGGCTGAACTTAATAGGATTTATTGTTAGCTACGTCGAGATATCCATGTCTCGTGGAAGCTTTCTTATGCCATGTTTGACCTTTCAATATGCTTACCAGAATGTTTTTTATTTTTCCTCTTACAGGTGCATATCTGTATGTCAAAGGATGATAGTTTCCCGAGCATTCATGGTCAGATTGATGTGAAAGGACTAGCTTTTCAGATATTGGATGCCCCATCATCATTTTCAGTATGTCTACACTTAACCTCATGTGTTGTATGGAATATAGAAATTTTAGTGATGGTAACATTGCAAAATGTAGTTATGACTTTTTAATAGTAAGCCTGAATACATTCAGGATATAGTGGCAAAACTATCATTTCGTGGTCAAAGAGTATTTTTGCACAATGCAAGTGGATGGTTTGGTGATGCTCCAGTTGAAGCTTCTGGAGATTTCGGACTAAATCCTGAGGACGGAGAGTTCCATCTAATGTGCCAGGTACTGAATTTTCTGACTGCGAATCTAGGTTGTCATACAAGGAGTTTCTAAACAGCAATGCTTAAGTTGTTTTGATAATTCTGATTCTCTTACCAGGTTCCATCAGTCGAAGTTAATGCACTTATGAGGACAATGAAAACGAAACCTCTTATGTTCCCGGTAAAACATACCCCCCTCCCTTTGCGACAGGATTTCTTTGGTATGATTATTTTTCAGTTCTGCATGCAGCTGGATCGATCTCTTTTGACTCAGTTGCCTGGTAATATATGGAAATGTCATAGATGGTTCAACTGTAGTATGCTAGGAATAAAATATACTAGTGTCAACTAAGACAAATAAGGAAAGAATATCATTGATTAATTTTGTCCAAAGAAGAATATCATATTGCAAATTAGTAGTTTTGAAAGGTCATATATGGATTCGCTAAATGTAACCACCATGTCTTGTAAGTGAGTAAAAGATAACTAGATTTTGATATATTCTCTATTTGTATGGTCCTCATCGTATGGACAAATAATAAACTGGATAACCCATTTGGGTCGCTATTTACAAGTTACAACCAAATTCTCTTACTTGTCTGGGCTCAGTTGCTATTCCCCATCTCAAAAAGTTAAGAAAAAGGACATAAAATTACTTTGGTTCTTAGGACAAAAACAAATAGCCTCTGGATGTAGCAAACTGATTAGTTTAAGTTATCATTGTGGACTATGGATTTGACATTATTTTTTGTGAACAATAGTTTGGTATCGGTTATGGTGTAATGTATACCTAATATTTCTGTTTGCCCCTTTTAAGACTTGACTTCTGATACAATAACCTAATCTTTTCAGTTGGCTGGTGCTGTTACTGCTGTATTTAACTGTCAAGGTCCCCTTGATGCTCCTGTTTTTGTTGGAAGTGGGATTGTCTCTAGGAAGTCTCTTTCAATATCTGGTATGCCGCCATCTGCAGCTTCTGAAGCTGTGATGCAAAACAAAGAGGCTGGTGCAGTTGCTGCATTCGACCATATTCCGTTCTCTCATGTATCGGCCAATTTCACGTTCAACCTTGACAACTGTGTGAGTGCAAATATAGCCATAATTCTTGCTATTTTGGAACTTTATGACTAGGCAACTATTTTTTCTCTTAATTATCACCCTGGATGTAGGTTGCTGATTTATATGGTATTAGAGCATGCCTATTGGATGGCGGAGAAATTCGAGGGGCTGGTAATGCATGGATTTGCCCAGAGGTATTATTGTTGTGCAGCGTCTTACTCTTCCTGTCAGCCATGCCTCTGTGTTTGTCAGGCTAACTTCTATCTACTTCTACCATAGTGGCTTCAGTTTGCACCAAATTATCTAATCATTGTTCACTGCACAATTATACTGAGAAAAGGGTGAAGGATTTTGGATTATGCTGAATAGATGGTATATGACATAATAACCACCCAAAAGATGAAACTGTTTATAGAATTAAGTATATTCACGTAGGGCGTACATGAGGCCCATATGATGTCCACAACTTTTGACATGCTGTAAATGTGGTTGGGCATACAGAAAAGTCATTCTATTGCTCGTTTCCCTGGGTTTGCAGTGAATATTCACTGTTAAGAGCCTCGCAAACGATAACAAACTACAGCCTGTCCTTTCTGTTTAAGTTCCAAACAAATGGAATAGTAGCAATGCTCCTATGAAGGCAAGCATTGCAATACTGCTATGTTAATACATTTCAGATAACCTAACATATCTCATCAATACAAGTAATCACATTATGCAAAATATAGCTATAGATTTCAATCTTTACAGGGGGAAGTCGATGATTCTGCTATGGATATTAATTTGTCTGGGACCATTTTGCTTGATAAAGTCTTGCATCGTTACATCCCTGGAGGAACCCAGCCGATTCCACTCAAGATTGGAGAACTCAATGGAGAGACTAGACTTTCTGGTTCCCTTAATAGACCGTAAGTATCTGAAATGTACCGTCTGCTGTCCTATATCCAAGTAGGCTTAGTACCTTTTTTTTTTTTTCAATCTTTTAACAACAATAAATCTGTTACAGAAAGTTTGACATCAAGTGGGCTGCACCAAATGCAGAAGACTCCTTTTCAGATGCGCGTGGCAACATTGTTATTGCACATGATTATATTATGGTCAACTCATCATCAGTTGCCTTCGATTTAAATACCCGAGTTCAAACATCATATATTGATGATTACTTGCTGAACAAGAGGACTTATCAAATGAAAAAGATCATGCCACTAATCGTGGAGGGTGTTGATTTGGATTTACGAATGCGAGGCTTTGAGTTTGCTCATATAGCCTCATCAATACCTTTTGATTCACCACGGCCATTACATCTGAAAGCATCTGGAAGGGTGAAATTTCAAGGAAAAATCATGAAATCTAGCAATATAGCTGATGACAAAATCAAGGGTATTCTACATAGTGACATTGACCAAAATGAGGTTGAGACCAATGTGTCAAAGCTTGTTGGCAACATATCTCTATCTGGAATAAAACTCAACCAACTCATGCTAGCACCACAGTCTACTGGTTCCCTTTCCATATCACGGGATTCTGTGATGGTAATTACTTATCAAATTGTTTGCTTTCTCGTTATCGTCCTCCATATTCAACTTCCTTTGCCCCCCTACCTCCTCTCCGTTTTTTCTGTTTGCATGTGTATCGGTTTGTGTACTCAAGCCATGATTGGAAGCAAACGATGGTAACTATATGCGCAAATGACCATTGCCTTTAATGATGTTGATTTACTCCCTATATTTATATTTGACCTTTTCAAATACTAGATATCCCCTATTTTCTTTGCTACACCAAATACATAAGCAAGTTTCAAATACAACAAGCATATAATAAGTTCTCAATAATCCATATCCTCTATATGCACTCAGGTCCCTTTTTTTTCCAGTTCACTTCTCTTTCTAATAATTGCCATATTTATACTACTTTGACGTATTACATTACAGCAATTCCATACTTGACATGGCACTGTAGATTGCGAAAGGGTTGCATTGAAATAACAGCATATCATAATTTGAAATTTTAAGAAGTCGTTCTTTCCATGTACATGCAACTTGGTTTACACAATAATGAATCTTGTCTTCTGGGATGCATATGAATTTGATGTTTTTTCCAGATTATGTTTTGCTCTAAAAAAATGGACAGGATATGCGATCATGTTTGTTCTATATCAATTTAGCTTTGTATCCCTATAGACTTCACTGTGCTTCCTGTTCATTTCCCCCTTACAATCTTTATATTATTCCCTGGTCAAGCAGTTGAATGCTACTGGCAGACCTGATGAAAATTTTTCCATAGAAGTGAACGGAGGACCTTTGTTTTTCACTACAAATGAGGCTATTCAAGATGTAAGGCTTCTGTCAGTTTTCCTCCAAAAGGGGCAGCTGAGATCTAATATCTGTTATCATCCTGAGAATCTGTCCAGTCTAGAGGTACAATATTGACATGTTTTTATTTTGCTTGCCTATGGATTATTTTGGAACACTATTGACATTCAAACTTTAATATCACATTCCTGAGCTTTGTTTCCTGGTTTAAAAGGTTCGGAATTTGCCACTTGATGAGCTGGAATTTGCTTCATTGCGTGGATTTGTTCAGAAGGTAATGTTGTTTAGATAATAATATATGGCCTATTATTTTTTTTCCCTTTTTGGTGTAATGCAATGACAGATTTTGTACCATGATCTTTGTTTTGTGCATGTCTTGATTGCGTTGATTAGTGCTTCTCTGTATCATTTACCTATAACTACATTATTGACACATCCAAGGTTGGATACATCTTTTTCTTGAGATTACCACGCTTTTAAGTTTTCTAATAGATGTTATCTTAGCCTCTTAGGCCATGTTATGTTAGTTTAGCCATTGAAAATGTTAAAAGATGATGACAACAACCAGGGTTTTCATGGCATTAAGGCGACACGAGTCACCGCTGCACAGCCACCTAGGCGGGCTAAGGCGCTGCCTTAGCCCAAAGCAAGGGGAGCGCCTTGTCGCCTGGGCAACACCATGACAACAACGCTTTTAATCGCAAGCATGTTGTTGTAGACAGGCTAGAGAACCACCAGAATCATCAATGACATGTGGTACAATAATTACTTTATACTATGATTGTGTTAACAAAATTTTAATTTACTTGTTGAGCTTTGAATGCTGTGTGCTTATTTGCAGTGTTGTAGCTTTCTAATTTACTTCTATTTTATGTTGCCTATTGATCACAGCGTATGTAGTAATATACTGTAGATATACAGGTTTGAGTCTGGAAGCTTCAAAATCATTAACCTTTATCACTGGGGCAATCCAATATTAATGTTTACCACTACAATTTGTTTTTATTGCAGGCAGAACTTCAGCTTAATTTCCAGAAAAGAAGAGGTCATGGTGTATTATCAGTAATTCGTCCCAAGTTTAGTGGCATGCTTGGTGAAGCACTCGACATAGCTGCTCGATGGAGTGGTGATGTTGTGAGTATTTCATATTTCATTCCACCTAGTATTATGTTACCATCATATGTTGTGTATTGATCCTTCAGAAATATTTCATATATTGATATCCACAATTTTACACAGTTGGCATTTTTCGAGTATAGAATATTGTTTGTGACGAAACTTCACTCATACTCATAGTAGGTGAAGATGTATGTGCTAGGAACATGGAATGGTCGATACAACAGAATTCCTTAACGTTAAACATGTAGTAATTAACGCTTTAAATATTTGACCATGCTCTTCTGTAGAACTGTATTACTTGCAGCAACTATCATTAGTTATACTCTGCTTTTGATCTCCGTGATTCATAATTTGCAGTAGTTAGCACAGAGTAATTGGTGTATAGTGTGAATCTATTCTCCATCAATAGGTTTTCTGATATCATTTATCCATTTCTAGTGCGTTTTCAATTTGATTTTCATCACTATTTTGGAACCATCTCTCTTTCTTTGCCTCACTGGCATTTTTTTTGTATTTTTAATACACAGATTACTATGGAAAAATCTATCTTGGAGCAAGCTAATAGCAAGTATGAGCTTCAAGGGGAGTATGTTTTTCCCGGAACACGTGATAGATTTCCTGTGGGAAGTCAGAGTAATGGGTTCATAGAGAAAGCCATGGGAGGGCATCTTGGTAGCATAATGTCTTCAATGGGAAGGTGGAGGATGAGACTAGAGGTTCCTGGTGCTGAAGTAGCTGAAATGCTTCCTTTAGCAAGGCTTCTTTCACGAAGTACAGACCCAGTTATTCGTTCTAGATCAAAGGTACACATTTGGTCCTTGAAGTCCCCTCTTTCTTTGGTTGGACGAAACACTTGTTGGTGTTTATGGTCAATTAGATGGCCCAGGGCCATGTAACCCTCCATTTGCTTTCAGGAACTTTTTATGCAATGTTTGCAGTCTGTTGGGTTCCATGCTGAAAGTCTTCGTGATCAGCTAAAGGTATTATACTAAAGCTAGTGTGCATAGGGGTTGATACCTTGTCCAATGCTATATCTCATGATAACATTGGTTCTTTATAGTAAACTTTTTCACGCTACTTGCTCCAGGCATTAGAAATGTATCATGATTGGTTGGATGATGACACAATGGAAGATATAACACTTCCTGGCTTAGCTGAACTGAGGGGATATTGGCGTGGCTCTCTTGATGCCAGTGGAGGTGGTAATGGGGATACTATGGTGAGCATGTTCAGAAATTGAATCCTTGTTGTGGTCTTTCTGTTAGGATTTCTTTAACAGTTGAGAAGAGGCATGGTTGTGCATGTATTTTGTTGTCCATTTGTTTCCTTCTGAGCATTTGTTTCATTTTTGTGTTTGTTACTTCCTTTGCATTCTTTTGTATCCCTTTAACAGGATAATTTTCCTAGAATTATGTTTGAATATGTGCTGCATTGCATGTACATATACATGATTCATAACACACTTAAGTACCACAGGCCGATTTTGATTTCAATGGAGAAGACTGGGAATGGGGAACTTACAAGACCCAACGTGTTCTCGCATCTGGTTCATTCAGCAATAATGATGGCCTGCGTCTTGACAAATTGTTTATACAGAAAGATAATGCCACCCTTCATGCTGATGGGTCGATTCTTGGGCCACTAACAAATCTTCACTTTGCTGTGCTTAACTTCCCAGTTGGTCTTATACCAGCCTTAGTTCAGGCTATAGAAACATCAACCACAGACTCAATTCATTTTCTGAGGCAATGGCTGACACCCATTAAAGGTATTTTGCACATGGAGGGAGATTTGAAAGGCACTCTTGCAAAACCAGAATGTGATGTTAAAATAAGGCTGCTTGATGGAACTATTGGAGGCATTGATCTTGGAAGAGCAGAAGTATTAGCTTCTGTTACCCCTACAAGCCGTTTTGTATTTGATGCAAATTTTGAACCAACCATACAAAGTGGACATGTTAACATTCAAGGTAGTATCCCAGTCACTTATGTAGACAGCAGCTCGACAGAGGAGAGTATGGTGGAGGAAGATGGGAAGCAAGGTATCATAAGAATCCCTGTTTGGGCAAAAGACAGAGGAACATTGAATGATATCAGTGAAACAAGAATTGTGAGAGACAAGACAGAGGAGGGCTGGGAATTTCAACTAGCTGAAAGCCTTAAAGGTTTAAGTTGGAACATGCTAGAACCAGGTGAAGTGAGGATAAATGCAGATATAAAGGATGGGGGTATGATGTTGATAACTGCTTTGAGTCCTTATGCAAACTGGCTTCAAGGCTATGCTGATGTTCTCCTCCAGGTGATTAATTCTTTTTTAATCCTATTATTCAATTAGTAACAATCTATGACTAGTTGACCAATCGTTAGTCCCTTCACTTTGCTCAGCTGTAGTATATAATCAAACTATTCAAGCATAAGTATTGTGTTTTGTGTCTATAAGACTATATAAATATATATGTTGGTTCTTTTGTTTTAAGTACTTGTGAGGCCTTTAGAATTTTTTTTTTCCTATGGATCTAACATGAAACTGAGTTGTTGATATTTTGCCCTTCTCTTTTTCTTTATCAAAGGTTAAAGGCACAGTTGATCAGCCTGTTGTTGATGGTTCTGCAACATTTAGCCGAGTTATTGTTGATTCTCCTTTCCTTCGAACACCATTGACGAATTTTGCCGGTACCATTCAAGTCATATCCAACAGACTCTGTGTCAGTTCCATGGAAAGTAGGGTTGGGAGGAAAGGGAAATTGTCGATGAAAGGGAGCCTACCTCTGAAAAATAGCGAGCCATCTGCCAACGACAAGATTGATTTGAAATGCGAAGTTCTGGACATACGAGCAAAAAATATTTTGAGGTCATTTGTTGTTTCTTTATCCTTTTGTTTATACAGAATTGCATACTAGTAATTGCTTCTAAGTAAATAAGGTATATGCTTCAGTCTAAAGCAGACAACCCCTCTGATGGAAAATGTAGGTCTTAGATTCGTGCATGAGGATTAGGAAAGTAGGTCAAATGATCTTATTGCCCTTCATTTATATTGCATTGGGAAATATGGCTGGTTTATTTAGGAGACTGGTAGCATTTAGTATTAAGCAAGGGAAATGGAGGAAGAAAATAGAACAATATATATAAGTTTTAGGATGATTTGAATTTAGAGAATAGTTGAGGAAGATCAAAACAAGCTACCTTTGCAATTGGACAGAGTATCATTTGGAGATCAATTTTGGTCAGTATATATGTAATATGATGACCTTATATGCATCTAATAAATGGTCTCTGAAACACAACTTTGGATACTTTTTTGTTACAGAATATTTCATTAAACATAGAAAAATTATATTTGTATGAAGGTACATCTTGACGAAAAATCTACTCATATCATTATCAAATATTCAAACTAACCGATAAAAAGTAATCTGTAACAAAATTTCAAATGGTTGACAAGACAACCGCAAAATGTCACCTATTTGTGACTGGAGTAATATGTAGGACTCAACATCTTGGAGTTATGGTGCCTTAGCATTTGTTTGTTGCTTTTGTGTTGACTTATGCAGTGGTCAAATAGACAGCCAGCTGCAAGTTACAGGTTCAATTTTGCGACCAGATGTCTCTGGGATGATCCGGTTGAGCCATGGTGAAGCGTATTTGCCTCATGATAAAGGCAATGGTCCTGTTGCCACTAGATTGGCTTCAAACAAGTCAAGCTATCTTGCTTCTGGGTTTGACCAATCAACCACTTCACAGGATGTCTCACGCATTCTGGGGTCACTGTCAGCATCGCCAGAAAGTAAGTATTCTGTTAAATTTGAGCGTCACTTATTTTGCAATCAAATACTCTTGGCCATATTATTTTGGTTAACTGAATTGCACGTAAGCACACCACAACCGGTGACATCCAGTTTTGGCATGAATAAGTGGTATATACTTTACTTTTGTGCCATTTTTTTTCCAGTACTTTTGCTGTTTCCTTCGTGAGCCGACTGAAGATGTCCGTCTTATCTTTGATATGTCTAGGGGAACAATCGGATACAGAAAGGACTCTTGAGCATGGAAGCTTTAAGCCAAACATTGATGCACGGCTAAATGACCTGAAGCTTACGTTGGGACCAGAGTTAAGGATTGTTTATCCTCTAATTCTGAATTTTGCCGTCAGTGGTGACCTAGAGCTTAGTGGGATGGTTCATCCAAAGTACATAAGACCTAAGGGTATCTTAACATTTGAAAATGGCGAGGTCAACCTGGTAGCTACTCAAGTAAGCCTAACTACCCCTAAGCCCTTGTTTTTCATATCTTTATTTTTGTTGGAGTATACATTCGATTCTATATGGTTATAATGGTTTTACACTCTACTCAATTGCAGGTTAGACTAAAAAATGATCATTTAAATGTAGCAAAATTTGAACCTGATCTTGGTTTGGATCCTATTCTCGATCTTGTTCTTGTTGGATCTGAATGGCAGTTCAAAATCCAAAGTCGAGCAAGCATGTGGCAAGACAATCTGGTGGTAACATCAACACGCTCCGTGGACCAAGATGTTCTGTCACCTAGCGAGGTGAGACTGCTACAATGAGTAATAACAACTGACTTTGCTGTAGGTCTGATAACACCTTGCTTTAGTTACAAATTTTTAACTTTTGTACAATCAAGTGAAACTGCTTATGTTTATGTACCTCTTTCTGGGTGTCTCAATCTATTTGAGACAAGTGCAGGAAGATTAGAGTCATTAAAGACTTGGTTTGCTGCATTATTTTCCTGTCATATATCAATATGTAGTTCTTAAACCTGCTTTCTTTGTGTTTTAGGCTGCAAAGGTTTTTGAGTCACAGCTTGCAGAATCACTATTAGAAGGTGATGGACAACTTGCATTCAAGAAGCTTGCAACTGCAACGCTTGAAACTTTGATGCCAAGGATTGAGGGCAAGGGTGAGTTTGGACAGGCACGGTGGCGGCTAGTTTATGCTCCACAGATCCCAAGTTTACTGTCTGTGGACCCAACAGTTGATCCGCTAAAATCACTGGCAAACAATATCTCTTTTGCCACGGAGGTGGAAGTGCAGCTCGGGAAACGCCTTCAGGTACAAAACCTTTTCTTAAAACTGAAATAGTTTTCCCTAAAAAAAAAACTGAAAATAGTTGAACTCCTTCAGCTCGGAAGATGCAGTGTGTTGTAACAATGGTCCGAATAGAAACTGATCTAATTGCTGCGCTCAATATGCAGGCCTCTGTCGTCAGGCAAATGAAAGATTCAGAGATGGCGATGCAGTGGACACTGATATATCAGCTAACTAGTAGGCTCCGGGTTCTCTTCCAATCTACCCCATCCAATAGGCTTCTCTTTGAGTACTCGGCAACATCACAGGACTGATTCATTCTAGCCATTGCGAACAGCAGAACCGGGCGTAGCAGCTGTGCTATACGAAGATTAGGTGCCCTGATTAACTGTTTGTAGATATGCAAGTTTTGACAAGGAGCTGTACTTGTACATTTGCTCCGGTAGTTGCATTCTTTCTCGGAAACAAAGTTTCTGAGGCTGTAAATAATAGGTAGCGATCTCTTAGCATCAGCTGTAAAGAAACACATGTATAAAAGGAATGAACTCGGCCGGTCTCCTCTGCATCGCCGTCGATATGTGGAATTAGTTTTCGTTATTGGCTCAGCTTGTTTACCCTGACTCGTGGAAGTGTGTTCATTTATAATGGGCTTGGTGTAGTTCTGTATGATACCAAACTCTTCCCTGCTGCATCCCCTTCTCTAGTCGTTGACATGACATGTCCCTCATCACCGTCCGTATCGTTGATTCCCGGCGTCATTGGTCACTGCCATGACACAGGTACAGGTAGAAATGCCTCTCTGTCCGTCTGTCGTATACTTGCATCAAGCAAAGAGATGGCCACAATCCACATTTTGTTGGCGCCTTGGCGGGTTTCTGGCAACGCAAGTTCCAACAATGATGTCTCATTGGTTTGCTCGCAACGATGTCAACCGCATCAATCAATTCTATGACTATCGTCGATAGCACTATGATTATCGATCTATAGTTTCTTGAATTTGAAGTTAGGTTAATTGCCTATTTCTTCTTATTATGAATGCTCATATTAAACGGCTACCCAAAGCTTTTGTCCTTCCACATGTCACGCGGAAATTGAAGAAGCCTTTTGTACTAGTGCGGCTGAAAATAGTAAAAGGTCGATTAAAAAATATCAAAAGTAGAGATCATGAAGCATTATGATTATAAACTGTAATATGGATTTGTAAGATTTCGAAGTTGTTATATTATTATTTTTAATCATCACGTATATATAAGGAATTACTTTCGTAATCGTAGACCCACTTGGATTTGCTAAGTTGCGCCAATGTGGCAACAAGAGTATTGCACATCACGTTACAGGGTAAATGGCACATCTTGTAACCACATACGACTTATTGATTTTAAGAAACTCCACAGACAATGATTTTTTTAAAAAAAAAGAGACCCACGTAAAAGTGAGGAACTAGGTGGTGTCACTCTGCATGCGTACAGTGGTTGTGCACATGTGTGCATACGGCTTCTCATGCATGCTGTTACATCGGAAGAAGATGTCACGCGCTATGCTTATGTGTGATTGGTCACGTGATAACATGATCCTTTTCATTAAGAAGAAGAAATAGGCTCTCAGATTCGAGCTAAAGGGGACTCAAACCGGTGGTCACTGGTCAGGGTGTAAACCATACTTTCGAACCTGACCAGTTGAGCTGGGCTCACTTCCTACCTCAGCAGATAATTATACCTGCCGACCAGAACACGTCGCTAATGTGCACATGCACAAGCTTGGGGTATGTTCTACTTTCAAAACCTAAGAGTTTTCTTATTGCATGAACAAATCAAAGTTGTACTGATGAAACTTCGAAAGAAATTTTGGAAAAAGATTTGAGAGAGTGCCTGGGTTATTTTTTTAAGAAGATTTGTGAAAATTTTTAAAACCATTTTGTGAAATATTTACATAAACTTTGACTAAAAGTTTCCGTGAAAAACCAAAAAGAACTTTGGTTACAAAGTTTCATGAATATGTGGTGTGGAAAAAAGTACAAACGATTTATGTTGATATGTAAAAAGGCGAAAAAATCCGCTGGAGAGAGATGAAACGAGTGTAAGGGTAGGGTTGGATATTTCTTAGGCCCGTTTGGCTGCATGAAATGTTTCTGATTCCCAAACGGGGGAAAGGTGAAATGTTTCTCTAGCGAAACACTTGAATTGATTCTTCTCATTTTGCCTAGGTATGTGAAGCTGGCTCAGGGTGGGTTATAGTGATTCTGTTTCTTTGTCTCCTCCCATCTACTCTACCAATCGTATTTTTTAATTTCTTTACGGCAACAAGTTAAAAATGGGTTGCATCAGAATCATTATGCACTTAAAAACCTGCATGTTTTAGAACCTATCTATTTTCTATTTTTTTATGTTAAATAATGCTTTTTAGATGCCTTTCAAAAATAAATCCATCAAATTAGCCAAATGGTTTCTATAAAGTGATTATGATTTATTGGAGAAACGTTTGTATAAATAATCTAGATCCGAAATGTTTCTACAAAATTTTGGATCCCTACCAAATACATCCTTAGCTTTTGGTTGTAGGGAGGTGATAGCTTCATTAACAAGCGAGCAGATTTGAGAGAGGGAGGGCAAGGGAGAACACATAAATAAAGGGATAGGACAAAAATTGCTTGGCAATAAGGTGTAAAGACAAGAAACATGAAAAATCAATTCATGTCATAAATATTATGGATCTTACTCCTAACCTGTACACGCATGGTGTAACTCGCATAGGGATAAAACCCAAATACGCACAGCTCAAAGGGAAATTTCAAGGACAAATCGACATACTGATACCTCCTTCGTTCGATTCCTTTGCAATCTAACAGCTGTAGAAACCACTTGAGCCACCTAAATATTTATCGTTTGAGTTGATTGATTGTTTTTTAAATGCACCTCAGAAAACATATAAATGATTCGCCTTGTCAGAAAAAATAAGTTGAGAGAGAAAAGCGAGATGAAACACTAATAATAAGGATAGGGCTAGAGCTTCCTTATCATCTAATCGTAAGGAGGCAATATTTTCACCAGCAACTAGCAATTGAGCGCTAGAGAGAGGTGGGGGAGGGGGTGGAAAGGAGAAGGCACACAAAGGAACAAGGAAAAATGTTATTAGAAATAAGGTGTAAAACACAAGTAACATATGGAAAGTCAGGTGATGTCATAAAATATTGTGGATGCTAACCATTACACACATGTTATGACGTATGACTAGTTGGAGATAAGATATAGAGACGAATAAGAAAAAAATGTGATTAGAAATGAGATGTAAAAGACGAGTAACATATGGAAAGTCAGTTGATGTCATGAATATTGTGGACGCTAACCATTACACACATGTTATGACGTATGACTAGTTGGAGATAAGATATAGAGACGAATAAGAAAAAAATGTGATTAGAAATGAGATGTAAAAGACGAGTAACATATGGAAAGTCAGTTGATGTCATGAATATTGTGGACGCTAACCATTACACACATGTTATGACGTATGACTAGTTGGAGATAAGATATAGAGACGAATAAGAAAAAATGTGATTAGAAATGAGGTGTAAAAGACGAGTAACATATGGAAAGTTAGTCGATGTCATAAATATTGTGGACGCTAACTATTACACACCTGCATGACGTACAAGTTATAGTCTGGCAAACACCATATCCATACACAGTGCTCAAAAGAGGATTTGTGAACGGATCTATACAAATACAATGCCTCTTTGAGAATCTAAATTGCCATAAAATCCGCTTGAGATCCTAAATATTTCTTATTTAAGGTTGTTAACGTAAAAATGCAAAATTTAATTGCTTGAGGAATAGAAAATTTCAATGTAAATGGATACCATCAACAATGATGCCAATCTCAAAAAAAAATTTCAAACAATGATGCCATCTATAGAAGCACTTAAATGACCTTAAATGACTGTTACCAACATGAGCGGCAATGACTATTCTAGTCATAGGTGCCATGAAGAATGATTCAAGTGCACCTGCACTAGAACTGTTCAACTAATTACCTCAAATTCGAAAAAAAATCCTTGCAAAAACAAAAAAAAAATGCCTGATTTCTCTCTCTAAATTAATGGAGAGAAGAAAGTGTCCACTCGACACATGTTGAAATTTTATCCCTTAGAGGTACATGCAATTCCAAGCTGTAGCTTTCTCCATGAGAAAAAAATATATGGAAAGGGGAAAAAAAAAGAGGGTTTCTCTTCTCATCAGAGAAGAAATGTGGTGGGAAAAAGAGGCAACCCGGCTGATTACAAATCTCCTTTGCAAAGTTTGCTTCGCTCGCTGACGCGCGCGCCTCGAAGCCCGCCCAAACCCCGGAAGCGGCGACCGCTCTCCATCTCCGTCCGATCTCGATCGGACGGCTCGGTTTCCCGCAACTCCCGCCCCACTCGCCTTCTCACTCCGCCAGTTAGCTGTCCCCCACCATTCCCCCGCCTTCAATTGGCAAAACGAAAAAAAAAAACCAGAGAAAAAGAGGAAGGAAAAAAGCTTGAGAAGGACAAACCCTAGGCTCCGAGGCACCGACGGAATCCTAATTCGCCTCGTTGGATCGGCCCAGGCAAGGGGCTTTTGCCACAGATCGGCGCTCCCCGGTCCTCGGATTCGATTCGGCAGCTCAATTTGGCGCCGATCCGTGGCTGGATCTTCTCGCCGCCCGCCGCCTCTCTCGCGCCCCTTTCTCTCGATCCGTCTGCGGAACACTGAGCAATCCACCGCTCGTCGCCCATCCGCCGCCCCAGCCGACGCCGCCGGGACCCGGAGGGAAGTTGCCCACGCTCGTCCGGCACCGAGGCCTGACACCGACAGGCCTCTTAAGGTAACATTTTTCCTTCCGTCCACAGATCTGTGATTTCTTTTAACGTTGGGATGGCAAAACGGGTTGATGAGGTGATGATGAATGAACTGATGGTGCAGGATTGCTGATGATAGGATGTTTGGGACTTGTTCTGTGAGCTTGCTTTGGATTCAACTGAGCCCCCATGCTCCTCGCCAAGTCCGCCCCTGATTTGGGAGCGGGAGTTCACGTATGATGGGAGGAGAAATTCTGGGAAAATCTGTTCTTTTGATCCGTGGGCTCGTGAATGGAATCCAGTGGCGGTGATAAGCCCACTGCAACAGATGCTACTGAGTCGGTGCTGGGTTTAGATGGCGAGGAGACTTTGTCTGAGAGGGAATCTGTTGGGGCGAGGCAAGGCCCTGGCTTGCCTAATGGGGGTGGAAAGGAGGCTCCTTCGAGCAGTTCATCTGCGGGGAGTAAGAGGAAGCGGAACGCTTTGGGTTCTAATCAAATCGAACTCAGTGACCCAGGTACGCCAAGTTCCAGTTCAGATGATTCCACATGGAGCATAGATAGTTTCGAACACCGTCGCCAACCCTCATTGCCGAGAAATAAGAATGACAACTCTGAGCATTCAGTGACTTCTGCTGGAGTTACAGTGATCAGGCAGCCTCGTGGTGTCTTGAGGTTGAGGAAGCTGCCCCAAAATGTCAGTACCGAAAGTTGGACTGGTGGTCATAATATTCCACAATCCAATGGAGTTCCTAAGTCTACCCAACTCCAGAGTAGGAGCAAGAGGGGTGAATCTATTGCACTCAAGGGGAACAGAGTTGGTGGTGATGACCCTGTCAGTTGCTTGAGAACTGAGAATGGTGCTTGTGATCATGATACTGGCGCAAAGTTCTGTTCTGAAACTGAATTCTCAGTTGAAAAGCAGTCTCATCTTTCAGGCGAACCCCCTAAAGCTGTTCATGGTCACAAGGATAGATGTGGCCGTGTAAAAGACGATGATGGTGTTAATTTGGAAGAAGATGCTGCCAGGATGCTCTGTTCTCTATCAGATAATAGATGTGCAGGATCACCGGATAGGTCATCAAAGAGATCTTTTCCTCAACATTCAAAACATTTGAAGAATTCATACAAAAAGATGAAAGATGTACCTGGTTCAGCTAGGTTGCTGAGGAAGCGTGATGATAAAGCTCCATTCAGGAAGCGTCGTCCACGTCGTCATTTTTATGAAGTCAGCCCTCGTGATCTAGATCCATTGTGCATTGTAAAAGAGAGAATCAGGGTGTTTTGGCCTCTTGATGAGACTTGGTACTTTGGCCTGGTCAAGGAATATGATCCGGTTACACGGAAACATCATGTCAGGTATGATGACAAGGACGAAGAATGGATCAATCTTCAAAATGAGAGGATCAAGCTCCTGTTTTTGCCTGCTGAAGTTCGCAATAGATCAAAATGCAACAATTCAAGGTCAGTGCTTAAACCCAAGCTTGAACAGGGTGACCGAGAAGACATGGATGGAAGTAACACAGAGAGTTCTGAATCAAGTCCCATCAGCTCATGGTTGAATCGATCAAACCAAGCAAAATCTGCTACACTTGGTAACATGAGCAAGCAAGATCATGGTCATTCTGGTTTTCCAATTTTATTTGACCAAAAACAGTGCCATGGTTCCGATGCCAAGCAGGATGGGTTGTTGCGTAATGTTCCTATACCAGGTAGCTCACCTGCAAATCGGGTTGCTGTTCTCAAGGATAGGATCACACCTGAGGACAGGAGGTTTGGCTTTGTTTATACTAGGAAGCGATTTAGCAGAAAAAAGAACGGATTTCTCAAAAATTCAGAACAGAATCCTAATTCCCAAAGAAGTGCAAGTCCAGCCAAGGTTCTTGCTGCACTTCCTCGTATGCCATCTGGTACTGAAACTGGTGCTCCAGTGACATATGTCATACTTTTATTGCCCCTCCCACTGAAACCTGTTTATAAGTTAATTCGTGAAACCTGTTGTGTTTGGGTTTCCAATGCCCTCTTTCTCCTTCATCATGGTACATTGGTTTCCTTATGGCCTGTTGTTCATCTGGACATACTTCTTGTTGATAATGTTTTAGGCTTGAAACACATCCTTCTTGAGACATGTTTGAGATCAGCAGTATCCCTTTTCTGTTTACTTGTTGGAAGCTTCAAACGATGTTCTAGGCAGAGAACTGCCAAAGAATTGGCAATGCCATGCACCTCGATCAGATTTCAGATATCTGGTGTGCATGGTAGAAGCCAAGTAGTGTTTATGCTATTCAGCTTCTCTGGGATAGAGAAATCAAGATGGAAATACCTACAAGGAAAGCTGCAATACTACTCAAAGCGGGAGTTCTCTAAAGATTGCACAAATGGTGCCGTTCAGAGAGGCTGTTCTTCAGTTGATCTCTTCACTAAGGTACCATTTCCACTTTTCTGATGCAGTTTTAATTGATATTTGCACTGACTTATCTTAATTGCGTTCCTGAAGGATGTAAAGTTGTAAACAACCTTACATGCTTTTCACATTTTGATTATTGCCCTCATTAACAAATATACTCAGGATGCAGCAGGACCCATAATGGGGGTTGTTGAGATAAACATGTTCTGATGTTTTTTAATAATAGAATTAAAATGGCTTCATCTGTTCTGAAGTACTTCTAGGACTTATGTGAGGTTATCCGCTACCAGTTTTCGGTTTTCTGATGAAGTTGAACTGCTACCTAGCTAAGGGATGGACGACATCTTTCTCATGACTATTCAGTATACTTGTCTGTTTTTCTTTTTCCTAGAATAGCTAGGCAGCCAGCATTATTTAAATTCTGCAAAAGGTAGCTTTACCAGATCTGTTATGCTACAATTCAATTGAATCAATATTATTGCCGATGTCATAACAACAATATTATTGCCCATGTCACAACAACAATATTATTGCCCATGTAATTATGTTAAAACTCCAAGGCACTGGAATTGCTTAATGTGCATTGGTTCTGTTTAGTCACTACAATGAAACATGCATTTTCTTTGTTTCCTACTCATGTCAATGATTTAGTGGTTTTGTATTGTCACTAGTTTGTTGCTGTTGTATGTATGTCATCCTTCTGTCTTAATAATAGCATCAACACTGTGCTTGTGTCTATGCCTAATGTGATTCATATATGAATGTGGATTGCTGTTATTCAGTGGAAATACACATTTTAATTGCTGTTTGTTTAGTGATATACTCCTTTCCAAGCAGCATTATTCTGTCATTGATCTTCTACATTCTTTCTAAAAAAACATTGTGCTGAAGTTCTATACTTATAGAAAATCAACTGACCATTGTTCAACCTGTTTTTTTAAATAGGGTTTTCATATTCAGGAGGCTCACTTTCTCCCAGAATCAATTTATTCAGATATTGAGCCTGTCATTTGTTCTCTTGGTGAGCAGTGTAAATTTACTCAAAATACCCTGGAAGTCACAAGTGCACCTTCATTACTGCTTTGCCGCCACTTAAAGTCGCTAACTGAGAGCAATTCGACTAATGGTTCTCAACAAACCATGTCATTTGCTTTGCATGAGAATAAGCAGCAGTTGGGAACAGAACATGCATCTGGTACAGTTTGTCTCGTGCCTCATAGGGTTTCTTCGCTTAACCTTGGTTCATCACCTGATAGTCCATTGGACATGGCTTCTGCTAGTTGTACAGACCAAACTAGCTCGATTTGTAGGGAATTCAAGACTGATGAAAGCTCTGTAAGCCCAGAAAGTAATGGTGCCAATACTAGTGGTGCAAACACAATACACAGAAAGTTTCAAGATCAAAATGGCCCTTATCTTGGTGCTGACAAACCATATTCCTACAGCCTTAATGTTATTTGCTCTTCACATAAGTCTTCAGAGAGGCATCTTTCCATAAATATTCCTCAGGACAAGGTGATTGATGAGCCAAATGACAAACAACTTAACGGAGACGAAAAAGACAAGCAGCCAGTATCTAACTTGGTCCAGGAATTGAATGAACTTCCAATTGGCCGTGCTACGCCAACTGCCCCCAGGACTACCTACCATCGGAACCGGTTTACATCTATATCACGTGCTTTTGGAGATGGTTCAAAATTACTGCCAGAAGACCTCGTGTTGACTGGCTTTGCTGGCGGTTCTAAGAAGCCAAGAAGTCAGGTTTCATACTCTGTTTCTCCTAGAAGTGAGGAATTTGGCATAAAACACAAAGGCCATTTTCGCAAGATACAATCTCATAGCAATGCTAAAATAAATGATGCAAAGAAACTTCCTGATAGTTCAAGAAGTGGGCATAGCAGTCCAGAGTCATTGACTTGTGTTGCAAATGTTCTGGTTACAATGGGTGATAGAGGTTGGAGGGAGTATGATACGCAGATCACAATGGACTCCGATGGTCAGAGTGAACGGAGGATATGTGTGAAGCTTGCAGAAGGAGCAAAGTATACTCACAAGGTCTGTCAAGTTTTGCAGCCTGGGGCCACAAATCGCTACACACATGCTATGATGTGGAAAGGCGGAGCTGAATGGTGCCTAGAATTTCCTGACAGAAGCCAATGGTTGATTTTCAAGCAAATGCATGATGAATGCTATAGCCATAACATTAGAGCTGCATCTGTAAGGAACATTCCAATCCCTGGTGTCCGTTTGGTTGAAATCCATGATGATAATGATGTTGTATCCTTTGTGCGTTCTGAAGATTATCTTAGCTATATTGGAACAGATGTTGAAATTGCTCTTGATGAATCCCGTGTGGTATATGACATGGACAGTGATGATGAAGAGTGGATATCAAGTTGGAGGAAATTCTTAGTTGGAGACAACATCACTACAGATGAATTGGCAGAAGATTTGTTTGAGAGGGTTATGGACAAATTAGAGAAGTTTGCATATAGCCACAACTGCAATGAGCTCAGCATTGATCAGATGAAGGAACTGGATATTGATAGTGTGCCACTGGACATTATTGAAGTTATACATGCATATTGGCAAGATAAGAGGAAGAAAAAGGGAATGCCACTTATTCGGCATTTTCAGGTGAGCATTTATTGTAGCATTTTTTTTTTTTTGCTTGTTGCCTTGAGATTGTTATTATTTTAGTGATTCTTGTGTTTATGTAATATAGGAAGCAAGTCAACATTTGGATACTTGTTATATGTCTTTGTATATCAAGCTATGCATATAGTAATGGAGCGTGCTTGAAGTTAATTTTTTTTAAAAAAAATACTTTGTTCTCAGTTTTAATACTGCCAACCAATGAAGTAAAACACCTTACTTCATTGTGTTCCTGAGTATCGTTCCGACCACTCGCAGAACTGGATTCTCCTGGGATTTTTAGTTGCTTATTCATTCTATAACTAGATATGGAATTCTTATTTCGAACACAGTTTGGTAATAGTTATTATTTTTTTTAAAAAAAATCATGATATCATGAACAGTGTGATGCTTCCTGGCCTCCTGGGAAATAATTGTTTTTTCATTAGCTATAGTTATCTGTCTTACCAAACAGATAATTATGGTCCACCAAAAAGTTGTTGAGAAATGTGTACATACTTATTCAAACTGTAAATCATTTTCCTTTTCAGTCTGCTATGTGGAAGATCTACGAGCAGAAGCTACATGAATGGGAATCAACAGTATGCAGAATACAGGGTTCATCAAATGGGTACCAAGAAAAGAATCTGCCTCCCAAACCTGCGTTGTTTGCCTTCTGTTTGAAGCCTCGTGGACTCCATGTACCACACAAGGGACCGAAGCAGCGTTCTCATAAGAGGCTTATGTCCACAGGCTGCCATAGCTTTTCAAGAGAGAATGACGGCTTTTACCGACAAGGTACTCTTGCTGGCTACAAATCTAATGATTGCCTTGTATTTTTCCTGTTTGCTGATGTGTATTGCTCTTGACCAGTTTCAGGCAGGAAATACAATGAATGCATTGGGGATGGGAGGATAAGTGAATCATACGACAGTGGTTCTCTTTGTTCCCCAACAGGGTATTCTCCCAGGTTCTCTACAAGAACAGATTCCCCTCGGGCATTCGATGCCTCAGAAAGAAGCTCTACACCAAGATATTTCAGGACCAATAGTGTCAAAAGGACTGCAAGCTTTGCGTTCTCTGACGATCACCAGCCATCACCTTCCTTCCGCTATCAGAAAGTAAAGCGAGGCGTGTCTGACCACTGGAATACTGTCACTCATGAGTGGCAGAATTCGAAGCACCTCTTCCCAGGTGCGTCCCGTGTTGACATCGAGGAGCTCAAGCTGCGGGATGCTACAAGTGCAGCACAGCATACAGCTGCCATGGCGAAGCTCAAGAGGGAAAAGGCCCACTGCCTGATGCACAAGGCCGACCTTGCCCTCCACAAGGCCACGGTGGCACTCATGATCGCTGATGCGATCAAGTCCTCCAGCAGGGACACCTCCCGGGATGGTAGAAGGGATTCGAGGGATGAGGAACGCTGACATCTTTTCCTTTTATCCTTTTGCCGCGAGCCCTTGGTGCATACGTGCAACTTGAGCTCGCTGGATCTTTCGCTGATGAAGGGAGCTTGTTTGCTCCAGTCGATCGAGTCAGTAGATAGCATCCCCTCTTTTTTTTTATCCCTTTGCATCTCATGTACATAGTTTTTCGTCGTTCTTTTCTTTTTTCTTTATTCTTATTTAGACCTCCCGGTTAACATGTTGCCCGGTGAAGAATGGGCCAGAATGGTAGGTCAGCTATCTGGTGGTACAATCTGGCGTTTTGTCCGCATAGTGGCTATGTTGTCTCATGGTTGAGTCATCTGCGTAGGATGTGACTTTGGGCTTTGGGGGCTTCTAGCCGCTATCATACAAAAACAATGGAGAGATGAATGAAAGGCACAGTACAGGGTGTAGTGCCTCTGAAACAGCCTGTCAGTTTCTTACTTCCATAGATGCTGACTCTCCAAGGATTTTGTCTAGCATACAATAAGAGTGTGATCTGAATGAGGACACGAAGACGAAATTAATGCCACATGTGTCGCCCATTTGCTATCTTCGTCGTAAGAAAAAAAAAACGCAAGGTAAATTGTGCCCAAGCTACGTATGGTACCAATGAATTTGAGGAAATCATCCATGTGTGGTTTCAGAACGCATTCTTACCCTGTACTATGGTCGTGACTCGTGACTCGTGAAGAGTGGCTGGCGAAGAAGTGCGACTGCACGCCACACAAAGGTAATGTAATGTTTTGCGAAGGTATGCATCTATCAATCCCTCTAAAAAATAACCCATCTCTAAAAAAAATGTATTTGTAATAGCAATTTCGCTCATATTTCCATCACGATCTTCCTCGTTTATGATTGCTGGATGGCAAGTTTAGGCTCGGGTTACCGTATAAACCTAGTACATACATTTGATTTGAATAAAGAATAGTACATGCATTTAAAAATTGAAATACGAGGAAACCTCATGATAGTTTCTTATCCATGGCTTACCATGTGAAACTTATTTTATCGCCGAAGTGTGAAGTGTGTAGAGCACCACAGATCATATATCTGTTTCTATCTCTCTAGTCTACCGAAGAAAAGTGGCGACTTGCTGATTTAGAGCATGGGCTAGCTTCTGTTTAGCGATAAGCCTCGTGTCAAACTCAAGCTTTTGGAAAATGTCTTGGCCATAGCAATCAGCAAAAATGTGTCTCATTCCGTTTGGTCTTCTGCGTCACCTAGAACTGACAAGAAAATGACTGCAATGTTAGGCATTCGTTTTGACTCTCGAGTGACCCACAGTCTGAGACTAGTCTCGCACAGTTACAGTTGGTTTCTTTCAAACAAAAATGTTCTTATCACGGGTAACACAGACAACTAACGTTATTTTTTTTAAAAAAATCCTGAATTTTCGGTCGAACCATCACTCTCGGGTCATTTTCTTCTGAGTTATGTCACTCTTTTGTAATGCTGCTGCTAATTATCATTTATTTTCAAGGATAACTATTCAAACTTAGGGATAAGATACACTATCTTTCACTTAAGAGTAATTGACAATTTGAGATATAAATAAGTCTGATTACATGACATGTTTTAACTATTTTTAATACAAATCTGGTGGTATTTTTCTGTCTTCACTTATAACTATAAAAACAAAAAAATGCTAGTAAAAACTTGAAGTAAAAAAATGAAGGCTGTCAATTATTTTGAGCCTTTAAGTTTGTAATACACAATCAACCCTTTAGATGTGTACTAATTTGTAGGATTTGAAACTAGGGCTAACGTCAGTTGAACATTCTGCCCTGGGGCAGTTGAATCTCCATGCTCTGTTACGGTTAGTAACCAGTAAACATTCTGCCGAAAAACATCTAATATAGAAATTTTTAGAAAATTTCACGAGAATGGAAAACGGTTTTAATAGTAACGTGGAGCACACCTCTGCAGACCAAGTGGATCTTTAATGATTTAGACTGCGATCATCAGTGGACATACTACTTACTTGGTGCCCTCTCTTTGCCATGTGTCATGTGACATCAAATGCTGACATTTCAAGGGCATATATGAGGCTCACCGTTGACGCGCATTGGCATTGAAACCGAGTCCCGACCAGTCAATCACTTAGTTCAATGAACAAATGTTGACGTGTCGACGCAACCTAAAACTACCTTCTTTTGTGCCATTCAGGTAGAAAACTGAAGAAGTACTACATATCACATCAACACTCAAAACGAAATTCTACATGCATTTTCAGCAGTATTTCAAATTTCCAATGCTAATACTTCACCTCGTTAAAATCTCATGAGCACACTAATGTTGATGTTTCCCAATATAGTATGTACTCACAAGAGCGATGCTTACTTAAATCCAACCAGATACATCAATGCAATCACAGTCTACTTACTATCTCCTTGTGGAGTCCATCCTATTGTCTATGCCAGCATCCTTGTTGGCATAGATAGAGCAATGCATCGACTGACACGACCGAGAGCTAGCGTAGCGAGGACAACATGTCGACGTCCTAGATGCCGCCGGCGAGCTGCTTGCTGACGAACGCCCTGAGGTTCTTCTCCGACGAGCCTCCCTCCGCCGCCGCGGCGCGCGCCTTCTCCCTCCACAGGGTTGCCTTGGCGCGCACCATCTCCGACGTGGCGAAGTCGATGCACCTCCTCAGCTCGCCGGCGTCCACCACGCCGCCGTCCTCCTTGTCGCCGACGGTGACCCTCACCCCCGTGCCGAGCCTCTCCACCAGCCACGCGTTCGTCCCCTGGTCCGTCCACTGCGGCACGCCGACGACCGGCACGCCGCACGCCACGCTCTCCAGCGTCGAGTTCCACCCGCAGTGCGTCACGAAACACGCCACGCTCGGGTGCGACAGCACCCTCACCTGGTCACACCACTCCACCACCATGCCACGCTCGCCGCCGGCGATGTCGGCGCCGCCGCCCTCGCTGCGGCGGTTGTCTTCCCGGAGAACCCACAGGAACTGCCGGCCACTCTCCGACATGGCCATTGCCACCTCCTCGATCTGCCTCTTGCTCATCATCGACAAGCTTCCAAACGAGATGTACACCACCGAGGCAGGTGCCTGCGTGTCGAGCCAATCGAGGTAGCCATTGCCGTCGTTCCTGAACAGGTCATTGTTTCCGGCGACGGCGTTCTTGGCCGGAGCGTCGTCGAGGAAGGAGAGGACGGGGCCGACGGGGACGAGGTCGACGCCGTGTTCCCTCAGCGACGCCACGGCGTCGGGCTCCATGGCGTCGAACGTGTTGGCGAGCACGCTGGGGCTATCGTCACGGCCGAGCATGTCGACGAGCTCGCGGAACATGTCGGAGACGAAGGCGTAGGGGTCGTCGCCGGAGGTGGAGACGATGAACGACGGGAGGTCACGGATCCGTACCGGCGATGGAAGCCCAGGAACTTCGACGACGGCCATGGGGTCGCTGGACGCCGCCGCGACGGCCTTGTCGAGGCCACCGGTGCCGCGGAAGAAGTGGAGGTAGGCGGCGAGGACGGACGCCGGCTGGATCCAGTAGAGCGCGGCGGGGACGCCATGGGAGCTCGCCACGCCGGCGACCCACGAGAGGAGCAGCGTGTAGACGACGAGCGTGACGGGCTTCCCCGCGGCGGCGAGGCAGGTGAGCACGCCGGAGAGGGTGCGTGAGCCGACGAGCTTCACCTGGGTGAGGTAGTGGGTGTGGTCGTGCACGGCCCGGTCGAAGCCGGCGTCGTAGCCGTCGGAGTAGGGCACGTACCACACCCCAGCGGCGTCTCGGTGGCCGGCCTCCTCGCCGGCGTTTTCGTCGTCTCCGGCGCCGGCGACCGCCGCCTCCGGGAACATCTTGCGGAACGCGGAGACGGCGGTGGAGATGGTGACACGTGCACCCGTGGCGCGGAGAAGGCGGCGCGCCAGGTGGCGTGCTGGGTTGATGTGGCCCTGTGCTGGGTAGGTCACTATCAGGAAGTGTGGCTCCGCCGCCGCCGGCGATGACCGGACGTCCTCCACCATGGCCGGCATTGTGTGAAGCTCAGATCGATGCAAATTACTAATAACCACCTAGTTGACGCAGAACACGACAAGTTGCTGTTGCTGGAAGCTAGCGACCAGAGAGAGAGAGAGATGAGCTTGGGCTTGTTGGCTGCTGGGTGTGGCAAGCGTGAGTGAGGGAGCTGCGTCGAGGTGTGGCGGCGATTTATATGGGGGGAGAGGACGCCGGTGACGCAAGGGGTGAGGGGAGCAGCGCCGGACACGGCGCAGGGGTGTGTGGTCAGCAGATAAGGCTCGCCGGGGCCAGCGCTCATGTGTGTGGCGAGTGTCGACTGCCTGCCTGGCGCAAGATGCCAGAGAGACATGATCCATTGCTACAGGCTAGAGCTAGTACTATACAAACCAAACAGGTTGGAACGAAGCTCCATTGGGGACAGCCGAGCCGACCACATGCAGATGCAAGTAGCCAAGTACGCGGCGCCGCAGGGGGGGAGGGGGGGCAGGGGTGACGTCTCGTCACGGCTGAGCTGTCGATCGCCCTGTGGCGCCGGAGCCTGTAGCGTAGTGCGTTTAGATTGGGGAAAGATTCCCCGAAAATACACGGTTCACCAAAAAAACACTGTAGATGAATAGTGTTCTGTGAGTAGAAGGGATGGGATGAATAGTGAAAAGTTAGATGAATAGTGTATTTTTGTGGGAACTAAACGGGGCCATATAACCTGTGTCTGGGTGGAGAGAAGCTACTACTGGACGTTGCAGTAGTGTTCGTGTTGGCCTTTGCCTTTCTGTTTTCTTGGGCGTGTTGCTGAGGAGATCCATGGATGGATGCAAGTAGGGGTCTCTGACGCCATCTTCGTTTGAATTTGAAACAAGCAAAAACATGTTTGTGCATAAAACTCTTTTGTAAAAGGACAAACGGCACAATTACCATTTACCGATCAGCTTCTCCAACTGTTTATCAGCAACACGTTTACCATTTATTTTCTATCTGCTTATTCTCTCCATTTGACGAAGCCAATAAATAATCCTAGATTTCACCATCTTATCTTACTATTACTAATTGGAGGCTCTTTTGAACTGTCCAGGTGAAGCCACCTAGGATCCAAGATGAACAACCTAAAAAATAGAGAAATCTTGTAAATTCTCACAAAAAAAAGAAACATTTGGTCATCAATTTGTCAACTCTAATAGTAATAGTCATTGGATTAATTATATTTTCTAATAAATTACCCACATCAGCCATTATGAAAATATATTAAAGTAACCCCTAAACATGTATCCAAATTAACCACCTCTATCATTACAAAAAATAATCTAAAGTGACCCTAATCTTTATGTAAATTACCCACCTATTGTCATTATTAAAAGTTAAAGTAACCCCAAGTTTGAATCTAAATTATATAATTGTAATAAAATCTTAAAGTCACCGATATAAAATCTAAATTACTATTTTTATCTTTATTTATATTATTGCTTATATAAAAAAATACTAGCCATAATGTGTGCCACCATATATTCATGTACGAGGGAAGGGATAAGAATACAAATTTTTATTTTGTTCACATAGCTCATAAGTGCTCAGCTAAATACATATAAAATGCATATGAAAATGTGATTCAAAGTGAAAACATTATTCACAACTAAACCTATACAATTAGATGATGATGAATATATTTCTTTATAGTACTATATTAGAATAACTCATGGATGAACGAGGACGTGATATAGATAATTTTAATCATGGAGTATTTCTAACTAGCTCATATGGGAGCACGGGTTGATAGCTCATATGGGAGCACAGGTTGATAATAGTTCTCCTGACTGTCTGTCCCGGCATACGAAGAATAAATAAATAAATAATGTGGTACCCGAGAAAATTGCATTGCAAACCGGTTGACATACCTGGTGGACAATGCAGTACACAGCAGTCAGCGTCGATTCGGGTCCACGATCTAAATTTGATTCCGCCGCACTTACTGTCACGGACAAGCTCACGGCCATGTTCTAGAAGACGAAGTACAAGAGACAAGCTTGAACTCGCTGCCGACAGGGCAAGAACAGGCACGACTCTCTCGAATCGATCTCAATGATGGAGACGGCACGCTAAACAACTGGGGGCCGCACGTGGCCCCCCTTCCCTAGCGTGATTGGTTGCCTGGTTGGGCAGGCACGTCGCCGGCCGGTGACGTGCGCCATGACGACGGCGACCATCCGAGACACGGCGGAGACCGTATCGAGCGCCGCCCTTTAATTTCCCTTTGGCTCTACGGGAATCGACGGGGTCTCGCCGCTCGCCGAACGGCCGTGCATGGTACGGACACAGTCTTAAGATTCTCTAACTGGCCTCATAGGGCACTGCAGATCGATCGAGCATCAGCAGGGTAGTCAGTCTGGTCGGATCGATCTGATCTCCGATGGTTGCGCACTTGCGCTGCAGGGTTTCATCAACATGATCCGAGCGAGCAAATGGCCACATGGCCGGTGTCCCTTCCGGAGCAGCTTCTCACTTGTCAGCTGCAAAGAGTGTTGGCGTGTTGCGTGCTTTGTTGACCTTGCTCATCGCTGACACAGAACACAGTAGTATATAATATATTGGAGCAAACATTATGTCGTTATATTTTTTAAAAGGGAAATTATGACCTTATTATATATCCCAGCTGTTTCTGAGAGATGCATGGCTTAGCGTTCTTCCCCTTTATTAGTTTATTGCATCCTATGCATGATTGGGTTATGGAGGTGTAACCTGGTGAAGGGTTCCGGGAGGGACAAAGCAAAGTCGGCTTCTTGCCTAAGCAGCTTCAACTTCAAGAAGCCCACAAAAACCTAGCGGCGAGATGATGCAGCCATCGTGCACTGGAAGGTTCTGCTAATCATCTCGTTCCATACAGAAGAAACGTCGCCGCCGAATCTCCAGTCGGCCGTATCCCTGTCAGCGTCCGTAGTCTAGTGGTTGCACGTACTGTCCCGGTAGCATCCTCCAAATGTCCAGACCATAATGGAAGCCTTGAAAAGCCAGCAGGTGCATGGCTATGACCAGACCATATGGTACTGTCATCTTAATTCTAGTGTAAATACAACTTCAGTTCCTGGTGAAACCATGTTTGCCGTTTCAGCCGATTCCATATATATTTGTCCTTTCTCTGAGTTAGATCTAGAAGAAGACTGCCCGATCTCCTAACCTCCATTTCCAACGTTAAATGAATGTTCAGTCTTTTCCCTCCCACGTCTTGCCACCACACAAGGGTAA
The DNA here is from genome assembly GCA_015342445.1 of Digitaria exilis. Lineage (NCBI taxonomy): Eukaryota > Viridiplantae > Streptophyta > Magnoliopsida > Poales > Poaceae > Digitaria > Digitaria exilis. The sequence goes on along the minus strand of JACEFO010001768.1, from coordinate 1,423,681 downwards.
TGAGCCACTTACTTTACTTCCCACGCAATGCTATGACATTCCGCAAGACATACACAAGTCACCACGATTACATCTATTCCTACTAATAAGAACATGTACGTGCTAGTTAAACATATGCATAAGGATGCATCGTAGTAGATCAAAATAGAGACAAGTGGAGCGGAGTTTAGATTGATATCACACATGCCTCATTGACCTAGAGGCTTTACTCTTAAACTTCACAATGCCTTTGCCACGCAGGAATAACCATGGTGGTTAGGATCAACCTAAGCAATCTCCTAGACAACTTAGAAGACTTGTAATGGCCCTTAGCTTCCTATGGTGGGTCCCTTATTTCCATTGACTTCTGGTCGATTTATTTGTTTGATGAGAACATCCAGGGCTTGTATTTATACTCTTTAGGAGCCTTGGGACATGCTCCACCTTCCTTTACGTGAACCCTTTCCGTGAGAGTTGAGCAGAGTTTGATTTCCGTAAAATAAGCTATGTCTAAACTTTCCCTCTTAGCAACACTTTCTTGTGGATGCCATATCTACGTCAAAAACTCCAAATGAGATACTCAATTTAATTGCAGATAAAAAAGATCTTCAATTTAATTTGGTATTTATTGCTTTTTCCTCGAAACGATACTCATTGTGTCACAAGATAATCTGTCAGATTTTAGACTTTTGTGTGACGTGTATTTTAGTGGCAATATCTCGTCCAGCAATCTATTATGCTTTCTATCGTCCAAATCGAAGCCATGGGCCATGCATACAACTTTGTTAACTAACATGAATTTGGATGATTATAATTGTTTCTATGTACGTCTTCATTGGAAGAAAGCGAATTATGTGCTACTTTTATTACCAATATAATATATAGTCAGTAGGGGGCCCTCTCCTGTTGCTTAAAAAACCTTCATTAGAGGCTATATTGTTGTTGTTGTTGTTCATTAAAGACCATTTAGGTCTCCAAATCGAGTTCTTTTATAATGATTGGCAAGTAACATGGTACTACCAGGATATAGAATCCAATGATGGAAAAAATGTCTAGTACCTAAAAGTACCCATCCAAAAGTATCAAGAAGTACCAAAATTGTGGGACCAAGTACCGGATAAATGGGCCCACCTAAATTATTTTATTTTATTTTTAAATTAAAAAGAAAGGGTATATACGTCTTTTTCCGTAGATGTGGGGAAGGAGGCAGCGTGAAAAAAATTATCATGGTATGTTGTGGGAGGGTATATTCTAATCAAGGTATATGAAAGTACTAATATACCCTTATTATTATTTATTTGTTTTTTAAAATTCTAGTTAAAAGTACCAGAAAAAGTACTTAAATACCTGCAAGTACCTGGTAGTACCAGCTGGTACTTGCTAATCATTGTAAAAGAGCTCCTCCAAATCCATTCAGAAAGATTGTGTTGTCCTATACTGCGTGAATAACTCTAGAGTTGAATTTATCTCATGAATAACTTTCGAGACTCCAATTGTTACTTAGTTTCATTGGATATCGACATCTTAGAACCATGGATTGGACTATGAAAGCCCACATGGCTTACTAGCATGTTGGTTGGGCTTTCTTATTAAACTCGATTCATTTGCATTTGGGCTTGTACTTTTTACCTGGGCCTTGTGCAAATAATCCAATTAGGTCACTATGCCATGTCACTATTTCCTAAAAAAAAACTATGCCATGCTATTATATAATAGAATCCAAAATACTCCTCCCTTTCTCTTCTTCCCCTCCCTTTCTTTTTTTTTTTATCATCCTTCTTTTCCATTCCTTCTAAAAGGAGCATCAAAGAGGTATCCATTCAGTTTCTGTGAGGCGATAGAGGGCTCAAGCCCCTCCTCCACGGCACTACCTAGATTCGTCCTTGCTTCTTCCGTTTCCGATCGCTACGTATGTGTCACTCTCTCTCTCTACCTAAAAAATATTTCAGTTTATGCCATGATTTTCAATCATTGGATTGATACATTGGCAAATTCTGTGAGTCATGCCTATGATGAAAACAATAACCACAGAATCCACTAAGGAGAAAAGTCTCCGAGACTCCGAGCACGGCTGGGCTGATGGGGCGACCCTGTTGAATGATGAAATGCAATAAGAAATTTGTACAGCGATCGATGAGCTTTCCTCAACCGAGCTTCTTGATCGTTACTGCTACTACTGCTACTTGTACTACTAAATGCCTCTTCCTTAATTGTCTCCCTTCACCTCTTCTGCTTAGCAAAAAATAGCTGACCAGCAGTGCGTTCGTCTAGATCACACCACTTCTTCACATCCTTTTCTTCCCCTTTCCGATTCTGACAGATGTCGCATTAGCCGATTAGCGAGTGAGGATCGTTCTTGTTCATGTCTCCGCCGATGATCCCACCTGCCGTGTCTTCCAAATGACCGGCGCTATCATCATCCATACTGCAAAAGCATTCGAATGTCCGTCAGAAATCACACAACTGCCAACGTCTGTTCAGATATTCACAGCTCATTGGATTCATATGACGAATCAGTGCAGGGGTTCAGTCAGTTCACTCACTGTACACGATCGCCGCCAGCCACTCGTTGCCGATGCGCACCCACGTGCTCGCCCACCCGACGTCGATCGTCCACCTGACCCAACACAAGAACAGATCATGTGATGTTCAGGTACGAACGCACAGGGTGACCGATTTTTGTTTCCTACGGATTCAGAGATAGCCAGAGGGGATTTCGTTTCTTTTTCTTTTTTTGGGTCTCAAATAACTTACTTCTCCATGGGATGGCTCGCGTTCCAGCCGACGAAGATCATGGCGAAGTACATGGCGCCCATGGCGAACACCAGGTGGAAGAAGCCGAAGCCGTAGGGGATGTCGTCCTCCTCCTCCGCCTCCGCCTTCTTGAACTGCAAGTGTCGCAGCGGTTTTCAGGCAGGCGTTTCAGACTTTCGGTTTCAGACTTCAGTCCAGATGAGAGGACGTACCTGCAGGCACTTGGAGTCGATGCCAGTCGAGAAGGTCGCCGCCACGATGACGATGACCGCGATCACAAAGCTCTGCCGGAGACACATAAAATACCTCTTGTCAGATTGGCACCACCGCACCGATTCATCTTCAGACATTCATACAGAACGTGCATTTCTACTGAAGTTCTATGACTGCTACTGAAGAATGAATTAACAGTCAGTCACCAAAGAGAGGTAGAAACTTTACCGCGATGTTCAACCAGTCTGCGCTTGTTGCAACTTCTGCCTTCTTGTTGCAAATCTCCGTGTGAGGCTCACTGTTACAGAGCAAAAGAAAAACAAATGTCAAAGGTTGCAAAACTTTGGGATGCAGACAGCCACGTAGATCAGAGTTTTAGATTTGACTGTCCCATTCTCACCTTCTGATCGCTGACCAGCACAGGAACACGACGTAGATCCCCATCAGCCCCGGCGCCAGATACCCTGCCTTCACCTGAATTTCAGGCAACCAAACGCGATTCCATCAGACAATTCAACCAACGTTTGCAAACCTCACTTCCATTATTCAGGTCTCAGGCCATGGGTCTACTGAACTGACCTTGGAGCTCATGGAGACGAAGGTCATGAGCTGGACGAGCACCAGCGTGACGGTTATGAAGAGGATGTTGAGCTTGCAGCTCGGGCTCGGCGCGTACCACACGTACATGAGCACGATCCCCAGGAGCGACCCGACGTAGGTGACGATGGACACCACCTGAATCTGCAGGTGGCTGCATTCATTCGCAGGGGAGAACCTCCGCCGTCAGATCACAGCATCGGACGGTGTGCAAAGCAATCACCACGAGAACAGAGGCGGCCGGCGAACTTACCATCTCTTCCGGGTGGTCTCCGATTGGCAGCAGTCGTTGATCCACATGATGAACCTGGTCACGCTGACGAGCTGGATCACAAGGAACGCCCTGCTCGCGTTTGATTCCGAGGCAAGTAATTAGAACAAGTTCCATTCCATGGAAGAATTAACCTGGATCCTGAACTGAAACAACAAGAAACGTACCCTGCTCCGAAATGCGCGACCTTCCCTGCAAAGATCAGAGGATGAAACGCTCGTCAGCAACAACATGAGAATCTGTAATGGCTGATCAAGAGAAAGAAGATCACCGTCGAGGTGATCGATCGATCGAGCGGCCGGAGGGACTGACCGTAGAGCTGGACGAGCGGCGACGGCGAGAGGAAGGTGACGGCGGTGAGGCCCAGCCAGAGGACGACCTTGACCGGCCACCACTCGGAGTGCCACGAGTTCCTGCAGTCGTGCACCTTCCTCGTGTTCACGGTTGACAAGAACATCACGAAGAAGAAGAGCTGGACAAACAATTCATTCATGGTCAAGGATAACATGTTGTTCTGTACCATCGTGATCAAGTTCAACCTCTCTCCAAGATCGAACACCGGTCGTGATGAACAAACAGAATGGAAACATTTCGATCGAATTGCGATTGCAACAAGGATACAAAGCAGCCGAGGCTGACTCGAAGCACGCCCTCCGCTCCCAAGCAGTAGCGCGCGCCCTGGCAGACCTTGAGCCCTGCACGAACACGGCAACACGAGCACGCCGGCGATCAGTGACGTCTGGTCGGTGGCAACGTAGTAACGTACGCGTGCGAGACGTGATCGAAGACGAGCATGCCGGTGCTCGTGTAAGGCAGAGTCAGGTGTAGAAGAAGAGAGAGGACGCACGCTGGAGCTCGGCGAGGGCGGAGTTGCCGTAGTCACGGAGGGTCCATGCGAGGAGGTTGGTGACGAGGAAGATGAGCGCGTACAGGTACCTCGCCATCATCGGGTTGGGCCCCGTGAAGAGACCCACGCACGCGCAGCACAACTCCTCCACGAACCTCCCGGCGTACCGCGTCTCCTCCGGCGACGACGACGCCGCCGCGCCGCCGCCGCCGGCGACCCCTGCCGCCGCTCCACGGCCAGCTTCCATGTCAGCCACGCCGCCGCTAACCGTCATCTACACTCAAGAACACCGCGCGGCAAGCTCTGCTTTTTCTGCACACACATGTACACACATTGTTAGAGAGGAAAAAAAAATTGAAGAAAATTAAGCGCAGCAAAGTTGCTCACACGCAAGTCGTGATGCGTTAGGGGATCGTAGTTCGTTACGTACGTCTCGCTCGATCGACTGACATCTATCCTCGGTCGAAAACGATGTGTTTCTTTGCGCCAAAGCATCGCCCCTAAAGGGCCCTGCTTTGTTCTTGCCTTGCTTTGTAGGCAAGATGACCGCCTGTTTCGACACTGTGCAGTGCAGTGCAGTGCTAGCTGCATCTTCCGTCCCGTTACATTCACAAGCATTGGCCAGATTTGTGCTGCCAGTTTCTGGTAGCCCATAACTGACTGCCACTAATGCCACTAATAGCCTCTGCTAACATCAGCCGGGCTCTGACAGTTACAGTTTGCAAGAAACAGTGTTGTTTCCAGTTTCCAGCAATTTTAGCAGTCATCCATCCTCTTCCTTGAAACAGTTTGGATAATTGCATGTTCAGAGTTCAGATGCTAATAAAAAAGTGTCAAAAGTTTGGTGCCAGAACCTTGCAACGACCACTGCAAAAGCGTGCTACACATGTAGTTATTTGGAGCCTGGATTCACTGTCATGACAGGGATAGGGGATATGTCAATAAAGAGGTGAAAGGCATTTGAAAAAGCAACGTGACCAGGGTAATACAACAAAGCTTGGCTTTAAAGATGGATTAGGGTGATGAAAGAGGCGGTGACGAAAGCTCCATAGACTGCTGGAGACTAGAGGATACCATTGGCTTTTCTGTGACTGTCACACAGGGCTTTGGATGTTTGGGGGGATAAAAAAGAGCAAAGCAGCAGCAGGGAAAACTAAAGTAATTGGATGATGGTTGTAGAAGGGAATAAAGCAAAGGGGCGGTGAAGGATGGCTGAATTCCTTGAGGAATTTTAGTTGTGCTTGGATTGTTGTCTCTTCAATTTCTCGCTGGGACAAGTTATCCTGTCACTTTTCATATTCTTTTTTTTTTTTGGCAAAACACAGCAGTAGGTTTTCTAAAAAAAAATATTATGCAGCGTAGCCATAATATTAATCTGCTACTGACTAGGTAAAATATTATGCAACGTTGCCATAATATTAATCTGCTACTGACTAGGTAGAATATTATGGCTACATGCATAATGCTTTTTCTAAAAAAAAATATTATTGCCCGAATCCACCAGATATGTCCCCGTGTTCTTAAGCTAACTAGGCAGTACACTAGTACTTAGTAGTTATGTCTTTTGTTTTGTGGTGTTTTTACCGACTGCTACTGTCCATACCGAGTTCATCAACTGAAAGCTCTGCTTCTGTATGAACAGAGGAGTTCATGTCTAATTTGGGTAATAGTTTATCCCACATATCAGACTGCTCTTCCTTTTCTGGAGCATATCCTGAACTTCTTTTTTCTTTTTGGAATTTCATGTCCTGAACTTTATAGGTTGGCAAATGGAACATGACGTCTATGCTAAATCAGATGTTAATCGTCTCGTCAGCACAAAAGTACGTGTATAAAGACCTAAAGAACGTTTCTCCTAAAACATCCAAGAACAAATTAAAGAACAATGATCAGGAAAATACTATCTCAGCACGCCTTTTTAAACTAAGTAGTTGTTCTGTGTAATTTTTGCGGTTTTAATAACTAGTAGTTGTTGATTAGAATTTATCAACAACAATACTACTGTATGAGAACAGGAGAGGTGCTCATGTTCGATTCGGGCAATTGCCATCGCACATACAGTATCGAATTGTTTTTCCCTTTTTTTTTCTGGAGCATATCCTGAACTCCATTATAGTTTCCAAAAGGAACATGACGTCCGTGCTAATTCGGCTAATCGTATAATCAAGATAAAACAACTACGTATTAAAAAAAAGTCTATAACAGAGCGTCTTCCCTGAACAAAGCATGGAGTCAGGAAGAAAGTTCAGAACGATCTAGCTATCGGCCAGAAATATGTATTGATTCAGTTCATCTTCTAACCTAGAGCTTCCTGATTTTTTTTTTCTTTCGGAGGGCTACAACACAACAGTTTAAGAACAAATAGTCACTGATCGATCGATCAATCGACAGATTCATGCACCTTACAGTTACAGGCTGATCGATCCGATCGTCGATGGTCACATACATTTCCTGGTTCATGATCCGATCGGGAAAAAGGAAAATGGGAAGCAACTAAGCAAGAGAGAGAGATAGAGAGAGATTATCATGCAAGGCAAGAAACACTAAATCTATGCACCGGTGTAGTGTAGAGTGTAGTACTAGGTTGCAACCCCGAAGAGAAAGCAAAAGCCATAGAGAAATGGTGATATATGGCGCGCTTGCGTACGCCGCAAATTAAGAAAAACGGAGCCGACAATAAGGGGGCAGGCACGCTTGAACGCAACAGCAAACGTTGGATCTCGCAGAACCGAGATCATGAGCAAGCTGCAGCTAGAGGAGGAGCTAGCGATCGAGGGCAAATTAACTCACCTAATATAACAAGAAGTCAGCAATGGACGGATCGGAGAAGAAGCTAAGGTACTTCTTGTCGTCGTCGTTGTCGTCGTCGTCTCGTCTTCCGAGAAATTAAGCTGCTGATGAGCTACCTTCCGGAGGCATCCATGGCGGCCACCGGCTCGGCGGCGCGCGCGCTGCTTATATGGATTGTTCTGAAGGCGGAGGAGGTGGTGGTGGTGGTGGCCCCGTTCCTCCCGGCCTCAAGCGTGTCCCTGCTGTCTCCGGCCGGGTTTGTTCTGTTCTGCCGGCGAGAGCGGCGGGGCGTCGTGTGCCGCTGCGTATCACAAAGCGGAGCGGCGGCGGCGAGCGCTGTGCTGTGTGGCCGTCTCTGTCGGCATCTTAGTCGCTTGCTCGCACGCGCGGCTTTAAGCCGCGCGCACGTTGCTTTTACCGAATCGTCCTCCGAATTTCAACTGGAGTCGGATTGTAGTACATGTGGCACCCGGTGAATGTTCCAACGAATCTTACATTTTTTTTAAAAAAAAAAACATGTATTGTTCCAACGAAATGAAAATTTTGACCTGGTCACAAAATTAAATCCAGGGACTTGCTTGGAAATAAATAAATAAATAAAATTAGTTCCTGGCTGGATGGCGTTACCCAACAAAAACTCGCAAAGTTACAGTCGGTGACTGGGATTTAGTACTACTAGCATGCATGCATGCATGTTGACTGCTCACACCGGTAAATTAGCTACAGTAATACTGAGGTCAAAGAAAGTAGGGCAGGGATCATTTTCGGAGGCTTTTCCCGGTTGGGAGACGGATCGTTTTCCACCGCGTCGGTGACGAGCACAGCACAGCCCCCCGCGCGCGCTGCCTGGCCGGGTTGCTACCGATCGAGTGCGCACCAGGCACCTCCATCGATCGCCTCCTCTGATCCTCTCCTGTCCGTTTCCGTCGATCGTCCTGCGCGCGCCAACCTGCACCGAAACGGCAACCGGGCACGTACGAGTACGTTGAGCACCCAGAGCGTGTACGTCTGGTCAGCCCTACATGCTGTGGGTTGGTTGGGTCTCGCAGGGCAGGCACAAAGTCCATGCCAATCAGATCTTCTGTGTCCTCATGCATGTTTGATGTTTGGGCACGACGATCCACGCCGCCTGTTCTTCGATCTCTTTGTGTACGTCTGCGTCACTGTCTGTGCCGAGCATGGAGATTATTGTGCTCTCAGAAAAGAAACACACACATAGAGTCGGAGAGAGAGAGAAATTTAGCAGCCTCAAGGCCCACAATGCAAGGGTAATAAGAGCCATACACTATATATACGTGGCTTGTATCCAGATCTTTCAATGTGCGTATCAAACGTATATGTACATACAAACTCACAGGTCCGTGTCATGTTTGCGAGCTCCGACGATCATATATCTTCTTCTCCATCCGTGTCGTCTGTGTGACTGCCAACACAGAGGGCGCCAGATGTATGAACATATACAAACCCACAGGTCCGTGTCGTTTGGACTCCGGGTTCCAGAACGCCACAATAAAAAGTGGTCAGTCTCACATCTTCTCCAAACGGAAACAAGACGAAGAAAAAAAAAAGTGGACCACGGCGCAACAAGCAAGTAGTATCCTCACATATCCAAACAAAACACACCGTACCAGAATTATGTTCAAACCGTTGGTTTAATGAGAATCCGGTCGGTGAAATCCCCGTCCTATTGTCCTTGTGCTGTGATCTGAGCCACAAAGCACAAGGATAGCTAGATAGAGATAGACGATGAACGCAAGGATCGGATCGGATCGAATTTCAATTCTGAACGCATCAGATAGATGGACATATATACTCTGGGTGCAGTAGTGGCGATATGTGCGAACCAAATGGTTCAAGGGATATATGCCTTATTGGGAGGTGGTCTCGATCCCATCGTGTCATGAAGCTATGCCTCTCTGCGTGTCGACGAGATGCCACCAGAGGACCATGGATCCCTGATCTGTCTTAACATCTATCGATCCCACTGTGACGCTGCCCTAGCTAGCTAGCCACAGGATCAGATGCTAGCAGCTAGTACTACTAGTGCCAAGTGCCAGACCACAAGTTGGCTTGGCCCCTAGTGGAAGCAATGAGATGATCAGATGAGGCAATGGAGCAGGACAGAGAGGCATGCAGCGGAGAATATAACGGTGGATGTTGGATGGAGCCACTAGCTAGTACGTGCAAAACGGTGCAAGTGTGCTGTGTATGTGGCCCGTGAGCGAGCAAGCATCGACAACCACCATCACTTGCAAGCAAGTGCCTTCCTTTGTAACCCCAGCAAAAAAAACAACTACTCCCTGAAATCCTTGCCCAAAATCATGGCCCCGGACGGCAACATGGTGACGTACGTGCATTTCTCGGCCGACCAAACCTCTCTTCCTTGCTCTGCAACACGGCAAAGGAATGTGTCGATGATGACGACAATCTATAGTTGCTTGTGGGATGCATGCATGACCACGAGCGCAAATGCTTATTGATGTTATTTACAACTACTACTCTACTACTAGTAGTGCTAATTTGGCTTGGTCTTGTTTGCAAGGAAACGCGTACTACACTCACGGGTAACATTAGCGTGTGTGATTCAAATGAGAAATGCTAATAATGTACTCGGCCGCCGTGCTCGTGCACTCCACTGTGTCCATGGCCGTCGCGCGTTGGTTCGCTGCTTCAGGGACATCTGGGCCCGAAGGGTGTGAGCCTGTCATGATGGTAGCAGGCCGGCCGCCATTCCCTCGCCGCAGCGCGAGTGGGCCGCAGGATCTATATGGCCGAGCTCCCATGGGCTTGGGCTTCTTCTCGCTGGCCACCTCTCTTCTTCTACCCTGCTGGGCAGTGGGCTTGTAGTAAAACGTTCTTTGGCTTGGCTTGCCCAGTGTGAAGGAGAAAAAAAGTATGGGACCCACGTGTCATATGCAGGACCTGGCCTGCACCTTCTTCCTCTGGCTGCCGCTCCATGACGAACGGAATGGAGCGATAAAATTGGCCAATGACATGACCACCCTAGTCTAAAATCACGCTATCATCGAGCTGTTAATCAGGTCGGTGTCTACAGCTTCGCACTGATGGAGAGCCCTATTGCAAACACCATACTCAACGGGATGCACGGTGCGAGCCCATTCCTTCTCATCACTAGTGCAGAGAGGGATGTAAAATGGTCACCCTGAATCCCTGATGGCAGGACAATTAGAACCTAATCAGAGAGAGAGAGAGAGAGAGAGAGAGTACTGTAGGCTGTTCTGGTGTAGGTAGAGAGAGATGTAGCCGACAATCACGGCGAGGTAAACGCAAGAATCAACAAGGGGTCTGGACCAGCACAACCCGCACCAGGCCAAGCGCATCTCATGCGAGCAAGGATCAGTGGTGGCCTTGGATTGGTCACTGCCGGTAGAGTTTCTTGTGCTGAAAAGATGGGGAGCCTTGTTCTCTTCCTGGCCGTCCATGAACCGACCAAATGGTACCGCGGAAACAGGAGACCCCGCCGTCCTCCCCTGCAACATTTCCGCCGATGGAGATGGAGTCGACACTCGACAGGGTCAAGCTGTGCAAACATGGGAGAGGTCAAGAACTGGAGTAGACCAAATCCTGGCCTCTCGTGATAAAAGGAGGAGAGAGCCATTTGGTCACAAAGACCGTCAAACACTGTTGCATGCGACGAAGCGTTTTTAGTGACGAAAACAGTGGCAGCTTAACAGTGACAGCATCAGGTTCCCTTTTTTTAAAAAAAAAACGAGGGTATCTACAGTTACTCTTACATAGTAACGGACAGTAAAACCTAGTGTTGCAGAAAATGCAGCAGAATTTTTTTTTACCCCTGTTTTTGTTTGGCAAAAATCGTAGCGGCAGAAAAGTAAAGGACTGGACAAAAACTTCAGGCACGCCGATTCCACTCCAGCAGCAAAAGGCGAAAGAACCAACGGGCATAACGGTCATCTGGGGCCGGCACAAGCACAAAAGCAACCAGGATCAGATTTACATCTCTCCCTTTCCCCTCAAAGAACCCCAAGGCTGACACTCTCCAATCACACCCACTTGGCTGGCAAGCCTGCGGGGGCAGTTTTCACCAAAGTGTGCACCACTTGTATAGGGCAGCTCTCTCAGTCCCCAAAAGCAAAGGTTAGTTATTATAGTTATACAACATCACAGCCACGAGCTTTCTGGATAAGGGTGTGTTTAGTTTGTGAAAGATTTCCTGAAAAAACAATGTAGACCTAAAAATACACTGTAGATAAATAGTGTCTGTGAGTGGGAGGGGTTGTGAGTGGGAGGTGTGAGATAAATAGTAAAAAGTTAAATAAATAGTGTTTTTCGGGGAATCTTTGTGAAACTAAACTCACCCTAAAGCGGAACATAGGCAGAGATAAACAATGCCTGCAACTGCAAGACTTGCAGTTCATGACCGGCAGATATTCCAACCAGCAATCAATGGGTCAAATCAAGGATTAGCAAGTAGTTTAATAACTAATAAAAAAGGCTTGATTGACACACTACTGCTGAAAGAAGATTCAGTCCAAGCCCTGCTCACTGCAGCAACTGCAAACATCACGATAACCAGTGGTAGAAGAAGGAACTGATGGCCTAGTAAAAATATTGCTTCTGCAACAATTATCGACAAGATCAGAAAAAAAAAACATATTCCTGAGCAGGGAACTTCAGAAGCAAGCAAGCAAGCACATGGCAAGAAAGCCAGGATTTCAGCACCTCGACCATGCCTTGTGTGTTTGTAGGAAAAAACACTGTAGCATAAGAAAAACACTGTAGCATTCGCTGGGAAACGTATTTTGTGAGGGAGGAATAGTGAAAAGTTAGAATAAATAGTGAAAAGTTGGAATGAATAGTGAATAGTTGGGAATCTGAACATGACCTAACGAGACAAAGACACCAAACCCTGAAGAAAGTTGCACCGACTCGTCACATATTTTTGTTGTGCCTTTGCCAGATTCTCTTCCACGTAGAGTGCGGTGCCTATAGTAGCAAAGATGTCGAACGCATTTTCTTTCATCAGAACAGCAATGAAGCACATCCAATTAGCCAGGTTCGAGGTAGCATGCAGAGTTTTAACAAAGAAAACGAAAGGAGCAAGTGCAGATGGTTACTAGTACTTGATAGCAGACCTTGAAAGCTGAAACCAGTTTGATTTTCGAAAGAATGACCTAATAATTAATAAACCATTACAAACCCCATCACATTCAGATCAACACGACGGAGCAACCATTACAAACCCCGTCACATTCAGATCAACACGCCGGAGCAAAGAAACAGAAGGTAAAAAGCCATTTCAAACTAATTGGGCAAACCTATAATGTTCCTCCAATTATTCAGCAGGAAAATTGGAAGCATGTATCTACAAGACTACAACGTGTTTTTGGTTCACTTCAACATGCAAATGAACAACATTCCGAAAGTTGCAGCATCAAAGCGAAGGGAGGGAAAGGGGGAAACAGCAAAACATCCAGCAGAGAATTAAACAGCACCGAGCAAAAAAAGCGCGAGTTAAAAAAGAACTAAATGATATAAGAATAAATAACCGCTAATAGCTGTGATACAAAAGGAACAAATAGAACCTGAATCTTCTTGTTCTAATCTTATGTCTGACTGAAATTAACTGAAGTTCTCTATACACCCAGATATATGATATCCCTGCACCTACAACTCCTCTGTCCCTCTCAATCTCTTCTTATTCACAGCCAATTAACCACCAATCTCAAGCCTAAATGCTCCAAAGCCCCACCCATCACCTTCAATCCAATCCCTTTCAGCACCAACGGCTGGACCAACACCGACAAACCATAATTCAGAAAATTGTGGCAAGCTTACCACACTCTCTTCACACATGTCGCCATCAACCAAGAACACTATTAGCTAAGCATGACAGTGACCACGTACATCAGTGAACCTGGCAGTTGCTGGCCATTGCCGGAGGCGAGGGTAAGAGCTAAACCAAACAATCCTTCCATGCTTTTTTTTTTCAGATTCTATCAATGCAGGGAAGGGGGCGGCGGCGATCCATATTGAACTGGGTGTACTGCTGGCCATGGGTCTTGGTGATGCGGTGGAGGTGGTGGCGATGCGTATCGAACAGGGTCTGTGGGTGGCAATGGGCCGGGGAAATTCGGCGGCGGCGGCGGTGATGCGTATCTAACAGGATCTGTGGGTGGTAATGGGCCTGGGTAATACGGAGGCGGCGGCGGCGGCAGTGGATGCGTTGGCGTGCATGGTGGCGGTGGGGGCAGAATGGGGCAAGGTGGGTAATGTGGAGCGGGCGCGGGTGGCGGTGGGTGGTGAACAGGCGCGGGAGGAGGCGGTGAATGCGGCGGTGGTGATAGTGGGGGAGATGGCGGCGGTGGTGACGGTGACGGTGGCGTTGGAGATGGCGGCGGAGGGGAAAGCGGCGGTGGTGATGGAGGAGGAGGAGATGGCGATGGTGGAGGTGGCGAGGGCGGCGGTGGCGATGGTGGAGGCGGCGAGGGAGGCGGTGGTGATGGTGGAGGTGGCGAGGGCGGCGGCGGCGATGGAAGCCGCGGCGGGGGCAGGGGAGGGACGAACGGCTTGCACTGGAACGCAGCGCAGTTGACGGGCGGGAGGGCGTAGAAGGCGGCGCACTGCTGCGGCGTCCGCTGCGCGGGGCGGTTGGGAAGGCAGTTGCTCTGGTCGCTGTCCCGCGGCACGACGCGCGCGCACGCCGGCGGCTCGCCGGTGAAGAAGTTGTAGGCGAAGGTGAAGTTCTTGAGGCGCGGAAGCTCGCAGATCCCCGGCGGTATGGCGCCGGTGAGGCGGTTGTGCGCGACGTCGAGCTGCTCCAGCTTCCTCATCAAGCCCACCTCCGGCGGCAGCGGTCCGGCGAGCTGGTTGAAGCTGACGTCGAGCACGGTTAGTTCCCGCAGCAGGCCGATCTCCGGCGGGAAGCAGGACGCGAGGCCGTTGTTGATGAGCAGGATCTCGTTGAGCGTGCCGGACATGTTGGCGACGCTGGCCGGGAGGCATCCGCCGAAGCTGTTGTGCGCGAGGACGACGACGGACGCCGGCGAGTTGCCGAAGTTGTCGGGCAGCTGGAAGCGGAGGCGGTTGTGGTTGAGGAAGATGGCGTCGAGCGGCCGGTCGAAGAGGCGCGGCGGCACGGAGCCCTCGAAGTCGTTGAATCGGAGGTCGAGGAAGCGGAGCGCCGGGAGGTGGAGGACGACGTCGGGGAACGGGCCGACGAAGCGGTTGTTGCTGAGGTCGAGCTCGTGGAGGAGGCGGAGGCGGCGGAGCGTGTGCGGGAGGACGCCGCAGAAGCGGTTGGAGTTGAGGTGGAGCAGTGCGAGGTCGGCGAGGAGGCCGAGCTCCGGCGGGAGGAACCCCGCGATGTCGCCGTGGTTTAGGTCGACCCCGGCCACGGCGAGCTCGCCGCGGCGGCGGCGTCCGCGCGAGGGGAGCGGCGCGCAGTAGACGCCCGTGTAGTTGCAGACCCCGGGCCCCACCCAGTCGGCGGTGAGGTTGTAGGGGTCGGAGAAGATGGCCTGCCGCTTCCACGTCTGCAGCGCGACGTACGCGTCCCGCAGCCGCTGGCTCGGGAACCGCCACCGCGGGTCCACCTCCACCGCCGCCGGGCTTCCCTCCCACTCCTCCTCCAACGCCGCCGCCGCCGCCGCGCCGCCCAGGACGGCGGCCGCGGCGGCGACGAGGACCGCCAGGAACACGGCTCCTCTCATCTCATCTCCTCCTCACTTCCGTGCGGTGCAGTGTCGCGTACTCCCACAGAGACCAGAGAGTGGAAGGAGACACAGATGCGAAGAGAGAGAGAGAGAGAGAGGAGGTGGAGGTGGGGAACAGCTATAAAAACGCGGAGCGGCGCAGGCGCAGCGGCCTTGGTCAGAGGAAGAAGACAAGAGAGGGGGGAGGAGGAGTGTACGTGTGGGCTGGGTACGCGTAGCGGGGCGGGGAGCGAGGGTGAAGGGGGATTTATGGGGGGCGGAGACGAGGCCGCGACCGGCTAGGGGACCCCCGCATTCGTCTCCGAGAAATCGTGCCCGGCGTGAGGCTAGAGTGAAAAGATCCGCGGCTCCAGTTCAAACTCTGGGAGGTCAGGGGATGAGAAGTGAGTGACCGTGTCTGTGACAGCGCGTGGGGTGAAAAGGGTAAAAGGGGATTAGTATTGTAGGGCAAAAGTGAAAAAGGCGGTAATTGCTTGGAATATTCCGCTGTGAATAGGCTTTAACCAGAGGAGAATGGACTGGCCCAGCATGCGTATGTTAATACTCCACACGCCAAAATATTTAATATACGTTCTCTTGTTCGAAAAATACACTAGTAAATATTTTTTTGGCAAATTGATACTAGGAAATCTCCGAGATTTTTATTTTGGGGGAAATGCTGGAGATTATTTTTAGACAATGCTTCGTCAAACAATGAGGACAAAAGTTTAGGGCTGCTTGACCCCCTTTGCAGAAAAGAAAATAGGGCTGCTAGAGCATTCTCGTAATAAAGTAGTACAGCAAAATGACAGAAACGTGACAGAATAAAAAAATATATATAATACATGTACTGCATATCAGATCTTGCTGAGAATACGGTATATATGAAAAATAAAAACGAAATAAATAAGTATAGCAGGTAGTAAATGATTCTACTCCCTTGACTGACACACTGTACCCAGTAGTCCAGTACACTGCCGTATTGGTCAAGGAGGTATTAAGAGGGGCCATTGGGAGCCGTAAACAAGGCCATCTATACAATGACCAAAACGAACCACGTATATACCGAAGCCGTATAAAATTGTCACAATGGTATTAAACTAACCTACTCCTACCTACTATCCATAGATTTTGCCCAGTTGCGTTTTGCATGCTCGTAGGAGAACGCTTGCTCTGTCGCCATGTATGTTAAACAACTCAGAAGCGGCGAAAATGGAGGGAGAAGGCGCACGCACGCACGCACACGGGACAGATCGTCAGAGCAGTTTGGGCCACGGCTTGGCTCGACAGGAGAAGCAAAATGTTTTATCAGATAATCCAAAAATGTGTCGAGATATGAATATAAAATCAGTTTATTTCTACCCTTCTGTTTGAAATCTCATTGGTACTGCACATAAGTACATGAAGAAAAACCGTCGAATTGCGTGTATAACCCTTGTGAGGGGAAAAAAACTATTCTCCCGCCCCGTGCCACCCTGTGAGGGCAGCATGGTCATTTGGGCCCATCGTTTTTCCATGCACAACGGGACACCGTGAACGCTACGCCGTATCCATCCATGGACCGATCATTCGTGACGCGTTTCCGTTCTTGGGACGCTGCACGTGGGGCCCGGCACGCTGACGCGGACAAACGCTGCGCCGTGCGAGGACGCGGTGGGCCCACCCGCAGGCCCCTTCGCTCCCTCCACGCCGGCCATCGGAACGGCGCCGTTGGCGCGGCTCAGTTTTGAGGAATCGTCACTGCGGCATAATGACGCAGAGTTCATTAGCTAGCTGTGCGATTTGTATGCTAACGCGTGTTTATTGCTGGTGCAGGTAGAGCTTAATCGTGCTCGAGTATATTGGGATACCTCCAGGTACAAGGTAATGGTATGGTAGAGATCTCTAGATACATAGGTACTCCTATTAGGTATGGTAGCTAGAATACGGGTCGACACTCTCAAAAAAAAAATATATACGGGTCGACAACAACACGATCGTCGCCGGGCCAGTACGGGTATACTGGCACGTACGACAAATGTTTGCTTGCTATAATAGTGTAGACAGAGTACTCCAAGACTGTACGCAGTACGCATGCACGCGTTTTATACGTCCAGTACTACGAGTGCTGTACTGCTGTTGGCTGATGAGGATATACTTACTATACGCGGGTGCTGTGCTGAGATACTACGCCCTCCTGCAGTCCTGCGTACGCGTCTTCTATTACCTGTGGTGATGATAGAAGAAGAGGAGAGGTAATTATATATGCTACGACTATCAGTATCTACGAGTGATCAGAGATGGCTTCGCAGTTTGCATGTCCTCGCGTGTGATCTGATCAGTGATCAGAGAGGCTAAGCCTATGCATGCATGCTTGCCCTGGAGCGGTCAAGCCCTAGGCTTACGTATACGTACCGGCCGGGCGCCGCACGGCCGTGTATTCGGGGTCAACAGAGACGACGTACAGGGACGTGCGACCTAATTAACGAGGAGAGAGAGGTCTAGAACGCAGCGCACGTAGAACACGGAATATGTGTACAGTACTGCTGGCAAGCATGCGTGCAGCCGTGCAGGTCGGGTTTTTTTTTTTTCCTTTCGTGTAGTTTAGGGGCCTCTCCATGCTTGCGTTCCAGCTTCTCCCATCAACACCAGCTGGATGGTGTCTGTAATGCATCTCCTCGCTTCCTTTTCTTTCTTTTTTATTTCCTTTGGACGATATACGCTGCTTTCTTATTTTGGATCACAAACAAGAAGAGTACAGCGGCAGCACCACATATGGGACTGGACTATACATATCGGATAGGATAAGCAGATAAAGCCGCCGAGACCCCAATCCCGATCTACAACAGACAGGGGTCACGCAACGTAGTATCCCTCCTACTATCTCGTTAGGCTCGCATCATTGCCCTTTGATTTGTATGGTTCCCAGCAAGGAAGACGATAACCTTGTGCAAAAACAAAAAAGGAAGATGGTGACGAATCGACGATCACTCGCGCTACCTGGTGGTCAAAGTGCAGCTTCAGGCCATGTTCAGATAGGTGAAAAAAAACATTATAGCTCTAGAAAAACACCGTAGATAAGTACTGGGAAGCGTGTTTTGTAAGAAGGAGGAAAAATATGAATATGGAAAAGTTGAGATGAATAGCTTCAGGCCATGTTCAGTACACAAGTTCCGACCGGTGAGCAGGACCAAGCAGCAGTCGTTGCCTTTGCAGCCTGCAGCTCGGGTACATTCCCTACAAGGGCCGGCACATGCTGCCAAGCATCGCTGCTAACTCGTTGCGTACCAGCCTACCAGGGCAATACAAAGGCATCGCTATTTGAACACGAGCTAGGATTCCGTTCAGGGTTGGAGCCTGCCTTGGAGTACAGGCGGCAGCACAGACGGACTCGGCATGGCACGGGGAAGCGAAGGATATCCCAACAGCCTCTTCCCTTCCGCCGATCCGATCCGATCCGATCCTCCCAGCTGCAAATGCGGCCGGCCAATTTAAGCATAGCGTACGACGGTGCTCGCACACAGGAGCACTTGTGTTCTGCCGACGAACAAATGCACGGCTGCACGCAGCTATCCTGTTATGTTCCTGTCTCTCAAGTTCACATACACCAGTCACACAGTCGTCTCGTCGTTCCAGCCCGTTACCAGCAACTCTCACTGCAATTCTGAACGCCGGGTTTGCATACGAAAGTTACAGCAAACGGAACGCCTGGAATTGGCGAGACCAGACGCAATTGGTACTCCCTACTCTACTCTAGGTCCGGCCATAAAATCCTTGCCTTCGTGATCTTGCCTGCCGCCTCACGCGGCGGCTAGGACGGCGACGCCGCGACGGACCGGGTCCAAATAACCGTAACCCAGAAACGGATGGACGGTGACGCGGCGCACATGCACGTGCACATCGCGAACGAACGACGGGCGGAGCACGGCGGGTGGAGAGGGCGAGGCCCACGAGGTGGTGGCTGCCCGTCGCCGGAAGGGGACAAGGCGACAGGTTCTCGATTCGGTCAGCAGGGTAGCTGGGTAGGCGAGCGCCGTAGCGGCAGCACAACTGTACACTGCGCCGAGTGGTTTGGTAGCCGCTCAGGCACATTGGGAGAGAGAGAGCTGGCGGATTCATGTCGACGGCGATCACTGACACGGTGACGCACACAGCCAGCCACGACCCCCGGCTCGGCTCCAACCGTCAAACCCAAACCCAGCGCAGGCACACCGCAATCGGCCGGTGAGCCCGTGACCGCTGTAATACTACAACAGCAATGACCTGATATGAATCTGATGTGGTCCGGGTGGGTAAGGTAGCATAGCAGAAGTTGCCATTGCCACCGAGACAGCAGCAAAAGTACACGCTCCTGCCTGAATGAAGCATTATTCAGTGGCTCGCTAGTGCCGGCAGGTAAAGGCAGCCACGGGATTCCGGTGTGTGTGTGTGTGTATGTGACCCCCGTAAACGCCGCAGTAATGGGCGATGGCAGGTGTTAGTGCTACCATTACTTACCTGAACTCTGCGTTGGGTCCATCGGGAGGGAGCTGATGCCTCCTGGCCGCTGGGCTCGTGGTGCTGTCCCTGGACCCGGCACATCGGGACGCCTGGTTGGGGACGTGGGGAGGCCCGGGGACCGCCGACCCGGCGCTACCAGCAGCAACAGGTCAGCCAGCTTTGGAACAACAAAGCACGCGGGGCAAGATTAATTTTCTCCCCTTTGTTGCTACCTGAATAACAAATGAGTAATCGACAAGAGGCTCAGAGTAGTTCTTTTTACCAATCGTCAGGTTATTCTCCCTAATCAGTGATCAGCTTATCTCTATCTGAAACACCACAATGCCACATCTGCCGTGAAGCAGGTTCAGAGATTCAGAGGAGTAAACATAGGCAAAAGATAAGACAAATGCCCAAGAAGATCTCATGGTTATATATCCACTCATTGAAATGGCAAAAAAAAGAAGAGTTTGCCTTTACCTCCAAAGATATCTTTCTTCATCCAGGTGTGCAACCTGGGGACTGCCATAAGGAAATACTTATCCATCAAAATCTCAGTTTAGACTGGAAGCTCTTGATACTGGTCTCATGCAAAACTGATAAACCTGTCACCAATAACGATGTTAATGCTTTCAGTGATGTGATGTGTGACACTAACTTTAGAGTTTTAGCCTCAACTGGACGAAACCTTCGTTTTGCTGGTAAGCCAATTGAGGATTGAATGCTGCTATGGAATGGTCCTGCTCATTGATAAATAAGATGGTTCTCATGTTTAATAAAATAGGTTAGGGAACGAATGACTGATGATGTAATGCAACAAGAAACAGACATTTGTAATACAAAATTCCAAGAATGTACTGATACCGAAAATATATTAAACCCATTGCATCAAAATCCATACTGTTTACAATTAACATTTAAACAAAAAGAAGGAAAAGAAATGGCATCAAAATCACGTGGGAGATGCAATGATAAAATAGAACTACATAATTGTCAGAATACTATAAAGCTTCGTCAAGAACTTTGAAGAATTCTGAGTCCCAGACACCGTCTCCTTTAAATCACACGGCTACAACAGCCAATTATATTATTTTCGTTATTTCAACAGTAAGTAAAGGCCCAGTGCGATGAATATAGCCATAGACTCAAACACTAAATGCATACTAGCAAACAAGTGTGCCAATTTGAGAAAGAGAGTTTCAAAGAGTGATACCACTTAGCAGATTTCAGATCATCATCTCCTGGGAAACAAACAGGTCTGTTTCAGCATACCAAAACAGGTTCATCAAACGAATGATGATTAGTCAAAAGTAGTAGGTTAACCCAAAGTAAACGATGCACTAAGTAGGTAACACTATTGTGATCGAATATCAATGACAACAGACAATTAATATTTGCTGTGACTTGTGCGCAAAAAAAAATTGCTGTGACTAAAGAAAATTTAGATCAATATCAGCATAAAAAGGAGCAGTTATATGGAGCATGAAGAGCATAACTACAGATACTGGAATTCTCCATCATATTGGCCGTTCAGTAACTCATCTATACACATGGCCCTCAGTTCGCCAAAAGCTTGAACAAAATACATCGCGTAAGTGAAATACTAGAAAAGGAATACTTAATAACACTGAAATCACTACTAATACTATTTTGCAAAGGATCGTGATTTAAAAAATGAAGTAATAACAGACTACTAAATGGAAGGCATGGAAAAAAGATGGCCCCTGCTTGGGCTTCCAATGCACACTTATGTCGATTCACCACCTTTTCTTCTCCTTACAGTCCTTTTCACAGACTGCGGAGCTCCAGCAACCAGTCCACTGGTCTTTGGATTATGATCGTTCACAGCTTGCTCTGTGAGAGTCTCATTACCCTCTGGTGGTGCTCCTGGTCTGGCAGGTGTGGTTCTTGGTTTCTGAGACCTGTTTGTACTAATCTGCCTCCTTAGGCGCAGTATCTCACCCTTTGCTAGTGCCAATTCCTCTTCAAGATGTCTAGACCTCACTTCAAAGCTCTCCTTCTCTGCCTGAAGCCTTGTTATCAGATTCTGAGCATCCTCGGTGTTTTCCTGAGCTTCGGTTGTGATTTTCATTTGTTCAGCTAGAGCCTTGGATAGCATTTCTTTCTCAGCTTCAAGAGTGTCATTCCTAGAATGAGTGCTCTCTAGTTCCTTAGATAGTGACAACGCACTATTGTTCATCGCATCTAATGACTTTGTTGCCTCATCCAGGTCTGCTTCAAGAGTTTTTCTTGCTTCAGAATCTACCTGCAATTGTTTCACCAGCACTTCAAGCTCCCTATTTAAGGTTGTCACAATTTTCCTTTCTTCAACAAGCTCATGTGTGGTGGACTCCAAATTCTTGTAGACGTCCAGCAGTTCTTTCTTCAAGTTGTCACGAGCTTCAACGACAGATGCCAGCTCATTAGAGGTGGTTTCAAGTTTTTCTTGTCCCTTTTGAACCATTTCCTTTACCGAGGCCAGTTCATCTGACAGAATTTTGGATATTGATTCTGCCTCTGCTATTTTATTAGTCAGACTTTCTTGCGTTTCATTGAGCTCGTCTTGGAGTTCAGAAATCTGTGATACCAGATCCTGATTCAATTTATTTGCCTCTTCAAGTTCCTCGGAAAGTTTGGAAACCTCATTTCTGGAATCCGTTAGAGCCTCTTCAGATGATTGGATTGATTCTTTTAAAGATCTCATGGCCACAAGTTCATTCTCAAGCATCATTTTGGTGGCATCCAACTCCTTGTTCAACTCAAGAATTGTTTCATGATCTTTTCTAGAGTCCGTTAATGCAACAGTAAGTTTTTCCTCAAGCTGTTTTATCTGATCATCTCTCTCTGATAATAGTTTGGAATCATGGCTTGCTCTTGTCTCTGAAGCAGCCTTCAGGTCTGTACACTCTTGTATTAATTCATTAATTTTTTGGCTAGCTTCTTCCTTTTCTGAGCTCAATGCTTCAAGTTTAGCATTGAGGGTATCAATCAAAGACGCCTTAGAAGCAAGATCATTCTTAGTTCTATTGAGCTCTTCCTCAAGTTGCTGTATTTTAGAATATGCTAGCTCAAGGCTAATTTTAGTTTCATTAGCGAAAGCGGACAGCTTTTGGTAGTCTACTTCCTTCGAGGAAAGTGATTCACTGAGGTCCCTGATGTGCTTCTCCTTACCATCAATCTCTTGAGTGAGCAAACTTATTTTTTCCTGCAAAGCATTAATCTCTCCCAGTTTTTCTTCCAATTTAGTTTCAAGCACACCTTTAGCCTCCCCAGCTTGTGTGATCGTACTCTCTAATCTCCGTATTTCATCCCTAAGTTCCTCAGCTAGCTTCTTCTCCTTTCTGAATTCTTCACTCAGTGATGTCAAAGACTTTTTTGCTGAAGCCAGCTGATCTGAAAGAGAAGCTTCCTGCTCCTGGAATTTCATAGATTGCTTCTTTTGTGCTGCTTGCTGCTCCAGTAACCTTTTCTCATAGTTTCCCCTCATCAATGAAAGTGCTGCCTCATTTTCAACCAATTTGCTCTCCGTCTGAAGAAAGCAGAACATTAAATATATCAGGTAAATATCTTGAATATCTACTTTCTATAGATCAACATTCAGCAAACAAAAACAATCATCATACCAAAAGTGCTCAAAATACTTTTGTCAGCTTGATATATTCATAACACTTTAAGATGTCTGTTTTCTTGAGAATCATGGTGGAAATTGGTACATTGTAAAGCATTAAGTTTTCCCTGAATGTTATCCTCTTTAAGATTCAATCCTCACATATTAAATGGAAGGTGAACCTGCAAAAATATAACATATGCACTGATTTCCCTCAAAAACACATCAATGCAGCAAGGAAAGAAAGTATTCGGTAACCCAGAGAGACGTAATTCAAACTTGGAAGGCCATATGGTCAACAAACCGGAGGTAAATATTTTGCCTCAAAGCCTACAGATTTTGAAAGATACTACAAAACCAATTTTCATTTTACATGGTTCAAGATTTGCATTTACTAACACTACCAAAATTTAGGTGCTACTACCTTTAGATAGAGGAAAAAATATGTTTTGGCCATTCAACTATCACCGGAGTTTGGTTTTGGCCATGTAACTCCAAAACCAGGTATTTATAACCATCTAACTGTAACTCTTAAAGCCATTCACATTTGGCCATCTAGCAGTTTTGATAGGTGGCTTCACTAACGTGGACGACAAATGGCAGTGGGGTCCAGATGTCAGCTGTTCATTCTTTTCTTTTCCTCTCCTCTTCTTTCTTTCTTCTCCATCGCCTCCACCTCCAGCCGAGCCAAGCACTGAGCAAGAGCAGTGCCTCGCCGTCAGATGTTCCCTGCCTCCCCACCAAACCATTCCCCAATTCCTCAAGCCCTAACCTCCCTCACCTCATCGAGCAGCTCCCCAACCAGCCGCCACCCTGCTCCAGCAGTTCCTGGCCGGAATCCGAGCCGCCCCTTCCTCCATTGCTACTCCAAAGCACAAGCTCGACCCCCAATGTCGACGATCAGTCTCCGGTGCCCCTCCTCCCCAATCAACCCCAAAGCCGAACAATGATAGGCCAACGGAGGTTTGCAGCCCCTCAGCACCAGAAAAGCCACCGACCGATCGATCTCCTCTAGTCCTCCACTAAGCGCTGCAGCCGCTCGTCGTTGGCCAACTCTGGCAAAACTCTGTCCAAACCAGCCACGGGAAAGATCTCCCCTCTTCCACTTCACCTCTCTGAGCTTTGAAATATGTAATGGAGAGTTTTGAAATGGTGTCAAATGTTGGAAAACCACACAAAATTTAGACGCATAAAATATTACAAAGCCAAAGAAGCTAGACATGTGTTGAAAAAGGAAAAGAAAACATAACACCCATAATACAGGGGCTAAAAGACCAACAATGATAAAACAGGACACACTGCATATTTTTCCTATGTACAAAAGGATACTGCAGAGCAGTTTCTAAGAGCCAAATAAGTGGAGGGCACTTTAAAAGGAAACAACACACAAAGCATATGAAGTGGATTCAAATAAAGAAATAGAAAAAAAAACATACATATAATGCTAACAAATAAAGTTTGATAAAGAAAACTCCAGCCATTTATAGCATATTGGAGTTAGTGAAAATATATGCAAAACAAGCGACTATATAAAGATAAGATCATGCGCTGGTGTGGTGCATGCTGGGATGCCTAATGGTTGTCATTTAGGCTATACGAGATTAAGAATCAATATATCTGAACAAAAAAAAAACAATGACTGCAGGATTGAAGATGATTTACAGAGGAGATGATCGATTGCAGGGCCTTTTTTTCTTGTAGAGAAGTGGCATACAGCCCACCAAGAACACCAGAGGCAGCAACTGCAACTGTATTCAAAAGGCCAAGCAGTGGATTCCCTGGAGGTTGTTCTTGCACAGATTGTAACGATGATTCAGGTTGACGAGCTTCAGTTGTAGTAGTTCCAGCCTGAGTTCCTTCAAGTTGAGGGTTGTCAGGCTTTGAAATGCCCTTTGTCCCTTCAGATTGTGGGTCATCAAGCTTTGAGACATCCTTTGTCTCTACATACAAAAGCAATTGTCATCAACTTATTTATCTTTGTCTTTGAAGTGATCACACAGGCATATGCTTCCATTTACTAACGGACTAAATGTGCATACGTTAATGAGGTAGCACTGCCAACTTAGTTAAGTCAAAACAGGCTCATTCCAATTTGCAAGCAGTTAAAAGAACTGTGCAAGTACAACAACAAAAAAAAAATGAACCAAAAAGACACTTGTTACGGTAGTTTTAAAAAGATGTTGTGGTAGTGATAACTCCTACTTTCACACAAACTACTCATATAAGAGGAAGTTCTAACCATCAAAATTATCCTCCTTAGGTCTACAGATGATGGAATTACGTCCAATCTTGAAAGTTTTGTAGCAATTCTCAGCTTCCTGATTTACTCTTGGGGCATCAATCCCCTTTCTTCTAATAATCCCTTCAGATAATGGCATGCCATAAACTGCGGGAAAGTGAGAAAAAGGCGGCACCTGATCACATGCTATAAACAAATTTCAAAAGATCACTAGGAATTTTAATGTGGATAATGAGTAAGTATTACAAAACTATATTTCCTTTTCCATCCGAATGTTAACCTCCTAGGAAAACACTAATTTAAGGCATCACATCGAGGGCTGGGGGGCTGAATATCAAATTAAAAGTTGCAGCGCATGGATCAATGACTATTTAGGAGCCATTTGAACACTGACTAGAATTAGGTTCCGCGGGACAGAAAATAACACTGCCTTAAATAATTCCATTGCAGTTAATTACAGGATCTATTCCTTTAGAAACAGTCTAACTGCAGGTCCAGTTTTACCATCTACTAGTTCCTTCTTCATCCACGCATGCCCTGCTCCAAAACGAAAATAGCACAAGCACCTAAAACTAAAACATCCAAAGTTTCTTACAGCATAGAGGGCTAGAGAGATTCAACACCCCACGTCTTCTAAACTATTACACCCATTGTTTGAACAATAGCTGCAGAATTGTAGTTTAGCATTTATTCATTTTACTAGTAAGTACGTGCACATTGAAGCCAAACCCCAGCAATCCATCATCCATGCATCACTACAAGGCCACAACGCAGCACTACAATAATGTCCTCTACATAAACCCACGTGCCACTTGATTTCTCATATATTGCAAAATACATGTACAATCATCAACCCATATAATCGCATTCAGATTTCACAAGCAAACACTACCCCCAGCGTAAGATACGACCAGGACCAAGCTAAGAGGGACAATCGCGGGCGCGAAACGAAATTTTACACGAAGCCTCGCAGGGAGGATAACGGCACTAACCAGTCCTGAGGTCCGTAGTGGCGGGCGCGGCCGCGGCTTCACGGATGCGGACGAGCGGTACTACGGCAGAGGCGCCGAGGAGCACCACCCGCCGCGCCAGCACGTACGGGTCCGCCGCCGCCGCGGACGACGAGGAAGGGGACGTGCCGCCATCGGGCGCCGAGGCGGACGACGCGACGACGAAGGCCGCGGCGGGGCCCCGCCGCGCGCGGCCGCGGCCGGAGGAGGGGTACTGAAACGCGAGCGGCGGGGACGGCGAGAGGAGGAGGTAGGCCATCCCGGCGCCGGAGGAAGCGGAACCCTAGCTAGCTCCCAGCTGGTGGCCTCCCGCGTGCTCTCGCGTTTGAAGTTTTCGGGGGAGGAGGCTGTGGCGGTGGAGGGAGGCGGGTTAGGATGCGGCCACCATCCTCGGAGACGGAGGCGAATCCGCACGGGGGGAGAAAGCGAGAAGGGCAGTGGTGGGG
Organism: Digitaria exilis; assembly: GCA_015342445.1. Taxonomy (NCBI): domain Eukaryota; kingdom Viridiplantae; phylum Streptophyta; class Magnoliopsida; order Poales; family Poaceae; genus Digitaria; species Digitaria exilis. Next base: position 1,396,797 of record JACEFO010001768.1, on the reverse strand, counting down.
TCGCCACTGGAGAAGGGCACTTTGTGCATGTGCAGTTACTCATCTACCCCTGGCCTTTAGTCTCTGCACGGATCTTGAAGCGGGACGCCGGGGGTGGTTTGGGGTTTTAGCGAGTTGGGGTAGCCATCGCCGGATCGGCCATCGGCCCTGGGCGAAAAGATGGGGACAGGTCCGAGTGTCCGACGAGCAGGCTGATCCGGAGTGTGAGTATGGGATTGCGCCACGTGGCGGGGGTGGGCCACGGCCCACTAGTGCCATGCCCACTAATGGGCCATGGCCCATGGCCCGTGGGAGACCGAGAGTTGTATGGGCTGGCTCTTGATGCACTAGGCCTACCCGTTTCTTTATTTTTGTTGGGCCTTACATTTGGTCTATTAATGCAAGTGTAAGTGATTGATTGGTTCGGTACCAAAATTTTCACGTGCCAAAGTCATGGCAAGCTAAAGCTTAGGAAAAAAAACTTGTCATAATTTTGACTAGACAAATGTGTGAAACAAGTACATCTATTTGGTAGCAGACCAAATTGCGGCCAAAGAGTTGGCAACTTTTGCCTTGTCAAATTGTGGCATGTCAATATTTTGACATAGAAACAATCAGGTTCTAAGTATGTCCATTACAGTTATCTAAAAAATTAAGTATGCCTGTTTCAAAATAATTGATGTATATAAGTATTCAAAGTTTAATCGTATCATCTTTCATATGATATTTGTGTATATCTATTATATATATACCTACTCCTAAAGCTCGTAGGTTTCTGCTCTCTTTTTTCGTCCGTGGTACAGACGTCTGGCCCCACCTGTCGGCCAAACCTGTCCCTTCCGCTCCGCCATTGTCTCCCTCCCGCAGTCCTGCCCCCCTCCGTCTTGGTAGCAACCTGTGCTTTGCCCCTCTCTCACTCCATCCCACCGACGCGTCCCTCCTGCCCCACTCCGGCTCGGCGGCGGCCCCGGCCACGCCTCTCACACTCTCCCCATCGACGCCTCACGCTTCTCCATCCGTTTCGCCTACATCGACGAAATCGAGAAGGGGAGCGGCGAGATACGTCCACCGTCGGAACATCAAGAAGGGGAGCAGATAATTTCACCAGAGAACATATCTTCAATCACGAATCAAACAAAACCGAATCCAATCCAATTCTAGGAGACAAAGAAAAAACAAACGATGCGGCTGGTGTCATGCCCCTACGGCTCCATGCCGGCGGCCTCACCGGGGCCCTTTCAGCAGCGCCGCTTGCAGCAGGTCCTCAGCCTAAGCGAAAGGGGAAAGTAAGAGAACGGAGGAGCTGACGCTCTGCTGGAGCTGCAATGGCTGCCTACAGCACACGCCGGTGGTCAACCCCTGGCCCCTGCCCTCTGTTGCCCGTCGATTTGGCGGAGCCTCGCACGCACCAAGCTCGATGAGTCCCGGCTCCCATCTACAGATCCTTTCAGCTTGGGCTACGGCAGAGAAAGGACGACAGCAATGTGAGATCGAGGTGCAACGAGACGGGGATAAGAACAGGCGACAGTACGAGAGGATAAGGGATGCGGTTTAGCTGAGTTCATGGACCATGGGACCCACGTGTAAGAAAATGGATCGCTGCACTGCATAAGCTAATTATTGCAAAACTAAACAAGACGAAAATAGGAAAAGGCCAAATCTCTTGGAGCACCTCGGACAAGTCGTTTTGGGCTAGCTATTTGAGTGCTGACAGCGCTTAATATCTCACGTGGAGGGGAGAGAAGGCTAGGAAATCAGTTCGCTAGCGACCCATCTAGACTATTTGCATACCATGTGCATTCTAAGGATGTCTGACCAACATTTTCTCTCCACCGCGACATGCAAGGAAGTAAAAAAAAATCCTACTGATGGCCCCACACAAAATAGAATATAGCCCCCCGACCGACTTGGAAGTCTCCTAGCTAACAATTAGGAGTCTTTTACGGCTATACCATTATAAAAGTTGCCAGTTACGCCTATACCACTAAAAAGTTCATAGGCACGTGTATACCATCGCTCGAACTTTTTGTTACGTGCATACCATTCCGTCCACAATCTGTTAGGAGTTAACAGATTTAGACACCTGATAAGTGGGACCCACCTAGGGAAATATCAAATTTACCCCTACCCCTCTCTCTCCTTCACTCCCAGATCGGATCGAGCGAGCAGGGTCGCGACGCCGCTCGTCCTCTCCGACGCGCGACGCCGCACCGCTGCCGCGCCTGGAGGGGAGAGGGCTCCTGCCGCCGCCGCCTGGAGGAGAGCAGGGAGGGCTGCGCCGCCGGCTCCCTGGAGGGGAGCAGGCCCCTGCAGCGCCTCTCCGCCGCCGCCGCGCCAGGCCAGGAGAGAGGCGGGCCCTGCCGCCGCCGCCGCGCAAGGAGAGTGGCGGCCTCCTGCCGCCACGCCGCCGGCTGGAGGTTCGCGCGCAGGGCGCCGTCCGCCGCCGGCTGCGGCTCTGGTTCGTGAGGCCCTCTTCTCTCTTCTCTGTCAAGGTAGCTTTTCTCTTCTCCATCTTGTCTGCTATGTCCACAACAAGATTTACTTGCATATATCTAACGAATCCACATTTGATCAGTATACTCTATTATTCATCTGTAGGATGGACTCGGACAGTAGTTTCAACCTAAAGTGGAAATTTGGTGGTAGTGGGCAATCAATTGAAATCCCTTTGACGCCTTCAGTGCAATGCCCTGACATAGTAGAACCTAGCCTTGGAACTCATATTTAAGCTGCAGAAACTGATTTCCTAGCTAACCCAAACCCATCCAATGAGCATGTGGGTGTTGACGATGAATGCTTGTATATTGACGTAGCTCCCCAACCTCCAGTACCTCCCATACCGGATGCCTCTAAAGAAATAGAAGAGGATAATGATGATTCTGAGCCTGACACAACCTCTGAATCAGATATTGCTGATTCTTTGTCTGATGATGAAGTTGAGGACATAGATGAAATTGTTAATGATAAAGAGCCTGCACAAAAACCCGAGGCAAACTATGACAAGCTGGATCCTCCTATGGCAGAAGGCACTTTGTATTCAGACATTGATGCTTTTAAGCTGGCTTTAGCTTCACATGCTACCAAAAATGAGTTCCATTATAACATCAAACATAGTGATAAATCTCGGTACAGGGTTTATTGCAGTGGCAAGTCAGCGGGCTGTAAGTGGAGAATTCATGCCTCTACTTTGAGTGATGGGACTGTCAAGGTAAATTGTTTTTCTATGCATTGATATTTTTGATTTTTTTTCTTTTTCTTAGTAACTAAGCATTGGATATATATATTGGCAGGTGAAGCGGAACCCATTCCGTCATGAGTTTTGTCTCAGCAAAAGGAGGAGAACCCCTTGTGTCGGAGTGACATATTTTTGGGTGTGTGAACAAATCATTGATTGGCTCAAGGAAGATGGAACAGTTGGTGTTAAAGAGTTGAAAAGGAGGTTAAAGGATGCCCACAAAATAGATGTAACATATAGAAAGGTTTATCTGGGTAAGCAACTTGCTATGGATAAACTGTATGGGCCTTGGGATAAGAGTTTTGACAACTTGTACAGATTTAAAGCTCAGATAGAAGCAAGCAGTCCTGGATCATTTGTTGTGATTGATCACCATACTATCAACAACAAAACAAGGTTTAATAGACTCTTCTTTGCTTTGAAAGCTTGTGTTGATGGTTTCCTACATGGTTGTAGACCATATCTGGCAGTAGATAGCACATTTTTGACAGGAAGGTTCAGAGGTCAGTTATGTGTAGCTTGTGCAGTTGATGGGCACAACTGGATGTACCCAGTAGCAGTTGGTGTCATTGACTCAGAAACAAATGAGAATTGGGTATGGTTTATGGAGAGATTGAAGGAAGCTATAGGTAACCCAGTTGGGCTTACATTTAGCACTGATTGTGGACAGGCAGTGATGAATGGGGTCACTGAGGTTTTTCCACATGCTGAACATAGAGAGTGTATGTACCATCTAGTACAGAATTTCAAGAAGAGACATAGTGGACAGGTTTTTGATGATCACCTGTGGGCATCTGCATATACTTGGAACCCTTACATGTTTGACAAACATTATTTAGCAATGGCTAAAGCAAAACCAGAGGCTATGAAATATCTTCAGGAAAATCACAAGAAGTTGTGGACTAGGAGCCAATTCTCTACATTGTCAAAGGTGGATTATGTTACCAATAACTTGGCTGAGACTTTCAATAAATGGGTGAGCCTGTTTTCCTTAACACTTTTTTTTTGCATTCAAATCCTTTTTATTCCGCTCTAGCTAAAAATTGAATTGCTTTGTTGGCAGATAAAGGAGGTGAAGGGGAAGCACCTGGATGACTTGATGGATACAATTAGACAGATGATCTTAATTAAATGGAATAATAGAAAAAGGGTTGCCCACAAGTTTCAGGGAAAGATCTTGCCTCATATTGTCCAAAAGTTGAGGGAAGACAGCTATAACCTTGACATTGAAGTTATCACAAGCTCACCTGATGGCATTGCAGAAGTTTGGTTTAAGGGGAGTTCTATGAGTGCCTTCAGGTTTGTAGTGAACTTAACTGAGAGGACATGTTCATGTAGGACTTGGCAAGGGTCAGAAATACCATGCAAACATGCCATTGCCTACATCACATCAATTCCTGGGGCAAACCTTGAAGACTATGTGGATGAATGCTACTCGGTTGAGAAGTTCAAAGTTGCCTATGGAGGTTCTGTACCCTCTATTCCTGACAAGTCCATGTGGCCCAAAGCCACCCATGACTTCTTCATGCATCCTCCATTGCTTAAGTCAACGGGAGGAGGAAGAAGGAAGAATAGGATGAAATCATCTTTGGAGGGAGGTAGTAGCAGAAATAAATCAAGTACTCAGGGAGTTTCTGGCAAGAGGCATGAGTGCCCAATATGCCACCAGTTAGGGCACCATTGGTACACCTGTAAGAATGGGAATCCAGAAGATATAGCTGCAATGGAGGCTGAGAGGTAACTCACTTTCTACACACTGATAATTGGTGAATCTTGTAGCTCAACTAAAATACAAAACAACGTTTCATTTCAGGGGTCCATCCAAGAAAAGGCTCAAGAAAGCATCTAGTAGTAACACAGTGACTAGTATTGTTGTGGCTAGTACGCCTGCGCCAGGGATGGTATTCCCACACATTGAGGCGGTGGTCAAAGCTACACAAATTAAAAGAAAGACCAAAAATAAGGGGCCACCAACCACTACAACAAGTACTGAAAATACGGTGTCAAGTACTGGCAATACGCTGACTAGCAAGTATGGTCTTAAGACACTTTCGATTTTCTATACTTTGTCATTTCCAACATCACTCATGTCTTGTGTTTTTTGTCACAAAAGATCTGCCACTGGATCCAATGATCCTTTTCCTCCCGTCATTGATCCTCCTATCATTCATCAAGACATTGGATCCAATGAAGACTCTCTACATACAGTGCAGACGCCAAGGAAGAAACGTGCCATCATGAAGAAGCTTACACCAAAGAGGCCTCCGGTTGAAATATGTAGCCCATCCAGCCCAGCTTCAAATACCAGAAGCAAGAAGACACTCAAGCTTGACTAAATTATGTGGAGAAACTACTTCTTTTGATGTAATTTAAGACATGTATGGTTTGGTGATGAAAACTACTCAACTTATTAGCTATGTGTGGACTTGGTGTGATGAAATGTTGGTGATATGAACTTATTTGCTATGTGTGGACTTAATGTGATAAAATGTTGGCGATATGAACTTATTTGCTATGTGTGGACTCAATGTGATAAAATGTTGGGATATGAATTTATTTCTATGTGTGCACTCAGTGTGATAAAATGCTGCTGGTATGAACTTGTTCCATGTCATATATAGTTATTTCTTGGTATGCAATGGTCATGGACCTGTTCTTCTCCTTTTAAAATTTTTTGCCATTTTTCTGATTTTTTTACATTTTTTTTTCTAATTTTCTAAATTTGTTCCTATAATTTTCTCATTTTCTCGATTTTTTCACATTTTTTTCCAATTTTCTAATTTTTTACAATATTTTTCTCGATTTTTAAAATTATTTCCCATTTTTAATATTTTTTAAGGCTTTTTATAATTATTTTCTATTTTTCCTATTTTTTATGGCCTTTAATATTTGTTTTTCGATTTTTCTAGTAAACTCTCTTATTTTTCCAAAACCAGGGGCAAAACGGTCTTTTCCCACCTCAGTTAACGTCTGTTAGCGCTATTCCATCCAAAATAGTATGCACGTAATAAAAAGTTCGAGCGATGGTATACACGTGCCTACGAACTTTTTAGTGGTATAGGCGTAACTGGCAACTTTTATAATAGTATAGGCGTAAAAGACTCAACAATTAGCTAGGTCAGTCGGCCAGGGGGTGTGTAGGGTGGTCATTCGGTTTAAACCGACAATTCGGTTCGGTACTTCAGTTTTTATTTTTTCGGTTTTTCAAGATTCAAAAACCGATCGGTAGGGGAAAAAATCGAAAACCGATGTGTTTGGGATCGTTTTTTTTGGTTCGGTTTTTGGTAAAAACCGAATAGAACCGAACTCTGCATCTGCATCCCTAACCCAGCTGTAGCCGTCCCCGCTTGTTGCTCGAGCCGCCGCAGCTGGCTTCTGGAAAAGCCGTCAGCCCGCCGCCACCTGCAGCCGGCTGGAGCATCCGACACCGACGCTGGCTGCTAGAGAAGCCACCGCCGCCGCCGCTAGCGGCCTCGCCGCCGCCTGGAGGAGGCTCAGCAGCCAGCTGGAGCTGCGTCGACGCCGCCGCCTGGAGCAGCCCTCTCGCAGTCGTCGCCACCTGCTGGGAGGGAGGACTGATGGGCGACGGGGAGGGAGGACTGGAGTCTCGAGACGATGGCGTCGCTGCAAGGAGCCAAGGACGAGTGACGGCTGAGGGTGAGGGATTGAGGGGCGTTAGGGTTTCAGTTTGTTTGTACGTGGGATGTATATTGGGCCTGTTAGTTTGGGCCGAGTAAGTTAGATGGGCCAAATAGAGAGGCCTGGTGGGTGCGCAGAGCCGCAGACTGCTGAATTTCGGTAGTTCGGTATAATGGGTATACTGCTAAAACCGAATCCGATCCCGAAAATCGAACTTTGCTGAAATGAAAACCGAAGCCGAACCGAAAATACCGAAATACCGACAATTCGGTTCGGTGTTTTTTCGGTTTCGGGATTTTTTTCCCCACCCCTAGGGGTGTGTATAGTTTGGGGGAAAAACACTGTAGATCCAAACAAAAATACTGTAGGTCGTGCTGGGAAGCGTGTTCCGTAAGTGGGAGAGACGTGATAAATATTATCCTTTTTTGGAAACTTAGGTGATCGAAACGCATCTTTACTAGGTTGAGGTCGTATCGACCTGACACACTGTTATATCACAATGACAAAATTTTGTCCCATAAGAATAGGCTTTTCTTTAATAAGGATCTAAATATATTAAGACGATAAAGTCTAGAATAAAAAAATAGCTTTCTATCTATGAAAGAAGTTCGTCATAAAAAATTCATTGTCATGAATTCTCTTAATAAGATGAGCAGTCATACATGGGGCTAAAAAGTCAAACGATTTATAATGTGGGATCAAGGAGTACCTAGGGTATATGCTCCTCGGTAAGGTAATAGAACTCACTAAATCACTCAAAATGTGATACATATTAGCTCATAATTTAAAGAATTATGTTTAGTACACATAAACGTATTATAGTGTAATAATATATCCATATAACATTGACCCGTAGCAACGTACGGGCATCTTTACTAGTACATTTCATATATAAGTATTCAGATTTCAGAATGGAACTGTCCGTCAACATTATCCGGATCCAATGTCTCTTCCCTGCGGCCGAAATGCTCGGAATGAAAGGGACTTCGGCTTTCGATCGAAGACGTCACCCGCATCACCGAACACCGAGGCAGTGAGTGACGCCGCCCATCAGCCCGTGGCTCGCCGACGAACAGACGGATCCAACGGCACCTGCTCCGACTCCGACCGCAGCGTTCATCATAAAGGCAGCGAGCCAGCGAAGGCATGGGCGTCTGAGCGGCTCTGAATTCAATACGAGCCCCGCGCCTTGCCTTGCCGAACGCAAGCGCCTGCTCTGTTCTGCCAGGCTCGTCTCATCTTCCCCGATCAGCAGAGCCCATTTGTGGAAACAGGGCGAGAGATACATGCCATAGCTCTGCCCTGCAATCATCGGACCGGATCTCTCGTGGATTTCAGCAACGCTTGCTTGCTTGTTTCTGTTTCCCTTGGCATTGCCCTTGCCAGTAAGGCCCCGTTTAGTTCCCAAAAGATTCCCCAACTTTTCACTATTCATCCAACTTTTCACTATTCATCCCACCTCTTCTACTCACAGAACACTATTCATCTACAGTGTTTTTTTTGTGAACAGTGTATTTTTGGGGAATCTTTCCCCAATCTAAACACACCCTAAAATGGAAATCTGTTCCTCAAGTCTAACAGTAGCCTGTAGCCACAGGTAATGTTCAGAGATAAACTTGTCCAATTTTTTGAACCGTAGTAAATCTACAGTTTTCATGATTTTAAGTTTTTAACCCATCAGTTAGATCCAGGCACATTGGCAGAAGACGCCTTTTACTAGCTTTAGTTGGAAATGGAAATCAAATACTCTAGCAAACCATCATCACATTGTCCTCTCCGTTTCCTTCAGACTTTCAGTACCACTGCTGCACAAAGGAAAAAGAGCAATGGAAATGACTCAAAGCAGCTCGATGTCATTATCTCAGAGACAGTAGTGTGGCAATGCGATGCGCAGACACAGTCACTGCTGCTGCGAGTAGGAAGAAAGCAACAAGGAAAGCGAGCAAGAAAAAGGGGTGAGATGGGGGCACTGGCCGGCCGGCCAGCAAGCAGCCTTTGGGATCAAAACTACAGTGGCAGGCAAGGCAGGCGACCTCTGTCTATCTCTCCACCCTCCTCTTTCTGAAAAAGCCCAGATCTCTGCAGGTTTCCAGGACGAGCTACAATGACCCCACCACGAGAGCACCGTTTCTTCAGTTGCTGAATCAAAAACAACAAGCTGATGATGATGACGACGACGACGACGACGATCATCTGAACCCTCGCCGTGCAAGGTGGAAAAATGGCGGGTGCATGCGTGCGTTCGTCGCCGCGGCGGCGGGTGGGGGTGCAGAGGTCACGTCGCGACGAACATGCCGGCCATGAAGATGTCCTCGTGGATGGAGGAGCAGGAGGAGCGGGGGGAGATGCTCGCCGTGTTGTTCTCGGCTTCCTCTTCGAGCTGGATCTCCTGGTCACGGCAGTTAGCGCTGCAGAATGCTTTCTCGCCACTGCAATGGCACACGGGAAAAATTGTTCAGTGCTTCTGAATTCTGAGAGATGCCGAGAACAATTATTCAGTTGAGTCAAATAATGCCCATATAGATGGGCCAGAGCTTATCTGTTCAGTTAATCATCGCTCTAGTTTGCAACCGTCTCCAATCAAAAGAATGGAACCTAGCAATAATTAATTCACCATGTTGTTCAAGACAATTTAATATTCCGTTTATGTACTTCCAAAAAAATAACATTTTTTTCTTCTCCCAAAAGTTGAAATAACAGTGCGTCAGTGCTAGCTGAGCTCTCATATGAACACTGTAGAAAATCAATCAGCGCAGTTATATTCCATTCAGATAAAGCGCATTCTGCAAGATATCTCTTTTGACTGAAATGCTTCCCCCCAAATCATCCAACTGATCCAAAAATAGAAACTTCAGTTGTTTCGTATAGAATCTAAAAAAACAAGATGGTGATCGCATCAGCGTACGTACCGGTAAATGTAGATGTCATTGCCTTCCAGCTTCTTCTTGCAAGTGAAGCAGGAGCTCAAGAAATCGTCAGCAGCCGGGGCAGCTTCCGCGGCGCACTTGACCACGAAGTAGCACCCGGCAGCTCCTTCCTCTACTTCCATGGCGGCCTCGTCACTGTCCCCAACTACAGTGTGGGGCTCCAAGATGCAGTCGCCGAAGATATGCGTTGTCTTGGGGTTCGGGCCTCTGGCGATGATGCGAGTGTAGTCCTCCGACTGCTCGATCTCGCTCGCGGAGACCGACCCGATGAACCGCTGGGCGCCGGCGGCGATCGACGCCGGCAGCGAGCCGGGGCCCGGGAGCTTGCCGAGATCGAAAGAATGCCGCGTGCCATTGCCATCCGACTGAGTGGCGTCAGGACCAGACTTCAGATCCCCATGGTGGAACCTGCTGCACGGCACCGACATGCCCGCGGCGGCGGCGGCCGTGGTGTCCTGGGCGGGGCAAGACATCGTCTTCCCGAGCTCCGGCTGCGAATAGCCGCCGCCTTCGCCGCCGGCGCCACAGTCTTTGGGGAGGGAGCTGTATGATTTGAGCCGGAGGCGCGGGCTGAGGAGGCAGTTGGTGGTGGTGGTGTCGCCGGCGAGGGCGTCGACGAGGCCCGGCGCGCCCCATGTCCTCGGCGAGCGCGGCGACCGGAGCAGCAGTGCCTTGGGGTCGAGCGGCGACGTCGGGCTCCTCGAGGACTCGCCGTCGTACGGGCGCTTGGTGGCGAACCCGACGAAGAGCCGCGGCACGGCGAAGAGCGCGGCGGCCCCGGCGCCGGCGCGTGGCCCTGCATCGCCGCCGCCGGTGGAGTCCGGGGTCGGGTCGGACACCATCCTCCGCAGCATCGCCGGCCGCCGTGGACCCAAACCTCCTGAAACCGGGATGAAGAAGAGGGCAAAGGATCACAAATCCAACCCATCCGACGAATCCACTCGACGCCCTCGCATCTCGCTCGCCGCCGGGGGCATCCAAGATCACACTGTCCCCCGTCAACAACAACAACCACCACAAGAAACCTCGCGTTCACAGCGAGCTAGGCACCTCGTCTCGAGGAGCACGATGCACGCATCGATCGGATGAGCAACTGACTCGCCCAACTCGTGAGCTAGAAATAAGGCGAGCAAAAGGGAAGCAAGAAGAGCAATGCCAGCAGCCCCGGCACCGGCTCACCCTTACCTTTTTTTTTTTCTCTCTCTCTTTCGCCTTTAGCAGTCGGTGTCGCTCTTGCTCCTCCTCGCTCGCTTTACCTCACCTCTCTCTCCCTCCTCACGCACTCCGCAATGGCGCTGTGCGAAAGGGGAGAAGGGAGGGGAAGGGGAAGATGCAAAAGGAGATCGACGAGCTTGTGGACTGAGGAGTGAGGGAGGGAACACGGTGGCAGTAAAATCACACTGTCCTGCTCCTACTTGTACGGATGATACCCCCTTCTCTCTCCTCTCTCTCTCTCTCCCTTTGCATGCATCAAAATCAGAGACGCAGATGAGAGAGAGTCTTGTGTACACACCTCGCCTGCCATTCATGGATGTCAGAGAAAGGAAGGCAGATGTAGTAACATTTTAACTGTGTTGCCCCGTGCTGTACACGTAGAAATTGAGCATACGGCCTGGCACGTACATTACGGTGCGAGGCTGCGAGCTCCCGATCATCGACGAGGCGTCGAGGCCGATCCTTCTGTGCCCCACGCCGGTACAGTATTGTACAGTCGCCGTATACTGTACTGCAATGCCGTAGCTAACTATGGTTATGTTTTCGACAGTGTCTGGCTCTGGCCTGTCATTTCAATTTCATGCCGGTGTGTCCTTCAGAAAGGAAAAAAAAAATCAGGCTGGTGTTGTATTGTAAAATGCAGGTACTAAAATACGTACTAATTCTCACTGTTTTTTCTAAATAAAAAAAAGAAGAATAAATATTTCTGACCTGTCTCAGTCTCACAGTAAAAGAAAACACATGGATATTACTAAGATTTTTCATCAGAACTGTACAAATGTTACTCGGTCCATTGAACCGAGTCGTTTTTTCCTCATCTTTTGAACTTTGAGCCCACGTTCATTTCATGCTCACGAGCTGAGACACAGTTGGCCTGAAGAAACCGACGTCATCTTTCATTCTTTCTTCCGAGAATTCGCCTGAAACAGAAACTCAAAGTCAAAGGTGAGTGAATAACAGTAATGAGAGTATTTTTCCTCTGTCGACGATGAACCTGGACACCTTTCCAAGCACAATCCTCCATATATCACTCGGAATGTCATTGCTTAGCTGAAACCTGATGAAACCCCCAAATGCCCAAAAAAAAACATGAGGATGCACGGATTCATGCAACTTGTCAACTGTCGTCGTCCACTCTCACCCATGTCTACTGACCAAAACCACTTGATCAAAATCGTTCAAGCTTTGTTAATGGGCGTAGTCACTGCCTGGCACATGAGCTGTTGGGGCCATGAAAACATAAATCGGCATCAATAGCCAATCAGCCATGGCACCTACTCCTAATCCGCATCCGACACTCTGCATTGGGGATGCACAATCATTGGACCTTTAGGGCTCACCGGCTCACTACCCCCCCCTTTCTCTTCTTTCCTTGGCATGCACTGATGAACAAACAGCAATGCCCGCTTGCTGCATCAAAAGAAAAATCAGTGTGTGCACAAGCTTTGCTCAATCTCTTTTTTTTCTCTTTCCCCACTCGAACTTCAAAGTTGCTGGTGATGATTCAGATCGTGCTTTTGTTCGGCCAGTCATTGTTACTGTTTGTAACAAAAGTGTAAAGCGGTTTCTGAGATTATTCACTTGTGGTAACTCGGCATCTTTTTTTCTCACTCCTCATTCACCTCTCTCTCTCTCCTCTGTGACCCCTGTTTGTGATGAGTGCAACTGTGCAAGGCTACCTCTTCTCTCATTCTTCTGTTCCTCTTGTGAGCTCACTCCTTTCTGAAAGGTGAAAGCGGCCTTGCTTTGGCTTGGCTCCACACTGTTACAGTATTTGCATTGCGCCTATGAGATGGGGGTGTGGGCCCCCATGGCTAGACGCACAAGTTCCATCCCCCTGTAGACTGTAGTCGTGTGTTCCTGAATCTGAACGCCGCGTGCGTCGATCGGGTTTCGATCCGTCGATCGACCGGTTTTATTCGCTCGTGTGATCACCTCCGGGGGCACTGTTCGATGATGGACCATCTGCGAGCTTCCTGCGATCGCAAACGCGATGGTGAGCAACATGACAGGGGCAGGTTAGTAACTTTTACTGTCAGAAAGATGCCGTAAATTTTGAAAATCATCAAAGGCCCGGAGCTGCTTCGTCGTGTACTCGTGTTGGATTTTGAGAAGCTAGTGGTGTGACTTTTCTTCCTTTTTGAGAAGCTAGTGGTACTAGTGTGAAGCTGGAGGTTAATCGAGCTTTGTCTCGAGGTTACTGTAGCGAGTGACAGTGGACGCAGGCCCCGACAAGCTTTGCGCAAGGTTTCAGGTGCTCTCTCCACGCCACGCCACGCCACGCCAATCAATGCTTGGGCGGTTAACTCCGTTAACACATCGGATCCTCTGCGCCGGGTTCTCTGTATCACCTCTGTTACCGGCCGTACCTGAGGCCTGAGCCTTGCTAGCCGCTGGTTTTTTCTGTTCTGTTTTCTTCTTCCTCAGACCTCACAGGCTCACACGATCACACCTCTTGTAGTGAGACCGGTGCCACGGGCACACTCCGACGCAGAAGATCCCGATCGGTTTTGATGCGGCTGCCCCTCCCCATGCTCTTCGAGCTGGATCTTCTGCAGCCGCAGCACCGTCCATGATCTAGTTTAACTTCTCTGACACTGGAGGTTGGAGCGAGGAGAGGACGATTATGGCTACCGTGCCATGTCTAGCAGCGTTTTGCTATTGCTTTTAGGTTACCCACAAGGAGTAGGTTAGTTCAGTGACGCCACGTAAACGCATGCAGCTCAGAGGGAACCCACACGCAGACGCAGCACATCTCACAGCATTAGCCTACTCGAAAACAAGCAGAAGCGATGCTGCTGCTTCGGGGCGGTCTGATGATGATGGACGGTCAGGATGTCACGGTACCGTGGCCACAGAAAGATGTGCGTCGCGCGGGACCACGGCCCATGGGTGGTAGCCTGAGGCGAGCGCTAATCTTTTCCCGTGCGGGGTGAGGGGCCCACCGGGCAGGGAGTAGGGGGAGGAGGACCCCGCTTTTACAAGGCGGGGCGCAGCGATGGGTCCGGCAAGCATTGACGACTGACGACGACGACAAAGCTGGGAGACTGGCCCACGCCCCGTCTTTGGATGGGGCCCACCACCAGAGGATTCCGTTGTTTTCTCTCTCTACTGTACATTGAGACTCGAGAATATTTCTGAGCCTTCCGACTTCCGAGAACAAAATCACTGTTATCTCAAAAAAAAAGAGAAAAAAATCACTGTAAGTATTCCTAAGGAACATGGATGCGCAAACATTTTTCCTATGCAGACACTGAGCCAAGCTGCTTTATGTGCAGATACTTTACATTAATTAAATTATACAGTAAAAGAACACCAATGGACGATCAATCAAAATGATCTAAAATAAGCTACTAAAAGCATCTTATTATCGTACTTCGTATTATTGTTGTGGTTCAGGGTGGTATTTTAGCATGTTGGCCTTGTACGGTAAGCAATTTTACGAGGGAAAGAAATAGAAGTTGAGTGACTCTGTGTAGTTAATTACCATACTCAAGTATTTTTGAAAGAAAATAAGTAGTACCAGGAGTTTAAGTTGAGAAGCTTTCGTGAAGTCATGTTTGGAGTGGCACGAGAAATAAGGCTATTCCCCGTAGAAGTTTCATGCACACTAATTAGCATGCTATGTAGGATTTATATGGTGCTGTGACATAGAATTTAAGAAGAAAAAGAAGAAACCAGCTTCTTCTAGATGAAACTCTGTTTACACGAATACCAACACACTATAGGTTTCAAAACTAAATGTAACATAAACCCTAGAAAACCACACCATAAAATTATGCACTGCAAATGTAGTTTCAAATACAGTATTGTTTCATAGCCTTTTTACTTATATGGCTCTCTTAGAAACATTGAAATGGAACCTTCCATTCGATTAGCCTAGCAAGCAAAAGCTGAGACGTGTGCGCCCTCGTAGTGAGCAGTCGAGGTCCTTTTCCCTATCGTCGCCCGGACGGGCCTCCCACGCGCACGGATCGCGAGGCCCATCTGACGGCCTACCAGCAAGATCCCCCTGCGATCGTACGGCCCGAGGCGCGACGGGGAGCACGGCACGGCGGAGCCCCACCGCGCACGTGCTTGCCGACACGTAGCGGCCTCCTGCTCACCCCTACCGACATCAGTTAAAATAGTACTTGAGGTTTTCTCTAAATTTCCAAAAAAAATTACACCCTTGCAATTCGACATCAGCGTCTGTTTAGTTCGTAAAAAGTGTGAAAAAATTTCTTGGTTTTTCAACCTTTATGAAATGAAACTAAATTTCACTTTGAAAAAGCTCTCCCGTCTGCACAGACATCAATGCAACAGTTTTTTATGAAATTTGTGGTATATTTTTTTAATACAAATACATTTTACAAAACTTATCAACTAAACACCTCTTAGACCCTGTTTAGTTGTTGAAGTTTGGCGAAAAAAAATAACTCATACTGTTAGCTTCCATAGCATCGAATTTTCAAAAGGAAATATAAAAGCAAAGCCAAATCCCTTTTGTTTTCTAGTACACCGGAAACAGAATTCGTCAAAAGAGGCACGTGAGAAGCTCAGGCTGTTGCTCGTTTGTCTGCATCCGGCGTCTCAAAAGCTACGCGAGAATGAAAAAACATTAAAAAATATTTATAAACTAAAAGTACTTTTTTTACTCCCTGCTGATGTAGACGCTGGATCATGTGTGCTAGATCGTGTACGCCCTTTTCCCGTCAGGTGACGCAGATGAACGCACAGGAAGCGATGGGCTTTAGTGTCTTTAGATAGATGAACACACAGCAGGGTAAAAACAAAAGCCAGGGGTCTTTGAATTCACGTGACGTGCTAGTGTATCAGCTACCATTGGTGAGCTTAAACTGAACATACGCGCATCTCTGTGGCATGCATAATGGTGCTTAAAGATGCTAACACGGGATCCATGCGTGTATCTGTGGACTAATGGACAGGGAACCAGAATGTTGAACAGATGGTGGGGCGTGGTCAGTGATGATTATCGATTAGAGGGCACAGTGGAGTAGTGAGTTTTTTTTTATTTGTCAACTGTAAGTGCCTTATTAGTTTACGGCCCTGTTCGGTTCGCTGGGACGATTGTGGCTGCGCTAGGCTGATTCGGGCAGGCAGGTTGGGGACCGACTGGTGCTGCTCCCACCCAGCCGCCAGCCCAGCCACGTACGCTCGTCCGAACAGGCTGTACACTCGCAGGTCCATCATAGCTATGGAAGCAAAAATATTACTGTGTACTCCTGTGACTTCGATGGAAAGTGACTGCACTGTGTACTCCTGTGACTTCGGTCTTGTTTAGATGCATGTAAAAAATTAGAACTTAGACAACATCTAAAAAATTAGATCTTTTCACTTGTCTTTGTCTTAGGTGTTTAGATCCATTTGCTTATTTTTTAGCAAACGGTGTTTAGATCCACTTGCTAATTTCAAAGTGGCCCCACATATATAGGTTGCATCCATAGCCTTCAGGAGACGAGCAGGCTCACAGATAGGCTGGTTTCAGTGGACCCCACATATTTGGCCCAACAGTGTCTCCTGATACGTTGATCTAATATTTTTTTATATGTTTAGATAAAGTTGAGCTAAATTTTTAGCTTTTAGTTTTTTTCACTCCAACTAAACAAGCCCTTCGATGGAAAGTGACTGCGTGTCAGATCATGGGAACATATACTCAAATATAGGCCGTGTTTAGTTGTGGTGGGGAAAAATACTTTTTTTTCTGGGATGCGTGTTATGTGAGGGGGATGAATAGGAAAGGGGAAAAAGGAATTTTTGGAGATGCGTGTTCTGTGAGGGAGATGAATAGGAAGTAAAAAGTACTTTTGGGAACTAAACACGGCCATACTCTACTATGAGGGCCTGACAAATGAGTCTTACCAGCAGAGTGAGTAGAGTATTAGTATTTCAGCAATTCAGTTGTGCACTCGTGCTATACCAGGAGTATTTGTCCGCAGGGACTTGCAGAGAGTTGTTTACTCAAAATGATTCCCTTCTTCCTCGTTCTTCTACTACCATGTTTGTTTTTTTTGTCAAACTCGGGGGTAAATCAGTAAATGTGGATCCACGGTAGAAGAGGGTGCGCTTCACGCCTCACGAGAAACTAAAAATTCCTGGAGAATATTGTGGACCATGCGCGGCTGCAGCGAGGGTTTTATTGCAGCCATTATTCTACTTGAAGGGTGTGTGGTCTCGTAGCCACTGCGTAGCATGATGGCACCAGGGGCAGAGCACAGTTGCATTATTCTACTTGCTACATTTTTATATGGATTCAAATATTCGATTCTATATTTTTTCCCTTCTTGGAAAAGGAAACTGCCAAATAGCGTTGCCTCCATACGTCACTGTGCTGTGGACTGTGCAAAGTTCCAAGCAAACAATGGCTAGGTGTCTGTTGATGGTGGTGGCCATGCGATCGATGAGCCATTTCTTCCGGTCGTTGCCTGAACTCTCTTAGTGTGAGTTTAGGTTGGAAAAAAAACACTATAGATCTAAAAAAATACTGTAGGTCATATTGGGAAGCGTGTTCTGTAAGTGGGAAAAATGAAATGAATAGAAAAAAATTAGATGAATAGTGTTTTTTTTTAACTGAACGCACCCTTAATGCTTGAATAATTTTTTCTCTAGTACATACTACTTCAGCCATCAACGAAAAAGATATTCTATTTTCAACCACCCCTGGACCTATTTTAAAAACCCACTATTCTGAAGGGATTTTTTTAATGTTCTAATTGGATTACACTGCATTCGGAAGTCGTGCGGATTTAAAAAAAACGCTACTAGCAACATTGTTTGGAGTCCCTCATGCATCAGTTAGACGAGGCTTTTGTTGTCTTGTTACTTTTAGAAGATCCTGCAAGGGCATATTCTTGGGGTTAAAAGATGTTTTCTACTGCTATTGTGATACTTTGTTTTGTTCAGTACTAGTGTACTAATCCTTTTGCACGGCGTATTTCGTTAGGATAAAACTATGACGATAATTAGCTCATTTATGTGGTGTACAAAATAACCATTGACGTAGCATATAAAATGAGTGTTTTAATGCGAAAATCTAATAATATTAATTTTGTGTCACCGAAGTTAAGTGTGTTAGCAGAGTAATTGTTGGTCAATGATTATCTCAACTAAATGAATTAGACTTTGTAAATCTGAATTGATCTTAGATTAGCTGGAGCCGGTGAAATGTTCAAATTCCTTAGCATTGTATTTTTCATGTATAATTAACATCAATATCCTAACGGACCTGACCCTTGCACGAGGTTGCCGGATGGATTTGACCGTGAAATGGAGCTAGACTATTTGAAATTGAAAATCAATATGCACAGTACTGAATTTCTAAAGGAATAAAAAGGACCGAAAAGGAGAAAAATAAAACGATGGATCAGTGGAAGAATGGAAAAATGGCCGATGATGGTTCATCTAAACTGAAATTTGACCCTCTCACCTTGTTTATCATCCCTATCTACATGTTTTAAATTAGGTGGAATATTCCCTCATGCTTCCCCTTGTTTATCATCCCTATCAACACTATGACGGCTAGTTTGATGCAGGAATGAACGAGTACTCCTAGCTAGGAAAGAAACCCTGGACCTACCAGGCTATGATGCCTGCTCTTTTGTTTAAGACGATGGGAATGGCTACATGTTGTAGCGTACTGCCCCAAAGCCTACGTGATTTGTTTGTAGTGAGGGTACTAAACATGGCCCACGTCACAATCATAGCATGGGCCATTAGGATCCGATCGATTAATTTTTAGGGTTGGGACCTAAACCTCACTTGTATATAGTGTTTCCCTGATTCACACTTGCCTCCTTTTAAAGAGAGATCACTTTGTGGTACCTGGATCTCTATTCTTCTTTTTCTTCTTCTTATGTTTTTTTTTTGTTTTGGTTAACATTGAGCTGCTAGTTCATATGCATATATACATGAGCCCGGGCCTACATGAGCATCTACGTCTATCCTGTGTTTTCGGTAAAAAAAAAAGAACATTGTTTTTTCTTAATAGAAGACATATATGAAAAGAATGTTTACTGTTGAGAAATCTACTTTCTACCTACTCCAGCATATGTTATGGCAGTACAAGTGATGATGTATCCAATATTATATATATAATCCCTAGGGATCAATGGATCCCAGAAAACATGTGCATGCTCAAATTCTCGTAGATCCTCCAATCGGTCAAAATGGAGGAGGCATGCATACTCGAATACTCGATTACCTACTGGTAGCACTAGCTTTCATGTCGATCAAAGACCGTGTTGCCTTTAACCCGTGTGATCGGTCAGAGGGCGGGGCACTGTTTACCCTAATCATCCCGGCATATAGTATCGTTTGCTACACACAGGCTTGCCAGGCAGTCAGAAAGACAAGAAGATAGAGGAGACGAACGAATGGAAAATCTATCGGCCTGCGCCCAACGGTCCACGGCTCCGTACCGGGCGGCCGTGGTCCTCGTCGTGGCAACTGGCAAAGCCCAATGGCCTATCGGTATACCATCCGGGCCGCTCCGTTCGTGGGACAACAACGCCTGGGGTCCATGGGCTGTTGGGTCGTTCGTGGGACAACCATGCGATGAACAAGCCCAACCTCAAGCATGATTAACTCTAGGATGGCAAAAAAGAAAAAGAAAAACTAGATAAGTACGTCATAAGTGGATGTGCTCGTGTTGTAAAAATATTTTTAAATAAAACTTCAAAGCAAGTTGAATTAAAAAATTTACACTATAGAAACGTTTTAGATGAAGAAACGTGTTAGATCTTCAAATGTGGAGCATTGTTTTTTCTTTTAAAGTGTATCTTCTGTTGAAATATGAATGTTTGTATTTTAAATTTACTATATGTGAAAGGGTTTTGGAATTTGGAACAATATTTATGTTCAAAAGTTTTAAATTTGAAGGTGTTTCGGCGTTCGGTTGTTATATTTATCGGGCAAATCGAAAAGTGTTTTTGATTTTAAGTGTGATCTCTAGGAACAACATATCGCATATAAGCATTATGCAAATGAATTATGAAATACTTAGAAATTTGGTTATTTGATAAAAATTTAGGTTTTCAAATATATGGCGGATCGCACGTAAACATTTGTGCAAATTGATTGTGTAAGCATCTTGAACTTAAAAATATGATTTGCAAAGTTATAGAATTTAAAATTTTGACTAAATTTGACATTGGACACCTTTTAATAAAATTGTATATTTTGAAATGTGGCAAGTACATCATCACGGTAATGTTTTGTATATGTTATAAAAAATAAAATATAAATAATTATGTTAGATCATTCAAAAACTATATTAGATTATTCAAAATTATGTTTGTTTAAATAAACAAATATTAAAATAGCTCAAATAAAATAGTATGCCATTATATTGAAGAAACAAAAATAAGAACATTATAACTTAACAATTTAGAAAAATGTTTAAATAATGTTTGTATTTTTTTAAAATACCACGGTGGGTCCCACATATAATGGGTTTAGTGGGGCCCACAAATGGTGGGACCCACTTGTGGGTCCCCAAGTCTATGGTGGGGCCCACTATGGGACCCACCAGGTCCCATGTGTGGGGGCACGTGCCCTATAATTGCTCAAATCGGAAAAGGCCGACCTAGGCCATTGGCGCGGCCAGTTCGACGACCGTGTAATTGCGGGTGATGTGGCCCGATGCGGTGGCTTGGTTTGGATCCAGGTTTCATATTATAGAGATTGACAGACTCCGATCCGTGCGTGTTGAGCATCGGTATACGCCGATGTATGACTGGAACGCGTACATGCCATCGGATATGAAAGCAAGGGCTAAAATCCCGTATATTCCCTCCGTCCCAAAAGAAATGCAATTCTAGGACCATGCACGTAAACCAATTCTATATGTAAAATTACAAAAGTGTCGATTATCTTTTGTGAGAAATATCTAGATATTGACTTCTTTTGTATGAGAAGCTTCTAGAGACTCTTTTCTTTTATGTTATGTTGATCAAAATTACATTTTTCGTGGGGACAAATTTTAAACTCTAGAATTACATTTATTTTGGGACGAATGAAGTATAAGTACATGAGGGCCTCGTTTTCTCTTTACCACATAATTAGTTAGTATATTATTTAGTTTGAAGGCTACAACGCGCATATATGATTTGAATGCATGGATGGTGACATCATATAAAATTAAACAGACATTCGTTTCATCATAAAAAACATGAATTGTGATTAATTGCAATTAACCAAGGATAATAGGATATTCTATATCCAGCATAAATTTTTTTTGAAGGGGGTCTACGGCAGGTAAGAAGCCGGCCTGAACATTTGTATTAAAATTCAAGGTTGTAGCATTCGGGATTTTACAACATACAGAGTAAGGGGAACAAACAAAATGAAACTATGTTGCAGGAATGTAGTTGATCGCCAGTTCAAGCCCTGGGCCGGAGTGCTCAGGGAGCCGATGGAGCCACAGCCGGCCATATGCAGGGTGTGTTCCAGAGTCTGGTGCCGACTGTCAAAGAGCCAAGCGTTACAACTCTTCCAAATGTTCCATAGGACAGCCGTAACGAACGTCGACGCGATCTTGGCGTCAGCAGGGGCGCCTTCCAGATCCCAGAGATCGCGGAAGGATGACAATTGACAAGCATGGCACTGCATGCCAATTGAGCAATCGCCAAACTTACCTTGCTTTGGGGCAGGATGTGATTTTGGTCTTGTTGTGCACCGCAGTAGGCACACTGATCATGGTCGACGATGTTGCGGCGGTGAAGGAGGGAAGTGCACCGCAGTAGGCACAGTGAAGTGCTGGGAACATCTCAGCGAGAGAGCAATCCAGCATAATTTCAATGGTAGTGTGTAAAAGTTGTGATTATGTGAAGAGTGTAACACTCGTGCGTGCTCAAATGTATCATGTGAAAATGCAGTAGCATGTCAATGCTCTTATAAAGGAAAAGCTTGAAATGGCATTGTAGTCGGTGCTGCAATTTGAAGATTGCATATTTCATTTATGTTTATATATAACAAAGCACACATGCCCAGAAACAGCCTAAAAGAAAAGAAAAGACACACCAAACATACAATGTATAACTTCGATATCATACCAGCAAGCCTAACCTAACCATGCAAGTATGCAACAGGGAGGAGACACAAACTATTCATAAAACAATTGACCCTATTGGCTCTGCGTTCACCAAACTATGAAGCTAACAAACAACTCATTTCGCGCTGGCAAGCTGGGTACGGATGAGCTTGGTGGCGGAAACCATGTTGGTCAGGGCAGGCTTCACCTCTGTGTACTTGCGGGTCTTGAGACCGCAGTCAGGGTTCACCCAGAGGACGTTCGTGTCAAGAACGGCAAGCATCTTGTTGATGCGGTCAGCAATCTCCTCGGCCGAGGGGATCCTGGGGGAGTGGATGTCATAGACTCCAGGGCCAATGCCAGCGCCATACTTCACACCCTCACGGAAGACGGACAGGAGCTTCTCATCAGACCGGGAGTTCTCGATGGTGATCACATCAGCATCCATGTCGATGATGGAGTGGATGATGTCGTTGAAGTTGGAATAGCACATGTGGGTGTGGATCTATCCAAGAAAAAGGACCATCAAAAGTGACGCTGACAAAGATTACCATATACTACGTATCTCAGAGCATTGCCATATGATTACCTGAGTGGTGTCCTGGACTCCGCAGTTGGTGATTCTGAAAGAGTGGACAGCCCAGTCTAGATAGAATGCATGCTCTGACTTGCGCAGGGGCAGGCCTTCCCTTAGAGCTGCCTCGTCGATCTGGATCACCTGCAACGAGCAAAAAATGTGTTACATGGACAAATTGATCTATGAAATAAGAACCAGAAAACAACT
The DNA here is from genome assembly GCA_015342445.1 of Digitaria exilis. Classification (NCBI taxonomy): domain Eukaryota; kingdom Viridiplantae; phylum Streptophyta; class Magnoliopsida; order Poales; family Poaceae; genus Digitaria; species Digitaria exilis. Next base: position 1,373,989 of record JACEFO010001768.1, on the reverse strand, counting down.
TACAGAAGTATAAGGTGCAAACCTGAATACCAGCAGCCTCAAGATCCTCAACCTCCTTTTTTATCGCAAGAGCTATTTGGTAGCATGTCTCGAACCTGTACTCCAAGAAAACACAATAATTTTTACTCAATACCACATGAAGGAGAGAAAGGCAAAAATGGTATTTGTAATTGTCTAGGCAAAATGCTAGTATAACAAACCTAGGCTGGTCATTCCTGACAAATGACCAATTGAGGATCGTGACCGGGCCAGTCAACATTCCTTTCATTGGGCGAGAGGTCATGCTCTGTGCCATCTTGGACCAGAAGACAGTCATGGGGTTGGGGCGGCTGACGTCACCATAGATAATGGGTGGCTTCACACAACGTGATCCATAAGATTGTACCCATCCGTTGCCAGTGAATGCAAAACCAGATAATTGCTCACCAAAGTACTCAACCATGTCATTTCTCTGTAAACAGACATTAAGTTACATAAATAAGTAAATGTTTTGTATGTAGAAAACAATATATAAAAATGTTAAAAGGATTAGTTGTTTTTAATGGTTCATAGGGAAAAAACTAATGCGGATAGACTACAATAACAGTACCAATACCCAAGAATGCTCACCTCTGGCTCTCCATGCACAAGCACATCAATGTCAAGCTCCTCTTGGATCTTGACGACCTTGTTGATTTCTTCCTTGATGGCACTGATGTATTCCTCCTCAGAGATCCTGCAACAACACATTTCAATAAGAAACAACGATGAAGATATGACAGTGATAATACCTGGAGATACTTACTTCTTTCCCTTGTACTCACGGCGGACCCTCCTGAGTTCCACAGTCTGAGGGAATGAACCAATTGTAGTTGTGGGAAGGACAGGAAGGTTGAGCTTTTTCTGCTGAGCATCCAATCTAGCAGAAACATTGGTAGCACGGCGGTGGTCAGAGCCCTTCAAAGCAGTTGCCTGTAAAAAATGTATTTTTGGGTTAGAAGTAATGTTAACTAACAACCAAATGAGCATTTACTGAGAAAATCTATGTCACTTACCGCCTTCTGAACCTCCTCATTTGTCACTCTGGGTGATGACTTCCTTGAGGCCAGAGCAGCAGCATTGGCTGCAAAGTAAACCTGTACATGAATATGTCAATATTACAAATCAAAATTTAATGTACGTACAGAATGGGAGAAGTACTCTGCTAAGTTAAGAGGCCTCAGAAGAAATAGGGAAAATAAAAAAAAATAGTGTCCAACCTCGTCCTTTTGGCCTGCCAAAGCCTTAGCAAGGGCATTGACCTCAACCACCTTTTGGGCAGCAAATGCGAGCCATGACTTGATCTCATCATCAAGCTTAGTCTCATTTACTAGATCAACAGCGGTGTGCATAAGCGAGCAGGAGGTTGACACCACGAGCTTGTCTGAACATCATGTACATTATTATTGAATAACTTACGCAGTGAGGAAGAAAAATAATAGCAATATATCCTTCACTACTTACCCTTGCCAGCGACAGACTCAAGAGATTGAAGAGTACTGAGAGAGGCAGCAAGATCATCAGCCCAAATGTTCCGCCCATCTACAACTCCAGCAAAAAGGTATTTTCCAGCAGGGAAGCTGCTCCTAATAAGATCAAGTGTCTTGGCTCCACGGATGAGATCAAAACCATAGGCAGTCACGCCACTCAAGGATGTGAGGGTCCTGTGTTTGCAAAATAATGATTGTTGTTGTTTTCTTTCTTTCTCAGCAAAGTTACTTTGAAAACATTATGCATGGGAGACGATGTATCAATACTAGAAAACATACTTGTAGGATTCAGCAGGAATATCAGCAAAGTATGTCTCGATAAGCACATTCAATCCAGACAGTGCTGACTCCAGTTCAGCATAGGCTGAAGAGAATGCAGCTAATTCGTGAGCATCAAGATCCTTAACAAGGGTAGGCTCATCAAACTGAATCCATGAAGCCCCAGCTGCTTTTAACTCAGCAACAACCTCCCTGAATTTCAGAACATACCACATTATCAACTGAGATTGATGCTGAAAAAGAAAGTTGGCTGTTTTATGTGGATGCCTACTTGTAGATGGGAAGGATGCTGCCAAGAAGTGAAAGAAGAGAGAATGACTTCTCCACACCCTTGGCAGGCTTAGAGAGCAACAAGTAGGAGACTGGTCCAACAAGCACCGGGACAGTATCAATGCCGAGCTGCATTAAGGCGCAAAAAACATGCAGGTGAGCAGGCATTGTTTTCAAAGAAAATAGCATGCCACTACACAGGGTAAATCTCACCAATGAAACAGAGAGCACTATGGAAGTCCTAGTGTACTACTATTATGCAATTTAGAATGAGTAGTTTTATATGGCAGTTATGCATTTTAATGTCGAACTATTGTCATCATGATTGCAAAGTTACAAATTACATAGTTATGGAATGTTCATATGTAAATTGTAGTCATCGAAGCAGTAAAAGACTCAAATAAGCAATATATTAAGTATGATTGAGTCAGATCATATTCAGATAGCTAGGAGACATACATAAATCAACCATGCATACAAACTATGACTATAAGAACTAAATTACAGCTAGCTGAGATAGTACTGTGGTTATAACAACATACCGCCTTTGCTTCCTTGTACTCAGAGACAGCCTTGTGTGAAGCGTACGAGAACTTGCTGGTTGGGCCAAGTTCAGGGACAATAAAGTGGCTGCAAAGGGAAAGGTTATTACAAAATATTAGATCACTACCACAAGCCCGGTCACTTGTTGGTTGTTGATAACTGGTAAGCATTTAAGATATAGGAGTTGACTTACTAGTTTGTGTCAAACCACTTAGTCATCTCCATAGCAGGGACAGTGGCATTTCCCCTAGCCATTGAGAAGTAGGTGCACAAACCAATCTCGCCTCCGGTCCAAGAGTAGCGCTCTGGTACAGCGCCAAGCATGGCCGTCGTATCAAGGACCTGGTCATAGTATGAGAAGGTGTTGCTGGGAATGTACTTGATCCCAGCTTCTGTCATTTGCTTCCATATGCTAGACCTTAGGTCAGTGGCAACTTTCTCCAAATCCTCGGCACTACTCTTCCCATCCCAGAAAGACTCCAAGGCAAACTTGAGCTCCCTCTTGGGGCCCATGCGAGGGTATCCAACAATATGGGATGCCATCTTTCTATACCAGTGAAAAACAAAAAATCAGTTTGATTCACATTCCTGTATTTTCCAGCAGATCATTAAAAAAATCGTTCTTCTACTACTGCACGTGTTTCTCCAGTGAGATTCGAATGCTTCAGCGCACAGAAATACCTTCGGTTGATCAAGGTCGTTTCTTTAAATCGCGCAGGGTTATACCATGGAGGTAAGATATATGCACTAGATTCCTCCATTTTGGTTGCGACCTAGTCTTCGCAGGCTGTGACAGGAGAGCTAAAATCGACCAGGAAGGAACTACTGTCCCTCTCAGGCATGTAGGTATCATGCTACAAATAACAGCCTGTTAGAAACTATACTTCTGAAAATTTGGGCTAACGAGTAATCCCCCATTCCAAATTATAGGTCGTTTTGGTATAGCTAGATACACAGTTGTTAGTATATATAATATATCTAGACATAATATCTAAATATGTAACAAACTCTATGCACTTAGAAAAGCTAAAATGAACTCTAATTTGGGACAGAGGAAGTAGGATAATAAAGTGAAGCATGTCAGATGAAACCAATTAATCAGTATAAAACTATTGATACCTACACTCAGATAACGAACCAATGCAATCTCACACCATATATATACATAAACATTATAAATTTTAAAGGTAACAGCTGATCTAACAAAAGGCGTAAACACTACTACGTACGAACCATTCTGCTGTTACCAAAATTCCGGGATCCATAAAGCCAATCCAATTCCAGGCAGCCATTGTGATGACGACACGGAAGCATCACCTCGAATGCCAAACCGAACGAATTGGCTCTAGTCCCGTAGCAACCAACTCGGGAGGATACAATGGCTAGGTTAGGGATCTGGACCGCGCAGACAGACAGACAAAAAAAACACACGAGAACGAAGCCGCGCGTCTCGTCAGACTACTCACCTCCAGTGGTGGAGCTAGCGGTCAATCCAAGAGCACTCTATGGCCCCAACCCCAGTCCCCAAGGAGGCTCCGCCAGTGCTCACCGTTGCGATCCGGGAGGTGCGGGGAGGCATGCAGCAGATCGATCGGCGAGGGAATTGGGGAGCAGTCGAGGGGGAGAGGTGGTATATAGAGGAGAGCGAGGGAGTGGTGGGGGAGGCATGCTTACCCTTGGACCGTGGAGCGGGGGAGTAGCTGGCGCCGGAGGATGAGGAGGGAGGAGGACGACGAGGCGACGACGAGAGGTGGATGATGATGATGAGCACGGGAATTCCGAGGATTTTGGTTTCATTTATAAAGGATCCACCTGTGTTTGGTGGTGAGGATTTTTTTTTTCTCTCTTTTGGAGTTTTGGTGGTGGTCGTGATGTGAGTACCCACTAGCCAGACGAAATATTTTGGTAAAATAAAGGGTTTAAATTTCTGCATGCTTAAATTTAATGCCAGTTCAAGATCTGAATTTTACAAGAGTTTTACATGAAACAATTCGAATTTTATCATAGTAGTTAAAGTTCTCATTTGGTATGTGGCTTGGGAAGAGAATCGAGTGTGTAAATGTTGATATGGCCTGCGCATCACGAGTCCTGATTGCAATTGCAAACGTAGAGCGTCTAAGACCGTACCGCCTGTGATACATGGCTTTATATGAGAAATTGTAGTGCTTCTTTTAATTTTTTTTTTCCAAAGTGCTCCATGCAGCACGAGAGAGGAAGAAACGATGTGTTGTCGAAGTTCCTAATAATTTCTTTAAAATCCGGAATCCACAGAATCAACCTAGGAAGCGATGGGTAATCTTAGTCCACTGATGACGTTAAGGTTGCTATGCTGGGTCCACGGTGGCCTTGATTTTTTTAATAAAAAAGGAATTTTATTCCAGCCTCTGCATAAGTTATGCACCTACGTACCATTTATTGTTATTTATTATTATAGTACACTTTCAGCTACTTAAAACATGCTCTTAAAGAGCGGTAAAGAAATAGAAAATGGGGCACCCATACTTGGCGTGTTGGCGAAAATCTCCATGGCTGCAATCTCCACAATGTTCTGAGCTTTCATATGTTTTTTTACTGCACGGTACTGTGATGTGCACTGCCCAACATTCCAACCCTCCCAAGTGGAGTCTTAGCAGCTCCTGCCTGCCGTCACCAACCATGAAAGCTATTTCCAGCTACTTTTCTTGAATCTGGTTTACATCACAGTCAAGACAAGCTGTGTGAGTGTCTGGAATCTTTTTCTTGGTTGAACAAAGGATTATTTGATCATCTTCTGAGTTTCAGAAGAGAGACATGATGCGCCTCACTTGTTAATTTTGGGGCCCACGGGGAGGAGAAAACGGGCCATGCATGGTAGGTGCTCCTACCTCGCGGGGTCGGTGGTTGACGGATGACATTTCTATGTGAACCCTCCGAAAGTTAGAAGATCACTTGTGATCGGAAGAAAGGAGTATAAGATTCTTGACTCTCGTTAAGGGTAATAAAGCGGAATATGTTTTGATTCAAATTAAAGCTTGACAATATTGTAGCACAACATTATCAAATCATAGACTAATTAAGTTTAATAGATTCGTCTCGCTGATTACGCTGAGTATATGTAATTAATTTAATAATTAATCTATATATATAATTCTAATTAGTGTCCAAACATCTGGCGTGACGAATGAAAAGTTTCCACTTTGAGACTAAACAAGGCCTCTACATATATATGTCTCTGTGAGAGGTTCATTAGTTCATCTTTCGAGAGTTTAGAGGGCCCTGGCAAATGCAGTAATTTCATCGGCTTCACCAGTCGCATGAGCATGTCGAAGGATCAACTTTGTTTTTTCTCCCCCAACGAGCCGGAAGCAACTGCTCTGTAGTTACTGCAGATGACATGTGGGCCTGACTGCTCTGGACCCACATGTCAGGGACACAGGACATCTGTTGTAATTTTTGACATGCTCATGCTCTTAAAGATCTGTAGATGACATCAATGAAAAGAATGTTCACTGTTGAGCAATCTACTTTCTAATAGTCCAGCATAGACTACAAGTGATGACGATAATCTTTTGTCAGACAGAGGCCTAGCATGATGATCAGGCAGAGCTCGATATGGAAGCAGCTCGATCGATGGAATTCGATCGGTCCGCAGCCTAACAGAGCCCAACGGCCCGTGGCTCCATACTTTTGTTTTTTGCACGGGCCGTCTATGAGGCCGCCTCGTCCTGGCAAAGACATGGACCTCCGTTCATGGGACGATGCATGGGATCCATGGGCCATTGATCTTTCTCAGCGGTAGGTTGATACAAACAGCGTACCTCAACTCGAGACGAATGATTTCGCTCAAAAAAAAAAAAAACTCGAGACGAATGATTAACGGAACAATTTTGTATCTTTAAAAAAACGAAACAATAGTGTCATGAACATAGATTAATACAAAATGACCATAAAAAACAAGCTCTACTGATACAGATGGGGGTATAGATACTGATAGAATGTGAATCTATCCAACGTTGCCGATCGCCATATCGGCAGCAACAAAGCCCTTATTAAAACCAGAAACAATCAATCAAATGTAGGCATCCAAAAGCGCGGGCAAAACGGCGTCAGTTGAGATGGAACGCCCTTATCAACCTTCCATTGCCAACGCTGCTCCCGCCTTTGTGGTTCCCGCCACCCTTGTGCCCGCCGCCGCCGCCGCCGCTAACTCCGGCGCCCAAGCCTGCTCTATGCCCGCCTCCCATGCCTCCACCGGCACCAGCTCCAGTGTCGGCACCACCTCCAACACCGCCGCCACCGCCCAATCCTCCTCCAAGCCCGGCACCACCACTTGCCCCGCCACCAGCTCCGAACCCACCGCCCATTCCACCACCAGCTCCGATCCCACCACCCGCGCCACCACCAGCACCGAATCCTCCGCCACCTCCAAAGCCACCGCCAGCTCCACCTCCGGCACCGCCACCGCCACCGAAGCCCATGCCTCCACCTCCTCCAAAGCCTCCACCACCACCTATCCCTCCACCACCTCCAGCGCCATCACCAAGGCCGCCGCCTGCCCCACCTCCGGCTCCAAACCCACCTCCCGCACTACCTCCTAATCCACCGCCACCACCAAGTCCTCCTCCAAATCCACCGCCGATTCCACTTCCTGCACCCGCCCCAACACCAAAACCAGCACCACCACCCATACCGAACCCTCCACCGGCTCCTACTCCACCGCCAAATCCACCACCACCTCCACTTCCGAGTCCGCCACCACCACCAAGACCACTTCCACCACCCGCACCTGTCCCACCTCCAAACCCGGCGCCACCGCCAAAACCACCACCTCCTCCAAACCCACCGCCACCTCCCATACCTCCCCCTGCACCACCTCCCAACCCGTCGCCGGCACCGCCACCTCCCAATCCACCACCACCACCGATGCCGCCTCCTGCGCCACCTCCCAATCCGCCGCCGGCACCGCCTCCGACACCTCCTCCCATCCCGGCTCCACCACCACCACCACCACCCTTGCCATGCTTATCACAATCCTCAGCCCTGATCATGCCAGGCCTCCACGCCACAGGAGGCTCACGCCGTGCGGCATTGGCCCTCGTCGCCGACCCAAGGACGGCCGCCATCACCACCGCCATGATGAGCAACACCATCTCCCGGTTGCCCATGGAACAAGCCAGCTTATTTGCCATGGCTCCAAGGCTCCAAGCTACCACCACTGCACTACCAGCTCTAGCTACCTCAGCCTCAGGTGATCTCAAGTGTCTTGTGATCAGGGGCGTGCGTCGCGGGGCGTATTTATACTAAGCGCGCGCGACGTGCGTAGTTGATGGCTCGCTCGGCCTCAACCTAAAGCCGCATCGTGAGTGATTCACTGGTGGCGGGTGAGTGGCGAGCAGGGGAGGGTTGACTTAAATGCCTCGCCACTTTTGACCTCTTGACTTTTGAGGTGGACTCGGCATGCATGATGCATCTACGTGACCTGCAAAGCTAAGCTTTGCATGCAGTGCACGCAGCCGCGTGCCCTTCCCTGCTCGGCAAGTCTGCGCTTGATTGGCTTGCGTCTTTATGGCATGAGACCTGTGCGTGGAGCTCGGATGCCAGCATTCATGGCTGCCTGTGGTGAACTGGTGTGGCCGTGTGGAGGAAGAAGCGTCGTTGAGTTGGGCTTGGGGCAGACGGGAAGGGGGAAGAGGAACGACAGCTTGCCATGCATGGACTGCTCATGTCCTAGCCGCAGCAACACTTTCAGGGGGCCTGGATGAGGTTGGCTGGAGCCAAGCTCGGCCAAGCATTTCAAAGAGTGCGTGTACCAAAGATTTGATAAAGTTCATTTTGGCTTCTCTTTGGCACCTTTAACTTTATGCAAAACAGTGTTCTCTGTGCCTGTGGTGGACAGTTACGAAGAAATCAGGTTTCAGCTGGCTGAAATTAGAAGGGTGAAAAAGAGACATCCTTGATGCCAGTAAGTAAATCGCCATATCCACATTTATCTTTTGGCGAGCTGTTTCAGGATAACCCGTAAGTTAATGGGAAAATTGATAGTTCTGAGTGACAGAACTCCGGCCACATTGCAGTGACACAGATCAAGACACCGGTTACCCGATGAACAGGCTGACTGCTGAGCCACAATGCATTATATACACATGACACTCATGACATAAAAATGGTGTTATGTTACATCTAGTGGTTCAAAGGATACGAGATTAACATGAAAAAGATGCTATCGCCATGGAATGATGGATATAAACATTGATTATTAGTGGTCAGAGGCGGCGAACGCTCATCTCGCTTTCCTGAAGTGAGCCTTCAGCTCATGCGTGACGCAGTACAACGTGTCCATGATGTCCTCATCTAGGTGCCCGTCCTTCACGATGACCGCCATGGCCGTCCCTAGCCACTCTTCATGGAGGGTAGAGAACTCGGCCCGCTCTTCGCTGGACTTGAAGTTCCCGGCGATCTTCGCACGCATTGCCTGGCCTGCGACAGACGCCCTATCCACAACCGCCTTAGGGATCCCTGCCATTGTGGCGACTTGAAGGCCATAGCTCTCGGGACAGGCCCCTGAGGTGAGACGATAGAGGAAGGTGAGCTCCTTCTCGCCATTGCCGTCACCACTCCTTGGCCTGAACATGCAGGCCATGTGCTGGAGGCTCACGTGCGGGTGGGAGGCGAACTCCTTCGTGAGGGAGTGGTAGTGGGTGGCAAAGAGCAGACGACATCGCACACGCTCCACAAGGTGGCGGAACACCTGAGATACAAGGCACAAAGCGTCCTCACATATCATGTAGATTTGATCTCACAGGGGAAACAGAGCAAATAGTCTGGAGGTAGTAAGACAACCACAATTTCCAATGACAGAACACGTATGTGAGGCCAAGAAAACAGTAGCAAAACAGAAATAGAGCACTAGAGAAGCATGCCAATGAAACATGAATAATATTGCAGTTTTGTTCATGAATTTATTGTCTTACCTATATTGCATCTTACTGAAGAGATAAAGCACACAGACTGACTAGCAAATACTACTAGAGATGGTGCCATAATATGAAATACCTAATTTTAGAAACAAACTGTTTTGCATAAAAATACCTTGAACCGTACACCTCATGACTGGCCATGGTAACAGCATAAATATGAAGCATAGTAAAGCACATCAAGCATAGTGATGAATGGTGAGATACTATGGAAGAAAAAACTCACAGCATAGGCAATTGCATATCCATCAAAGGTGATTGTTCCTCTGCCAAGCTCATCAAGCAATACAAGCGAGTCCTCAGTTGCATTCTGAAGTACAGAAGCAGTCTCTGTACACTCGACAAGGAATGTGCCTGCAAATAATGTCATAATAAATGAAGTTAGGGTCATTATCACATCTAAGAATACTTAATGCTGAGCAAAACATAGGATGAGATCATGAATTGTAAAGAAATCAATATATCTACTAAACAAGTTCATGAGCCAAAACAGTTCAAATAAATACACCAAGGGCTTTCTACTGATCATCCAAGGATTTACTACTATGTCGCCACATACAGATGTTTATTCACAAATTCTAACTCGTTAACCCCAGACAGTAAGATATGGTAGGCATGATACAAATTTGTTGAAGTGACTACATACTTTCTCCAGACATAATCCGATCTGTTGCACCAAGACGTGTAAAGATGGAATCTGCAAGGGTCAATTCACATGATGTGCAGGGGACATAACAGCCAAGCTGCAAAGCAGAAGCAAATTAGCTTTGTTGTTTAGACATCTGAATAAGCTCACGAATGGACAAGCATAAGTGAATACAAAGTGTGTTTATACCTGGGCAAGTACAATAGTCAGGCAGGTAGCACGCATGATTGTAGATTTCCCACCCATATTGGGACCAGTCAACAACAATGCAAAACGATTGAGGCCAGATAAATCCCCACCAAGGGTTAAATCATTTGGTACCAATCCATTTGCACTTTCTGCAAAAGCATAGGGATGCCATAGACCCTTCATCCGAAGTATAGGAACATCATCTTTCAGTAGAATGTGTGGTCTGCACATGGCGCCAAATGATGACAATGTCATTGCAGCGAAGGACCTAAGCACGTCAATAGTGCTCACAGCATTGATCACCAAAGACCATTCGGGAGCATTCCCAACAAAACGTTCCACTAGATCAGCCAAAGTGTTGCCATCATAATCTTTGACATCATCCTTTAGAAGATCACAAGATCAAACAATAAGTAGAGTGCTGACAAAAGAAATACAAGTGACTGACAAATAACTGAAACAGAAACAACCACTTGGGCATAGAACACTAGTGCACATGGGAAATTCATCACATATTTACCTGGTAACATGGAAATTCTTGTTGTATTTCTTCTTCAAATATACGGATAGATTCACGAAGGGAGCTCAATGTTGGAATGTCTACAACCTTATAAAGTGCTGAGACACCATGATCTGCTCTTTGTAAATCATTTATTAAATCAAGTCCATTCCGGAGGCCGTTGATAAGCATTATAAATGTTTTAGTCTGGAACGTGGCATAAAAATTCATGAACCAATAGACTATTAGACTTACAGAAAGAAATAAGACAAACTTCATGATTTTAGAAAATTAGCATGCCACTAATTTAGAAGTAAGGTTTTCCCTCAAACCCTAGCATGGTTACAGCATGTCCCACTGAAACAAGACTAATACATATGCACGCTAAATATTTCAGGTCATGTTATAGAAGAGTAGGAGACCAAAATAAAAGGAACCATTCCATTATGAAAACATGCACGAAAACGCATCGCTTCAAAGACATTTTCTGCATACTTTGCATTGTGATTTCAGGTAATGTTTCATACTCAATAACTTTAGAGAGTATTGATTTCAAGGTAAAGTGTCAACTCAATACTGAATGTGTTACAATATAAGACAATTATATTTCAACAACATGCTGAAACTTGGCTGTATAAGATGATTCAAAGCTGCAATAAACATGTGAATCAGAGAACAGAAGAACAACAACTAACCCGTTTCTTTAATATCCTTTCTCCAACAAAGGGCAATTGGACTGAAGATGATAACCCAACAGTGGACCTAACTTGTCCTAATAATCTCTCAAGATCAGGAATTTTGCGGAGATATACAAGTGTTGTAGGGCCTAGCCCACAGTTTTGGATGAAGCCCTCAACAACATCAAGCCTTTCATTGATAGCATCAATGTCCTTAAGTGGATGACAGACCCACCTTCTTAGCAGCCTCTTACCAGATGCTGTGACACAGTGATTGAGGTGCTTATATAAAGTACCTGCAACAAGGAATAGATATAGCCATATGTTCTTAACGAAATGCGTGCATGGAAAGTTCTATAGAAAGATATATCGACAAGTTTTTTCTGTTTACAAAGCTGTTGTTCTCAAGAGCAAAAATAAAGGAGAAAATTCATACCTGATGAACCACCATCGAAATTGTTGCCGAAAATCTCGAGGTTCACAAGAGTCTGTCCATCCATCCTTAGACAGGTTTTGTACACGTGGTATGGTAAGACTTCCCCATTTTTTAGGGCATCATGCAACTGTTTTCAGATTGTAGAATCAGACTCAAACACATTTTCGGTGGTCAACATAAGAAACAAATTACATGTAATAGTTCATGGAATAATTCCAAAGCAACGTTATAAAGAACTACTCCCTCCGTCCCAAAATAGATGTCATTCTCGCTTCCCAATAAAAACAGCATCTTTGAGCATTAACCAATTATATATAAAATAATATTAATATTTATAGTACATCATTAGTACCATTAGATAGATATTTGAATCTAGTTTTTTAACAAATTTATTAGAGATATAAATATTACATATATTTTTTTACAAATTGAGTCAAAGTTGAGAAAGTAACACGTGCACGCATCCCATAGCGTCATCCTTTTAGGGACGGAGGAAGTACTTCAAAAAAACAGCAGTTACTGATTGCATGGTCGATTGGGATGACTAACAACTGTTATCAGGGGAGAAAAGAACTGAGGTAACATAAATATACCATGAGCCTAGTCAGATGACCAATTAGTCCACCAAGTGCACATATAACTGCGTCTTGATTCGATGCACAATCCAAAGCAGATAACCACGAGACTGCTGATGCGGTAAAGTACTCTTTCGAATGTATTACCATTCGAATTTGTGAAACATCAGAGAAATCTATCCCAGATAGGGGAGTCAGCTGCATCTTCACAGATCCTGCAGTTAAGGAAAGATGTCTGTAACTTTTTAAACTTTAGTGTCTGATTAACTTGCTACCTGACAAAGATCCATCATGCGTTGGCAGCTAGGCTGTTACTATTATATAGAAACAACACACAAAGACTAATGAAGAAAATTACATTTTAAGAGCACTTACCTGCTGAGGAATATTTTTTTATCGTTTTATGAGTTTCCTTTGAAAGGCCTGAGAAGAAAACATGTATTAGCTCCTACAAATACAAGAAATTGAAAATAAAGCATGTTCTGACCTGAGGTTTCATAGATTATTTCTCTAGGAGAAACCTGAAAATGGCATAACAATGAATAGCAGTTCCAGGTCCACTTAATCAAACCAAAAAGGTACAAGAGTGTACCTGCACTAACAAAGCCCCCAAAGCGGCAGATGACTCATCGTCATGGAGTGACCCAACCCAAATTTTAAGAGCAGCATAGTCTAGGAAAGCAAATCCATAGACCCGAGAACCACTAGAAGATAGGGTAACCTGAAAGATCCACAAAGGAAAGGCCACATCAGATCACAACTTGCTACTAAGAATGTTAAAGCAAAATTCATGATATTCAATTACAAATTACAATGTAATTTTACTTGAAACATCCATGCAAAACTACATAGAAAAACTGCAAGAATAAACCTAAATACCTAATTGTTATCAGACTGTAGGAAAATACATTTTTTTTATTGGAAAAGAAACTGAAAGTTGCAATAGCAGATTTTAGGGGAAGCTGAATGTTATTTCAGAAAATGCATTATGCGCTTATTATTTAATATATTTATTTTATTTGGAAAAAGTCCATATTACTCCCCTCAACTATAAGCAAAGTCTACATAACCCCCTAAGCTATTTTTTGGTTCATTTTACCCCCTAAACTATGTCACCTGGTGTATTCTACCCTCTAATACAATTTGTCTTTTTTATTTCTCGATGCACAAGTTGAATTTTAATTTCAAATTTTGTATGATTGTAGGGAACATCACAATGTATGTCAAAAAAATATATTATGAATTTTTTGTCATTAGTTTTTGTATAATATTATGTCCTAAGGATTAATTAATTATTAAATATCTTAACCACGTCAAAATGATGACAAAAAACCATTTTATATTTTTCTATCATGCCTTATGATGTATACTAGCATCTCCCAAAATTTGAACGTAATATGACACTTGTACGTGGAAAAATAAAAAAGACAAATTGTATTAGGGGGTAAAATAAGCCAATGACATAGTTTAGGGGGTAAAATAAACCAAAAAATAGTTTCGGGGGTTATGTGGACTTTGCTTATAGTTGAGGGGTAATTTGGACTTTTTCCTATGTTTATCACAATAATCAAGAAGGTTTCGAATTGGTTGCAAAGATAATTGGATCATTATATTACCTCAACATTTCCACTCTCTTATGAGGAAGTGATTTTTTTCAAGTTTAAAGATGGTTAGGTTTGGTGTTACAAGGTATAGAGTACTTTCCATTTGAACTGCTAAGCTTCCAAAGCATTATAGCAAAGCATGCTGGCCCAAAAATAGTCGAGTGGCCCTTGTTAATAGAAGCAAACCTCTTTCAGTGCAAGAAGGTGAACAGCATCAGTACCAATGTTGCTATCAGCTGCTGTTGACGGTGTAGCCACATGGAGCAGTTTTCTTTCGATAACCTAGCAGAAATATTTTTTTTAAAAAAATGTTACATATAAACTATAGTATCGTCACCTGTAAGAGAGGGACTTACATTGTCCTTCAAATATAAGCACAATTGAATAAATGTGTCAAAGGTTCAATCATTGTGTTGCACAGGGTATATAGCTACTAATTACATCCAGAATGTCAGAATTGTGTCATAAGCAAAACAAAGTTTCCTGCCTCAGGCCCTCAGCAAGGATAGGACAACAAATCACTATATACATGACTATATGCACATTTAAACAAAAGAGTGCCCTTCATTCCAGAATTATAACAAGATAATTTTGGACATGCAAGGAAGGAAAGGCAGATTCTAGAAAGGTGAACACATGATGATTGCTTCCGCCACTGGCTAAGCAATGGAGAATCAATACAGCACTCAGAAAAAAAAACTGGGATTCATTACAACATTGAACACTTACTGAATTTGATCCTCTAGCCTTGGCCTGGTTTGCAGATTCCATTTGTTCTATTCTTCCAACTTTATACCTGGAAAGTAATGCCAAACATGAGCAATAACTTCACTGCATCAGCAAAAAATAGCAGAGACAAAATTATACGGAGCACTGCTACAGATGGTTTGCAATATCACAAGATTCAAAAGAAAACTATAGGCCTTGTAGAAACCAATGGAGTAATGGACAAATTTTAATTTCTTGAAAGCTACATCGCTACATCAAATGGATATGGAGGCAATTGTGCAGAGAACATCCTAATATTACAACACCTATAAAAACACAGATACATTGACCTGACATTACTAACATGGAGGACTAGCATGAACTTGGTGATTTTCAATATAATGTTATGACTTTTTGTGGGAACAAGACAAAACATGAACTTGAAGCACTATACCATTCTGGAAGTGAAGAAAACAGAACAGAAAGATGAGCTTACCCCCGAGCTACAAGTTTGTCGACAACATAATCTATCCCACTTTCTGAAATGCCAACCTTCACATGTGAAAGAAAAAGGAGTTGATCTCATTACCATCAGGCAATAATCATGGATAATGAGTTAAGAATGCACAAGGTGACCAGAATTTAAATCAAGATGGCTGAAAACAAAACTAAGTGGTGTAGTGCTACAGACTGAATGCATTTAGCCATTTGTGAACAAGCAGCACAAAAACTGTGAGATGTAAATGAAACACTTCAAAATTTAGGACTACATTGCAACTGACGTTCAGCTGAAGTATTAACTGCAGCAAGAGAAGTTTATGTACCTGTCGACACTTGCCCACTCCACTAACAGTCATTTTCCAGTCCAGTTCCTTTTGGCCAATCTTGGCGTCTAGCTCATATAGCTCATAAAATTTTCCCTAGAAATAAGATATCAAACATTTTAAGTAGGTAATATGACCTTTAGCGGTACAAAAAGGGATGCAATATGAGTAGCTTTTTGTGGAAAAGCAAGGCAAAATTTGACCTTGGGAATGAGCAGCCTGAGTACAGGAATGAATGAACTTTGCAATAAAAGCGAGGAAACTTTCATGGAATAATAATAATAATAATCAGAATAAAAATCTTACAGTTAGTTAAAAATGTAAGGTTTCTGATTGATATATGTCATCAGTATAGTAAAACGGCTAAAGTTACTTTCAGAAAATGGAGAATTGTGCAGTGAACCTTGACCAAAAATAATTATTTCCTTATGTAAACAATCAGGCAATGGCTCACAGGCTCGGTATGATATAAGCTCCATGAGATATTGGTTAACCAGAGAAATAGACTGTCATGTGTCATACAGTATAGTATTCAATATGGCATGAATTGAATAATCAATGATGAATCTTACCACTTTGAAAAAAAGGACAACGTCCATGTATTTGCACTTAATATTCCAATATTGCTTTTGAGATGTTGACATCTTTCTCAATGCATCAGGTGGAATAAAAAGTGTCCTCTTGTCAAAAAGTGGATCATCTGGCCGCCTTCTATTTGCATCCCTGATGCTAGATGGATTCAGCCACTCAAATTTGCTGCGCGCACTATCAGCCATTTCATCATGATCCTTCTCAGTACGTGGACAATGATCTGATTTCATCTTCTTGTTCAAGACCGAGAAAGGGGAATGTTGCTTGTTGGAAGCCACACCTTGTTCCTCTTGAACTCGCTTCAGGCGAGGAATGAATGCTCGCATTGCTGGCGTTTCTGGTTTCAGAGGACTAGAAACAAGTTCTGGAAATGGTATAGCAGCTGCTCCAACATGTTTGTCATTCATATGAAAGGAGGGTATTTTCGATTGATTCTTCAATGGAGTTTCATTTGCCTCAAGTTCTGCAAACAAATTTGTTGCTTTAATATAGAAAGGGTCTGAAAACCCTGGGCATAACTTCTTTGAAGGTTCCTCCGTACGAGTACCATTTGCATTTAGCACAGAGGTTGTCGCTGCTCGAGTATATTCACCATTAGCAGACACCAATGAGAACCTCTTTGATGAGCGCTGCAATTGACTTTGATCTGAACTGTGTTCTGTTAAAGGTGTATCTGCTCCATGAGCAGGCCCTAGGAAGATTTTCTTTGAGGAGACCTGTGAAGGAGTTTGTACATCAAAGTCTTCAAATAAGGATGTAGCGTGAATGAAACCATTATTAGGAGACTCTGAGAGTAACTTCTTTGCATGCCCCTGAAGAGGAGTTTGATTCGGCCCAAATTCTGGGAGCAGTGTGCTTGTTTGAACAAATTCATCAGTGGATGGCCTCAATGGGTACTTCTGGGGCTCCTCTGAGAGAGTCATACTCATACCTGAACCTTGTTTTGGAAACATGGTTGTTCTGCTGTATTCATCATTGCAAGGCCCTGAGAACAATGAGCTTGAGCGCCCAATTGATGAAGGATGCTGATTTCCCCCAGGCAAGGTTTTCCCATTCAAATGTCCAACCTGGGAAGCGTCTTGATTTCTGCTGAAAAAAAAAGATGAAATAGCATTATCAGGATAACAAAACAAATTCCCACATCAATGGTTTGTAATGTTTAAAGCAAATGCTTGATCCAATCCATCAGATAATGGCAAGTAAGCAAGAAAAAACAATGAAACAAAACCATAGCTGACCAATGATAAAAACATGAGAGAAACCCTGAGAAGTTAGACATCCAATCAAGGCAAGCGCTAAAAAAAAATCAAGTCCTACAACACAACAAAATCAAGTATCTCAGCAGAGCACAGTAGTTAACTGAAATCTAATATAATCCAAGGCTAATCACAAACTAACACGGGATGTGCTATTGCAGGTATAAATTAGAATAGTATCACTTGCTAGTGGACACAAACTAACTAATCGCGGTTAGAGCTGCAGTAAAACGAACGGGCTAACTAATCGCAGTTCGAGCTGCAGTGAAACGAACGGAAACCACTAAATCCTTAGGCAACTGCAGTAGAATACAGCGAACAAACGCACATAGATGTAAACCCAGCAAAGCACATCAATCAACAGAATCGCTACAGACCCTTAATAGCGAGTTCGCGCCTCACAGCAGCCCAATTAAACTGCCCGAGCCGACGTCTAAAACCCCAAACCCTAGCATCCCGCGTCCACTGCCACGCCAGCGGCACCGAGGGCCATGAATCAGCAATGCATACCTCCCCTGCGGCGGCGGCGGCGGGCGCACGAGCCTCTCCATGATGCTAGCGACCGACCCCGCGGGGGGGCGCGGGGCCTTCTCGGGGGGCGTGCCCGCCCCGGCGCCGTCGGGGTCCCGCGGCGGCCTCTGGAAGAATGAGAGGATCCATTGCTGCTGCTGCTGCCGCCGCGGCTGCATCGCGCGCGGACGGAGAGGGCCTGGGAGATTTGGGAGGTCTCCGCTCGGGCGGGGGAGGCGGAGGAGTGAGCTTGGGGAATGGGAGGGGGAAGATGAGGGAAGACGCGTTTGTTTTGGGGAAATTTTCGAGCGGGAAATTTGGCTCGTCGAAGTGGCGGGCGGGCGGGCCGTGCGAAGCGAAATAGGTGACGGCTGGCGGGTCTAGCACTTTACGCTTTCGGTTCTGGTTGACGTTTTTCTGGGATTAAAATTTGAAAGCGTTTACACAGGCCCTTTGCTACAGAATTATTGACAATACTCGATGTTAAGAACATGGGCTGCTTGAGTTGTAGAAATCCTTTTAGAGCATCTCCACCGGTCTCCCTTTTCCCAATCCAACTACCATATTAGGTGAGGTTATGGGAAAATAGTGCTCCAGCAGATTCTCGTTACATCTCCCTTTTCCCAAAAATTATTGAGACATCCCAATAATTAACCCCAACTGTCCCGGAGAGTTTAGTCTCTCCCAATATAGTGGCTGCTATTGGGGTGAGATTATTGGGAGACTGCAAAAGTACCTCTCCCAAAAATTCATGAAAGGGGTAGTGGGAAATCCCAATAGCATGTTATTGGGAAATATATATGGAGAGACTGCTGGAGATGCTCTTATGGGAATCCCCATCTCCAGCAATCTCCATTTCCTCGATCTAACTACCATATTGAGAATCATTATGGAAAAACAATGCTCCAGCAGTCTCCCAATACATCTCTCTTTTCCCAAAAATTATTGGGACATCCCAATAACACCACAAATCTCCTCAAATAAAGTGAGAGTATGCTCTTATGAGGTCATCAACTCCAGACTGGAAGTGGAATTCATCCAATATTTTAACCGAATAAATCATTGTGCATGAATTTTAGAAAAAAACACTTTACTCTTTACAACTACTAAAAAACACTTCGAAGTGAAAGGACCTTTTTTTACCAAAATCCATTAGGCATTTTTCCCTCCATTTTTAGGTCATGTTTGGAACCCAGGAATTTCACATAAATCAATTCATTTTCAAAGAAAAAACACAGAAAAAAATCGCGCATTCCAAACAAGGCCTTAATAAAGGATAACGTGTGCCATCTATGTTAAATTGTGTCCAAACATATAAATAGCTAGGTTTTTTTCAGATAATGGAGCAGCAGGTCCCAGCCTCTACACTATCACAGATAGTGTACATAGCAATTCAATACAAATAGGAGAGCTCTTAGGCCCACAGAAAAACTCCATCAAGAGTAACTAACAAAGCAACAGAAGGTTCTTCAAACAGAGAGGCAGCTATGCTGTAATCCTATTTGAAAACATCCATCCAAACTTAGCAAACACCTCCATGACGATCGTCTCCAATAAACAGCAAGCATTCTTCAAGTTTGCTCTTGCATGCTCGTCCTTAGACAACAGGGACCAAGTGCGAGTCCAATACGTAGCCCTGAAAATTACCTGCATGAAAGTGTTAGCCCTAGAACGATTGAATACCATATCATTTCTATTCAACCAAATTGTCCAACAAATAGCTATTAAGCCTACACATATCTGTTCTCTATGAGCTGGCTGAAAGCCATCAAGCCAGGAGCCAAACATATTAGAGATGCTAGATGGAGGTCGAATTCCAAAGGTGATATAGATTGTATTCCAAATAAGGCGAGTGAAATGGCAATGTATGAAAAGGTGCTCAATAGTCTCAGGAAAGCTACACGAACAACAGTTAAGGTTTCCTTTCTAGTTTCGCTTTGCAAGGTTATCTTTAGTAAGAGTCACTCCATTTTTTATATACCACATGAAAATCTTAATTTTAAGTGGTACCTTGATCTTCCAAATAGGACATTTGCGTGATACAATACCATCATTAATCATTGCCATATACATAGATCGTGTTGAGAAAACCCCAGTTTTGTGTAAATTCCAAATGAAAACATCTCTATCACTTGTAAGACTAGTTGCTAAAACTTTTGCCACTAACTGTACCATGTTTCTAGGTTATAGTCAATTTGCGCTCTTCGAAATGACACATTCAACGGTATGGTGCTTAGCACTTCAGCCACCGTTGCGGTCTTCTTTCTCACTGTATGATAGAGATTAGGAAAGGCCATTTTAAGAGACTGATCACCTACCCAAGTATCCTCCCAGAATCGTGTTTCTGTTCCATTATGTACTTTGAAGCGACCACATTGTAAAAATTGGTCTTTCACCTTCATAAGTCCACACCAAAAATGTGAGTCACCCGGTTGCCTTTCTACTTGGGTAAGGGTTTTATTTGACAGATATTTTCTCCTTAGGAGGTTTTGCCAAATGCCTTCCTCGTTAATTAGTTTGAATAACCACTTGCTCAAAAGGCATCTATTTTGCATTTCTAGGTTCTGAATACCTAGGCCTCCACAGTCTTTTGGCCTACACAAGATGCTCTACTTGGTGAGTCTGGATTTGTGACATCCCTGATGTAAATACCTGGAAAACACCTTTAAAATAGGTTAAAAGGGGACCAATTGTGTTAGAACTCAAAAATTGACCCAAAATTCAAATTAAATTCAAAATTAAGGCATTTTTGACACCCAACTGAAATCTCAAGAAATTTGTACTAAAGATGAAAATCTCCAAAAACAAAAGTTGTTTGTCATAACAAATAAGGCCTAGTCACTGTTGGGAACTTTTTCAAATTTTGCAGTTTAGTCCCCCAAAAACTCGAAAAACAGTTCTGAACACCTGTTTGAATTTGGCTTGTTTGAGCTTGAAAAATTTGAAATTTCAGGTTCACACCAAAAAGAAAGTTGTGTCCCACATTTCAAACTCCAACTTTTATTTTTACACTTTTCAAAGTTCAGTTCAAATTTTTAGAGAAAATTCAAAAGGGGCAAAGGAGCTCCCCGGGGCGCCCGACAGACCCCTGGCACGCTCTGCTCCCGGCCGGGGTCCGGCCGCCACGTGGCCGGCGTGCGGCGGCGTCCACGCCAGGCCGTCCGAGCCGCGGCGGCAGCTGGCTCTTGTCCTCGCGCGGTTGTCCGGCCTCCCGTACGGTTGCGTCGCGCGCTGTAGCGCCGCATTGCCGCGCCGCGCGGTCAGGCCATCATGGCGGGCGGAGCTCCGCCGTTGGCCATCGCGCGCGCGCGCCGCGCAGAGCCGCTCCGTGGTGGATTCTCTCCCCCGCTACGCGCCAAGTCTCCTCTGCAGGGTATCCCACTCCCTCACGCGACAATCCCCCTCGCCCAACCCCTCGCGCGCGCTCTGTTCGAGCTCGGAGCGCATCAATGGCGCGTCGCGTCACCGTCGTCCCTCGCGCGTGCTCCCAAGGCCGTTCATTACTCTCTAGCCCACCCAAGCACTCCACCGAGGACCCACACTCCTTCCCCTCAGTCCACACGCTGCCATTTCCCTCTCCTCGCGTTCGCTCCCATCTTCTTCAACCTCCAGCCGCGTCGAGGAGAGCTCGAGCTCACTCGCCGCAAACCGAAATCAACCGTGTTTCCCTCCACGAATTCCCAATCCCCCGCGTGTGAAGCTCGCTCACTCACCCAGCTAGCCGCTCGAGCACTCCCCAGCTCGAATCGAGCCGCACATGCCGGGAATCGAAACTTTTCCTCATCGCTCGGCCATTTTCACCGTGAACACCACCTCCACGTCGAGCTCCATACTCCGGCCATCCCCGTCTCTGCCAAGCCCTACGACGAGCTCCACCATCGTCCGGTGAAGCTCACACGCCTCTCCGCGCATCGTCTCGACCACCACAGCCCGCTACCGACGTCGCCAGAGCAAACCGCTCCGCCGCTCACCGTCGACGAGCCGTGTCGCTTCACCTCCGGCCACGAGACCTACCTCAACCGACTCGCAGTGAGCTCCTCTCCATTTCCCCCAACTTTCCCCGAGCCAACTCGCCGTCGTTTCGCCGGCGTAACAACGCCGACGAGCCGTGGACCCGTTCGCGTTCCCCTTTTTAGTTCTAGGGTCCTCTGCGCAAATATCAGGGACTGGTTTGAAAAGTTTTAAAAGTTCTAGGGTCTCCGGCGTAAAAAGAATCTTAAACCTAGATCTATTTTGCTGAGATCTTGTAAACTCCACCAAAAATCATACAAAAATCGGAAAAATGCACAAAAATACCCTTTGGACTCGTGAGATTGTAAACTCCAATCTCATGTAAGCATGTATATACTTTTGGTGAACCGTTTTTGAATTAAAATTCAAAATGTGAATTTAGAAACTTGTGCACCATTTCAAATCCTGAGCTCCGCTAGGGCTGAGCTTTGGATATGTTGTTTGTAGTAACATGCGGCACCTTGCGTCCAAAGGGAACCTAAAAATATGGACTGTAGCTTCAGTTATGAATTAATTTGTGATTCCTGTCTGAGTTTAATCCTGTAATTATTAAAAATAATCCATGCAGCCAAAAGTCACCATTTTTCTCTAGAGGCCTAAGAACTTGTTTACACATGTGGTAAAAATGCTAAAGTTAATTTTTGCCTTGTCTAGACTAGCAAATAAATAAATGTGTGTTTCCCGATAGAAAATTTTTGAGGACTGTCCAAGGGTTATTTTGAGCCACCACTTGGCCAGAGCCCTCCTTACACTCATAACTAGCTCTGGTAGGAAATTCCCTGATTTGGAAGGAATTTCAATTTTATATGAATTAATTCAGATATCTGGGGCAATAAATAGATTCATTTTTAATAAATTCTGTGTAGCTCAGTTTTAGCTAAATTTTGGATTGAGCCTAACTCTTATACTCCAGTAGCTGTCATAAAGTTTGTAGATAAAAAGGATGAACAAATACAGAGAAACAAAAATGAGAAGAAACTAGGTTAGAATTGAGTTATAAAAAGGAAATAGATCACTTTGATTAAATAACTAAATATGGAGCATGTGAAATCTAAATTTCAGAACAACACCCTAGCTTCAAAATAATAAATTGTATTGTTTTATATGTGTACACAATCACCATCATAGATACTTAAAATTTTCACACCCCTTCTCTAATTTAATGAAGGAGAAAGTAGTACACTAGCATGTCTAGGTGAATATGGCCTTCAAGGCCTTGGTTTTAGATCACTTAGGCAGCCACATTGAAGTTATGCATCTCATGTAGAAGGTGCTCTTGCGGACGGCACCTATCACCTCATCCCCGCCGACGAAGAAGGAATCCCCGAGAGCGGTGCCAGCGAAGTCGCGGTCGACCCGGAGACTAACAGTCAGTCAGCCCAAGAAGGCAAGCCCCGGAGCATGACCCAACTTTCAATTGTGCAATTATGTATTTATTTATGCTTGTTCATTTATGTTGTAGGTATTGTTTGAATACCATAGTTGCATTATTCTAGTACCTATGACTTGAAATACTAGTATGGAAGGATCGATAGAGCAATGGCTATAGGTCCGTTACAAGTCGAGTGATTTCCTGTCACTCGCGAGACATAGGAGTTGCCTGTCTTTACTTATGTTGGAATCATAAGGATGGACGGGCGGGATAGTATGTGTAGATCTCCCGTCCGTATATGATAATTGGATTAAGGTCGAAACGTGTGGTATTGTGTGTCAAGTTTTTGAACGTACCACATGCATGCCGATATATGGGAATCGGTAAGCCCGGTACCAGATTGAAGCAGCTAGGGCCGATAGCCATCTCTCCTTGGAAACTTTTGTTTCCCTTGCCGTACACTTGTGGGTATATGCGTGATGCTGTGAGTGAAGCAGTAAACCTTTATCCTAAGGGAATGGACCCGGTTCCGAATTATGGATCGATGAGAAAGGTTGGGCAGTGCTTGTGCCTTTTATAGCAAGCATTGTCCGTGTGTGTTGGGTTTCCCCTGGCCAGGTAGCAAAATTCGGTTCGAACTGTCCGCTTCTCGCGGTTAATGAGACTGCTTGACCGCTGTGCTGCATTGAGTAACAAGTGGAATAATGAGGATGATGAATTTGTTGTATGAATTAAATTGTATTGCACCACTTGTATGCTTAGAGAGGATGCTAATCTAGAATGGTTAATTCCACTAGAATATGATGCTAAAACCATGAAAGTAAGGATCCGCTCTTAGTTGCTTTTTGGAAAACAAACCCACCAGCCAAAGGCCTCTCATGTCTAGAAGTCGGTGATGTAGTTTTCACCCGACGGGTAAGCCTTGCTGAGTATTAGTATACTCAGCCTTACTTGTGGCTATTATTTCAGGTACTGTGATGGATGTGGCAGTCGATGCCATCACTTGGCCTACCCAGGTTCCCCCTGGATGGCACGTCGAGTGGCTTCCGTCCTCTGCCAAGGATCGGGAGGAGTAGCACCAGAGCAGGCTTCATTATGGTGTTACTATGCATCGTCGCTAGTTTAATATTTCCGCTGCAATGAACTTTTATATTCCGCTGCAATGAACTTTTATACTCTGATTTGAAATGCAAACTTGGTTTGTAACAACTCTATGATACTATTTATGTATGATGAATTTGTGGAATGTTGTAATCTCTGGAACCCACCTTCGAGTGGGCGCGCTTCTTGTTTCGATCGTGAAAGTAAGTGGTTAATCGGGTATAATCCGACGGCGCTCCAGCTTATTCCGGATTAAGTGCCTGACTGCTTGATTAGCGGTCTAGGGGTACTTAACTTGGAAAAATTTCGGAGTGGTCCACCACAGTATTTCTTCTTATGTTCGTCACTATCGGGTCCCTGTAAAAGGGGTACCCCAACTTAGGCCTAGAACTACTCAATAACAAGGCCCACCAATGAAGTTGGCCTGGCTCCGTAGCCCAACAAAGGCCCATCGCGACAAACGCCACCACGGCGCTTGCCCCGCTTGAAGACCCTCGAGCGGGGAGATCCGCGACGATCGAGCCCAGCCAAGCTCAAGGGGGACGTTCACCCTCGAGCTGGCGCTTTCCGTCACGTTCGAGGCTCGGCCGCGAGGCTCGAGGGAGACGTTCACCCTCGAGCCGACGTTTCCGTCACGTTCGAGGCCCAGTAAGCTCGAGCTTGCGGACCAAGCTCGAGCCTGCTACGCCGGGAACGGCGCCCGAGACTCTGCGACCATCAACACCAATCATAAATGACCCTCCTGCGGCCAAAAAGAATGATTCACTGTGCCACGCCACCGCCCATGCTGCAGAAAGGACATCGGTCAAATCCACCAGGCGTGGTGGATTCGGATCTGACACTGCATAGGCCGGTCCTGGCAACGGCACTGTGCCAACCACTCCTTTGACTTTGCTTGCCTCGGATGCGCTATCATCCTCGATGGCAACCCTCGAAGGAAACTACGAAGCTTCGATCCGGGCGCCGTACTCAAGTTGCCACCCTCGAAGTCCTGATCTGTCGCAAGAAGAACATCACATCAACCACTGCCATGTCGTCAGCCGGAGTTGGAAGGCGCGATTCCCGATCGCATCGTGCGCGGCATGGGCAGCACAGTACACTTAGCACGTCTGCGCCACGAATGCATGTACTCTCACGCCCTCCCCCTTATGCCTATAAAAGGGGAAGGGAAGCCCATGCAAAAGGGCAAGGGACAGCAGGTTGACACCACAGAACACATACAAACGCACTTAGCCACCAAAAAGCTCAGGGACTTTGGAGCTCACCTCCTTCTCCCATCTTGCTTGTAAACCCCTACTACGAGCAATACGAAACTGGTGCTCAGCACCACTGCTGGACGTACGGCCCCGTGGCCAGAACCAGGATAAAAACCCCTGTCTCTTCACCCGCCATCGGGGCAACGAGTGGATTAGCACCGCAATCACTTGTTTGTGCCGGTGTGACCAAATCAGGCATCGACAGTCACATTGCTAATAAAATCGTGAGCGGTAGTAGTCTAATTTTCTACGGACCCCTTTCGGTATCTCAAAGAAAGACAACATATACATGGCTAGGCTAGTAAGAACTGAGTTAATCAGCACTAGCCTCCCGCCCACAGAAAGCAACTTTCCTTTCCAACTACCAAGCTTCTTATGAAATTTTTCCTCTATCACTGTTAGATAACTTCCTATGGTGCATTGGAATTCCCAAGAATTTGAAGGGAGTACTGCCTAATTTGCAACCAAAAAGAGTTGCATAAACGTGATCAAGTTCCTTTGCAGCCCCATAGCAATATAACTCGCTCTTATGGAAATTTATTTTAAGGCCTGACAACTGTTCGAATGTACTTAACACTAGTTTAAGATTTTTGGCCTGGTCGAGGCCGTCTTCCATAAAGAGAATCGTGTCATCAACATATTGGAGGATTGAAAGTCCTCCATCCACTAAGTGAGGAACAACTCCAACAAAATCTCCATTCTTCTTTGCTCTCTCAATCAGAATGGCTAACATATCATCAACTAGGTTGAAAAGGATTGGAGACAGAGGATCACCTTGTCTAATTCTTAGTTTGGAAGTAATGGCCAATGTCGTCGTTCACTTTGATACCGACACTTCCACCCTTTACAATCTGACTGATCCAATCGCACCATTGCGGTGAAAAACCTTTCATCCGTAGTGTTTGTTGTAGGAAGGACCAGTTAACCTTATCATAAGCCTTCTCAAAATCGAGTTTCAGGATGACGCCATCAAGCTTCTTCCTGTGCATCTCATGTAAGGTTTCATGTAAAATTATCACTCCCTCCATAATATTCCTCACAGCCATGAAAGCTGTTTGAGAAGGTTTAATGACTTTTTGTGCTACTAGAGCCACTCGATTCGTCATTACCTTGGTGAAGATCTTAAAGCTCACGTTAAGCAAGCATAAAGGTCTAAACTGTTGGATTTGCTTGGCCTCTTTTTGTTTAGGGAGTAGAGTGATGATGCCAAAGTTTAGACTGAACAAAGGAAGTTGTCCATTATGGAAATCATGAAAGAGAAGTAATAAATCATCCTTGATGATCTCCCAGAAGACCTAATAAAATTCAGTAGGAAACCATCAGGTCCCGGTGCCTTATTATGCTCCATTTGGAAAATTGCCTTCTTCACCTCATCCATCATAAATGGTGAGATAAGAATTTCCTTTTCCTCTTCGGTTACCTGGGTGATATCATCCTTAATCGATTCCATCAAGGTAAAATTATTCTGTTCTGATGCACCAAAGAGACCTTTATAGTAGTTAGTGATGAAGCCCTTTATTATGCCACTCTCTTGTTCTAGCTGAAAAATTCTTGTTTTTCTATGTTTCCCGTTTGCTACTAGATGGAAGTATTTGGTATTACAATCGCCATGTAGCAACTTAGTTGTTTTGGCCCTTTGATACCATTTAATTTCTTCCTCCCGTAGTAGTTGTGCGAGGCGTTGCTTCAGGCATTGTTTTAAGTCAAGCTCCTGAGCATTAAGCATCTGTCTTTCAGCCTTTTTATCTAATTCGTCGGCTTTCTTATTATTTCCTCCTTTTCTTTCTTATATGTGCCGCTAGTATTTTTCGCCCAACCCCTTAGGAATTGTCGAAGTCTTTGGATTTTGAACTGCCATTTTTGTAATGCCATTCTACCGCGATTCTCATTTTTCCACACTTGTGCTACCATCTCCGAAAAACCCTCTCGCAAAAACCAACCCAGCTCAAATTTAAAAAGCGCTTGTTTATTTGAGTGCGTTCCATTTCCTGTATTCAAGAGTAATAGTGTGTGATCAGAGATGTCTCTATTTAGAGCTTGGACAGTTGCCAATGGAAACTTTACCTCCCACTCGATAGTAACCAAGATACAATCCAGAGTCTCATATGTAGGTACCGACTGAGAGTTTGCCCATGTGAATTTTCGATTTGATAATTCCAATTCTCGCAAATCCAAGCTGTCTATGACCGCATTGAAAAGGAAAGGCCATCTATTATCGTATCGCTCGTTATTTTTTTCTTGTGGATTTCAGATGATGTTAAAATCACCACCTACAAGAATGGGCAGGTTTTCCTTAGCACAAGTTTATACTAATTCAGCTAGGAATGGTTCTTTAAATTCGTCCTGAGCAGCCCCATAGACGGCCACAAGGACCCAATTAAAACCATCATCCTTGTTTCGCAGATGAAACTTCACATAGAAATCCCCTTCGTCGATTCTTCCAATATCAAACACTTCCAAATTAATGCCTAGTAAGATGCCACCGGATCTACCATGAGGCTCCGACCAATACCAAAGGAAGTTTTAACCAGCACAAATATTATTCAAGGTGCTTTGTGAAAAATCATTTTTTCCAGTTTCTAGTAGAGCAATGAAGTCTAGCTTCTCTTCCCTACTAATATCAGATAGGAACCTAAATTTAGCCAAGTCACCCAGACCTCTGCTATTCCAAAAGATTCCTTTCATTTTACACATGTTTTATGTTTCTTGACAATCCTAATCTTAGCATTTCTTTTCTTCCTAGAGGAACTCTTTGATTTATTTTTCTTAAAGACAGTTAGAAACTCACAACTTAGGTGATCAGTGTCTTCATCCATTATCTCCTCCACAAAATCACCACATAAGTGACCAAGAGTAAGGTGTTCAAGCTCATAGTCCTCTTCCTCGTCATATTCAATTTGGTCACTGTCCACACATGAATTATCTAAACTCAAAACAAATTGGGTATCAAGAGTTTGCAATTCTAGATCTTTCAACAGTGAAACCGATTCCGAAATTTGTTTAGAACTAGAACCTATAGCTACTGATCTTGGCAGTAATATCGTGCGTAGAGAAAGAACAAAATGACATGGTATTACCTTCAATGTCGAGATTCCTCCAGGCTGCCCGCTTCTTGGCCTTCTCCAAGGCGTGCTGGTCAGTAACTCCCGCCAACCTTGGGCTCGAACGAGTAGGTAGCAATACAACTTCTGAAATTGCTAGCAGCCAGGGCTGCATCGCATCCCGTCCTCTGCGGCACCTCCCTGAAGCACGGTGGCGCCGACTCAGCAGCCCTATGCAGCACCATATCTGCTGCATTAGGACGCATACACGGACGGCCAGGCCGGGTCACTAAAGTCCCAACCCCATCAGCAGCCTCCACAGCAACACTAGGGATATGTTCCATAGCTGAAAAATCATTAGAGACATCAACAATCGCTTCTCCGGCTGGAATAACCCCCTGCACTCCTGCAGCCCCGACCATGTTGGTCATTACCACAAGATCACCATCTTCCTTAGGAAGCTTTTCATGAGGTATTCCAACCATGTGATCGACATCATCCTCAGCAAGAACTTTATCCACACAAAAGTCCAAAGACATGTCAACTGCCATATCCACAATTTCAGATGCCATCCTTTTAATCTTCGCTTCCAACTCCTCTCGCTGCTGCATAGATGAATTAAGAGCTTCATTTGTGCCATTAGGAGCAGTCCCATTTTTCTCCAGTGACTTGTTACTTCCATCCTGACCATCAGATGCCTCACTCCTAGAGCATTTCCCATCTCTGTCCATGTTATTTTCATCATTGAGCTTGTCCTCTTCCATATTTTGATTGTCATCATTATTCCCACCCCCAAAGTTGAAGTTCACTTCTTCACCATTATCATCAAAACCTATCGGCTCAACTTCAAACTTTAGTTCAAAGTAGTGATCACCAATGACAGCATCCAGCTTTGATGGCAATAGTTTGGGATCAAGAACAGCTACCAACATACGGCCAAAATTATTCTTACGAGTTGTTTCCATGTCAACAGTTTGAGTGGAACCAAGCATAGTTCCAATGGCCCATAAATTCAAAAATTCCCTCAATTTTTTCCTGATACCAGTGACCCGAATCCATACCTTAGGCAGCAAAAAACCTTCTTCTTTCTCATGCCATTCTTCGAATTGCATCCACACCCCAACAGGAACACCTTTGTCACGAACATCCACACCCCCAAAAGCAATTGCCCTTTGCAACTCATTCTTAGAAGGAAAAGGAACGATGAACGAATTCTTCTCGTGGTGTACAGGTTCTCCCTTCCACCTGCAAGAAATCACACGCTGCAGCTGCGCCACTACTTGATCAGTTGAAAGAGAACCGCCAACCACCTTGACTAGAGCTGTCTTGGAGTCCTTCTTCCTGGATAACAGCGGGTGCGGGATATGATAGAACCCCAGGCCAGAGACCGCATATCCCACTGCATGCGCCACAGGGCGCGGCTGCTTGAGAAGATGACAGCGATGATTAACATGATCATGACCATCACAAATTACGCAATACACTTCAGTGGTACACTCGGCAATGGAGTGCCCCCTCTGAGCACAACGGCCACAAGTCTTCTCCTTCTTCCCTGCCTTGAGAGGCTCCTTTTCTTCCATCTCCATATCCTGATCACACTCCATGCGAGCCATACCTAAGTCATTGTTGATAGCTGGCCCAGTAGTTGCACCAACGTTCGTATGGTTGGGCACAGGGGCAGGCGGCTTGCTTACTGGCAGGTTGGAATGCCCGCCACGGTTAGTCCCTGTAGCCTCCCACTTGGGGCCGCCATGTCGACCATCTCTGCCACCACGGACCGGTCTGTCGGAGTAGCCACAGCGTCGTGGCACGAAGCCCCTGGAGCCGCGAGGTCTGAAGCCACCCCGTGGCCATCCACGGTCGCGACCGTCCCATCCACCTCCGTACCCCGGGTCGAACCCAAGGCCGCCGCCCTGGAACTCGCCGTTGCCACCGAAGAACTGTTCTTCCTCCTCGCCGCGTCCCATGCCACGCCCACGTCCACCTCCGCCGTGATGCTCCATGGCCTTGCTGGGAAGTGCAGCCACACAGTCCGTCGCCTCCAATCGCTCAGGCACAGGAGCCGAGACCTGCGCCGCGACTGCGTGAATGCGTGCGGTAGGCGAGGCGACACACGACGGCGGCACGCGTGCGTGCGTCAATGAACTCCTTGGTCTTCCCGCATGCGTAAAGAGTTCACAGAGGCCCGCAGTTCAGGTGAATTGGGCCAGTCTGCCCCCAAGACGAAGCTGGAAGGAACGGCCCTGCCTATCTACCTCGCCAACCGACCGCCTTCCGAGATCTCGCGCCGGTGGTCGACACGAGATGGATGACACCGGCGACGAAGCAGAAGCCCGCACCGCCGAGGCATCCAAACCCCCGCTACCCGACCTGACCTCCGAGCTGAACCCAGACCTGGCCAGCACATCGGCAAGAGTGAGCTTTGGGGATTCCCTGACCGGCGGGAGCGGCCCGCGCCATGGCTTCGTGGACCACGGTCGCGACGCCATTGAACTAGACCCCCGCCGTCCAGCAGAACTCGGCCTAGCAGTCGACGAACCTGTGACATTAGACAACAAGCGAGTGTTAGATGGTAGTCCTGCCACTGAGGGCAGTGATGAGGGGGGCTTTGTTGATGTGCCGTCAAGATCGGTGCTAGGCCGTCCCAACTGCGCAATGCCTGGAAGACGAACACCATCCCCATCAATTTCTTCCTCGTCAGAGCTCGAATCGCTCTCCAGAGCCCAGAATCTGGAACCGTAGCTGCGAGGTCTTAGCTCGGCTAATGGATCCCCCAAGAGCTCCCTATCCTGACTACCAATGGACGGTGAAGCATCTCCGACCCAATCATCATCATCTCTGAAAGTTTCTGGCGTGACCGGGGTCGGCGCCAGCGTTAGCCGGCGAGCCGACGGTCGTCGCCGCGGTCCGCCGCCGCTCAGACGCACCCTTGCATCCGAGTTCCCACCAGAGGGCAGAGTACCTTCCGGCGAGCCGAGCGCCGGCGACGCGGCCATCGCCTCCGCCGGAGGTGGCCACCGAGCGCGTCGCCACCTACCTCATCCGCACCACTGGAGGAGAATGTACCACCGAGCTTGCAGTACTTGACAGAGTCACACCATGCATGCTGGAGCAACTCATCGGTTCTTAAATCATGATGGATGAAGATATGACTTTTGGCAGCGGTACCTTTTCTTCTAGGTTCCAAAAGGGGACACTTTCGTCACCTAACTAAGTTGATGATGGATCTATGAACTGAGATCATAGGAAACATTTGTTAGGGCTCCATTTCGATATGTTAACAGAGCAGAGATGCATGGAGAGGGGTTGTGCTCCCTTATCATGCTCACCTCTTGGACAGTGTGGAGAGAGCGGAACGCGAGAATTTCAATCGCACGGAGGCCACAGGCAATATGTTGTTTTCGAAGCTTCAGGATGAGGCATCCCTGTGGTGTGCGGCGGGTGCTAGGCATCTGTCCACTTTGCTTTCTCATTTTTTATAGTTCTTAGTGTACAGCTTTAAACAACACCCATAGCTGGCACCCAAGGTGCTATGTAATTTCCAGTCTGGAACTTCTCCTTTTTAATATAATCGGCAGCTCTTCTGCCCGGTTCGTTTCGAAAAAAAAAGATGCATGGAGAGGGAGTCAGGGAGCTATAGCTCCACTCAACATGTTTCACGCATATAGACCATGACATATGCAGCCAATATGTGGACCATCTGGTCCTACTTCTAGCGACTAGCAATCAATTATTTGGGGGCAGATTCGCAAGGGGGCATGTATATTGGTTGCCTGAGTGATTTGAGGTAGCCAGGACGATCTTTAACCGACTAATAATGGCTTATATGGAAATATAGTTTCGGGAGGTAAGTTCCTGATTCCTGTTAGGATTTAAGACAAGCTTAAACAAACCACTTAAAACCTAAAGATTCCTCCTAGCGCATCCACTTGTACCCTCACCTCTGACTGATCTACCGGTGTATGAAAGGATGCGATGCGCATCTCGCATTCTCGAGGGACACGAGCTCCCAATTATTTGACTAAAGAATTACATAGAAAGTAACATTTGATGTACTCCCTTGTATGATTTAGCTGCAATTCGACAGTAACCATCTAATCGATTATGATGGATATCCATTTAAAAAAAAGATTATGATGGATATGTATTTTTCTTACAATTATTGTGCCGCTAATCTCTCATGACGTCCAACCTACTTGCCACTTGTACATTTTATTGCGATGGATCAAAGGAGGCTGTTCATTTTTGGCACATAATGAGCTCGTCAAACGTCACCCATGTCCCGTTAATGGTGATTATGTCTTGATGATGGTATAGGAGGACTAAAGAGTACTCCGTATATGTATTAAACAACTTAGCATGAGTTTACCCGCCGTATCACATGTTATGTTAACTACTTATTAAGTACATGTACGCGGATCGTGGAGGTGATTTTCTTAATTATAGAGCAAAAAATCGAAAGAACGAATATTATTATTGTAACTACAACTTGATTAAATAACGTGCAAATTGGTATGTATGAGTTCCCTGAATTGTCGTACTTGATTAGTTATTTGATGGCGAAAGTCTGATTGGCCTGGTGATGGAATAGATTTTTTTCGAATCAGGTCGAATCAAAAGGGGATTTAATTTTAATCTCACAGCAGCACTATATATACACACACACACACATACATACTAGTCTATCAACCCGTGCTATTGCACGGGCTAATTAGAAATAGTTACAATTATATATCTATGTGAGGCTCCCTTTCATCAGTGTTAAATATTCTAATAATACTCTAATATACATTTATCATTATATGTTTGTCTTGGATTTAGTCACTAACATTTGTTTTCCATTACGTCACATTGTTTGATATTTACTTAATTGAACATTTTATTTGAGCTATGTAAATATGAAATTTTATTTTATCTCTTCCGAACCCTCAAACGTGAATGGATGGTGACACATATTATCATATTTTTTATATAATAATAACAAAAACAATATGTTAAAAACTATAAAAAAAATTAATTTAGAATTTTATTTTGGTATATTTTTATTTAACAAAAATAATTTTATATAATTTAGATTCAGATTTAGTGGTTATTTAACTTTTAATAACGACATAATCAGTATTATTTTTAGGGAGTTATTTGATACTATTTTTATGATGGTACAACTCTATAATCTACATCAAAATCAGGGTGTTATTTAAGTTATTTTTATAATGGCAGAGGTGGGTAATTTATGCACATGTTTAGGGGGTTACATTAGTCTATTTTTGTAATGGTAAGGTGGGTAATTTATTAGAAAATATCATAGATCCAATGGCTATTATGATTAGAGTTGTTGGATTGATGGCCAGATGTTTCTCTTTTTGTGAGATTTTATAGGATTTCTCTATTTTTTTAGAGTCTCCACCTAGGATCCTAGGTGGC
Organism: Digitaria exilis; assembly: GCA_015342445.1. Taxonomy (NCBI): domain Eukaryota; kingdom Viridiplantae; phylum Streptophyta; class Magnoliopsida; order Poales; family Poaceae; genus Digitaria; species Digitaria exilis. The sequence continues at coordinate 1,339,716 of JACEFO010001768.1, read as the reverse complement.
TTCACGTGGAGGCCTCAAAAGAAGCCTTCAATTAGTAATACTAAGATATATGTATATATATATGTGTGTGTGTGTGTGTGTGTGTGTATATATATATATATATATATATATATATAGTGACAGTAAGCGCTGAACACAGCAGGGTATAGTACGCGTAGATCGTGGCGGCGACTTTTTTTTTTATAGAGCAAAAATCGATAGATCGAAGATTACTTGTAGGTACAACTTGATCAGATAAAGTACAATTTAGCATGAGTGAGTTTCCTGATTTGTCACACTTGATTAATTAATGTGCATATATCCACGACTTAGCTGTTCGATGGCGAAAGCCTAGTGGCGATGGAATAGATATTTAACATGTATGCCAGAGTTTGCCGAACGCCGCTTGTTCCTTTAAGCATGTGCATTTTTCACAAGGGCTTTACTTTAATCTCGCAGAAGCACTATATAAGACGACATGATGTGGTCGCCTTCTACACCATCACCCATCACGCACACAGAGCAAAGAGAAACGGTAGTGCCAATAAACGCTGAACACAGCAGGGTAAGCACACTGCACTGCACCATGGCGCAGCTCACCACCCCGACCAACAATGGCCAGGCCTTGCTCGACGCGCAGCTCGACCTCTGGGGCAGCACCTTCGCCTACATCAAGTCCATGGCGCTCAAGTCCGCCCTCGACCTCCGCATCGCCGACGCCATCCACCACCACGGCGGCGCCGCCACCCTTCACCAGATCGCCACGGCGGCCGCCGTCCACCCGGCCAAGATCCCCATCCTCCGCCGCCTCATGCGCGCGCTCACCGCCACCGGCGTCTTCACCACCGCCGCCTCGTACGACGACGGCGAGTTCGTGTACGCTCTCACGCCGACGTCACGCCTCCTCCTCGGCCGCGGCGTAGGGAGCCTTGTCCCCATCACCGCCATGACGCTCCACCCAGCTCTCGTCTCCTCCTTCTTCGAGCTCGGCACGTGGCTCCGGCGAGAGATGCCGGAGCCGAGCATCTTCAAGCTCAGCCATGGCCAGACGTTCTGGGAGATGGCCGACGGTGACAAGACGTTCGACGCGCTCGTCAACGACGGGATGGCCTCCGACAGCCGGTTCGTCATGGACATCGCCATTAGTGAGTGTGGCGAGGTCTTCCAGGGGATAACCTCCCTGATCGACGTCGCCGGTGGGCTCGGTGGGGCCGCGCAGGACATCTCAAAGGCGTTCCCGCACCTGGAGTGCAGCGTGCTCGACCTCGACCACGTCGTCGCCGGAGCTCCCAAAGACACCGCCGTCAAGTACATCGCCGGCGACATGTTCCAGAGCATCCCGCCGGCAAACGCAGTGTTCCTCAAGGTACATGCATGATCCGATGATCTATGCTGAATTGCTGATATGATTCCTAGTCCTTTTAACGAACTTGATGGCTATTGATCTTCCATGTGTACTTTGATTAGTGGGTCTTGCATGATTGGGATGACAAGGATTGTGTCACGATACTGAAGAACTGCAAGGAGGCTATACCTTCGAGAGATGCAGGAGGCAAAGTGATAATCATGGACATGGTCGTCGGGGCAGGACCATCAGGCTCCAATCGAAAGGAGATGCAGGCCGTATTTGATCTGTACATGGTGATAATAAATGGCATGGAGCGAGATGAGCAAGAGTGGAAGAAGATCATCTTTGAAGCGGGGTTCAGTGGCTACAAGATAATCCCTGTTCTAGGTGTTCGGTCTATCATCGAGGTCTACCCTTGACAACAAGCAAGGAAAGTGTGTGCACCTTGTGCGATGTCGATGAGTGGATTTATAGTCCAAAATTAGTACTATGATCCTTGGTCGTGGTGCCCATGCACTTTTTTCGTGATCTTGCTCTGAATGTGTATGTCTCCTCGTACGCCATACACATGGAGGCCATGTACCGTGTGACCTTTGTATTTTCACTGAATGTACTGGTAATAAATAGTATATGATAATGCTAGCTGAGCATCTTCAACAAATTTTCTTTTTTTCGACTCTTTATTTGATTCTCTATTTGCCTCTCCATATTTCAATATATATTGAGCATATCACTCCAACACACTCTAAATCCCAACACACACTGAGGCATGGGTCTCACGCGCCATCCCCTTCCTTTTCGCTCCCTCACGCTCGTCAGCACCCCTCCCCCAACGACAACCAGGCGCTTCTTTCCGGGTGGCGCCCCTCTTCCTCCTCTCCCTTCTTAACGGTGCTAGACCCTCCCTCCTCGGTGGCTTCTTTTCACCAGCCAGCTCCGCCTCCTGTACGTGGGGGCTCATACTTGGCAAGCTAGTTTGGCTAACCGAATTAACTTGGCAAGTTTGGCTAGTGAGGTGGCTTGACGAGTTGGATAGGTGCGTTGAATAACTGGAATTTAACTAGACGAGGTATTTAGTGACTATTTAGTTGGTGCAAGTTATGAAAAAATTGACTTAAGAAACGTGCCTATGAGAAAGGGTATGATTGTTAGTGTTTTTTTTTTTTGCAAACCTGCATAACTAAATATGGGCTTAGATAGTCTCTTGAGATGCTCATATAGTCATATGTTACCTCTCGGGTATGGAGCTAATGTCGTTTCAGCTTCGCATGATATAGGATCCACGCATGTTTTAACTTTTAACCATTAATTTTAAGCCGTAATAATTAATCATGCCTTGGTTGTTCTGCATCATCAGCCGCCAGGGGAACAGAGACACTTCCTACTCGTTGCGTGCAAGCTTCAGACAACGATGACCTCCTACGGGGTATGATGTGTACAGTGTACACACGCATAACGGCATAAATGCATAACGCATGGGCCTTGTCTAGTGTCAGGACCCATCAGAACTTGGCCCATCAGTTCTGTTTTTTCAGAAGCTCATCTGGGCCTTGTCTAGTGTCAGAGTCCATCAGAACTTGGCCCTTGCTTCAACATATCCAGCTCCCGGCAATGATCTAGCTATATGTCTGGTTCATTGGAACTTTGTATGTTTGTATAGATCAATATTAAACTACTAGGCACTAAGAAAAATCACGGAGGCCCTGAAAAAAATCAGAGAAACTTTTAAAAATAAATTCAGACTCTTTAATATAACTCCCCGCTCCACCAAAAAAATGATCCATGTGACAAGCTGACAGCGCTATACCTGACACAGAAAAATGACCCAAATAAGCGTTGCTACAGTACCTCAGCGCTGTTTGGTCACTGATCCTGATAAATTCTATGCGCCAAGGATGCAAACCCCACGCCGTGAATACCTGCTCCAGATGAGCGACACGTGGCTGTAAAATTAATCCGACGGGACTTGGCTTCCACATTTAGAGGCGTGCGTGGAGCCTGAGCGTGGAGGAGCCCAGCAGTGTGAGGTGCAGGCCCATCGTCTGATGGTCCAGGTAGCAAAAATCTGATGCAGGTATAGTGGGGTTTGCATCCTGATGCATAGAATTTGTTTCCACTAATCCTTGCTCGATCTCAAATATCTAAAGCCAATAGTGCACACATCACGCACATCTTTGTGGTGGAAGTGGAACCTAACCATTGCATTAGTAAAAGTCATCAACTCGATGTGAACGGTCGTATTTTATGAGTTTATTCCATGAATTAACAAAGTTATTTTTTAGCATGCCTTTATCAATCTCGGAATTAGTCATCTCAGTCTCTTGGAGATGTTGATAGAGATAGGGTCACCTGCATGTATTGTTCATAGGTGTGAGTGCGTGCGCGTATATGTGAGTGTAAAAAGAGATGCCGGATATCTGTGGCAACTTCTCCAATCTGTGGCTTTATCATGTCTTGAAAAAAAGTTGAACGGTATTGTGCTATCGAGGAGTCGAAGAATGCCCCTGTAAGAAAAGAATATCTTGTTCTTAGGCTGTAGGAGGACGGCGGGCAGATCAACTCAATCAAATCATAGATTGAAGATCTTCTTCGACGAAGCAGGCTTTAGCAGCCAGCGGTGTGGTCTTGACCTAACTTTCGACGCGCATACAACTTTGATATATAACTTATGCAGTCCTGACAGATAACTTATGTAGATAAATTTTGTCTGGGACGTGGAAACCACGTAGCTTAGGGACATATTGATCCATGTGATAGGCTGACAACGTTATACCTGACATAGAAAAATGATCCATGCTACAGTACCACAATGCTGTTTGGTCACTAATCCTTGCCCAATCTCAAATGCCAAAATGCATATAAAAAATATTTGTAGTTATTAGTAAAAGATGACTATCTAATAAGGCCAATAACACACACATCACACGTACATCCTTGTGGTGGAAGTGGAACCTATCCATCGTATTCAAGTTAAAGTCCTCAACTCAGTGTGAACGGTTGTATTTTCTGAGTTTATTCTATGAATAACAAAGTTATTTTTTTGCCATTTTCTTTATCATTCTCGAGATTATTCGACATAGTCTTTCGAAGATGCTCATAGAGATAGGCTCAATATAATGTGATGTAAAAAGGCTAAATACTGATGTGGAGGAAAGAAGAGAGGTGGGCCGTAAGCTTAGAGCCCGCATGGAGGCAGGAAGCAATAAAATATGTTTTGTTGTAAGAGAAACTTGTGGGCTATGTATTTATTGTGAAGATGTAACCAATATATGGATAGGCTAAGAAATGAGTTATAAACATCTATTCGGCCAGCTGTTGGCTACATTATTAACCTTGCTTTTAGCTACACGTAGTGTGAGCGTGTGCGTGTCTATTGTACCGTGGTTTGAAAAAGAAAAGGCGAGACACCGAACATCTCTGACAACTTCTCCATTCCGTGTCTTTATCGTGTTTTGAAAAAAAAAAGAATGGTTTTGTGCTATCAAGGAGTCGAAGAGTGCCTCAAGATATTGTAGAACTATGAGGAACTATAAGAAAAGAATATCTTGGTCTTAGGCTGTAGGAGGACGACGGGCAGATCGACTCAATCAAATCATAGATCGATGCAAGCCGTGTGTAATCTTCGAGATATGCATTTATATTTTTCATCACGTTTTTTAAGAATGCATCGTAAAAAAACGAGAGGTAAGAGAGTGGAAGAAGATCTTCTTCGACGAAGCAGGCCGCTTTAGCAGCCACCGTATAAAAAAGATAACGCCCGTCGAGGTCGATCGTCTACCAAACCCATGGACCGGGTAACGCCCCGTCCGTACGTGGATAAGCAAGCACCAGTACAGCGCCATATCATGTTGAATAAGCAATATGATAAGCAAGCGCCGTGGATTTCTTCTTGTCCTAAACTATATATATGAGTCTTAGTTGCTATATTGCTGACTTGCTGTAGGGTGCATGGTGGGTGGCGCGTGGTCGTCTCTCTTCGATGCTCCGCATCCCATTGCTTTGAACGCATATGCTTCCACACCGCTTCTCACGTCACGCGCACGGAGGCGGTGCGCGGCACGCGGTAGAGGCCATGCATGCATGGCTGCGCATGTGTACCAGTGGCTTTTGACCGTTTGTTCATCTGGATGCTGCCAAAACTTACAGATGGTTTTTAATTAATGAAATAGATTATTTTTGCATGTGTCAGTGTGTGCCTGCATGCATGGTGTTGCTTTGGCGTCTCCGTGGCAAACTGAGATAGGACATAGGAGGAGCAACGAATGGACGAAGTCAGATGAACTGACGAGAATGTGTGTTTGAACAAGCTACGTACGTACAGGCCGGGGCGTGGATTTCTTGACTCCAACATTTTTAGTGACTATTCATCCTTTTTATTCGGATATTCGTCGTTGGTTCAGAATATTTTACAACAAAGGCTGCTGACTCAGTAATTTTCTCCTAGTATACTCAATATTTTCTACAGATTTTATTGAATCATGCATCATTTTCAGTGATTCAGTAATATATAATTAATTGAATGAGGAAAGAAGCATGCATGATTTCTATTTCTTTTTGGTGGCCACTAGCTACTCGACCAAGTAGTGGTGCACCACCAAATAGCAATCTGGCACTTCATTTTGTAGTAGCAGCAACTACTGTATTCTGCTAGTGCTAAAAAAAACTTGTATTCGCTTTGCCAGAGCTGTATGATCTATTATAAATGCATCACCAGGGCTATGCCAACCCCATAGTGTTTGAAATATGTTTGGAACTTGGCTAGAGGGGGTTAGTAATCAGTTCAAGCCGTTGGTCTTGCTAGGGGCAGCTGTTACAGGTTGGTCGATATGGTTATGCATAAATGATATAGTGTTTGAAAAGAAAACATCTACTCCTTTGCAGGTTATATTTCCGGTTACACATTGGCTCTATACCTAGGCTATCCTACAAAATCCTACTTCATAGGATTTCATTGCATGTCGACATTTGGCGCAGGTGGCCAAGTAGTTTTTTTATCCCGGCACATAGGTGGCAGTCTAGTCGACATATTGAGTGTCATTAGTATGACGGCTTCACAATATTTATTCTATAAGGCTGCGTGCATTTTGAAAGATCTTTGTATGAACTCGATGTAACGATATTAAAATCAATAAATTTTCCTTTATAAAAAAAACTACTTCAAAGTGGATTTTTTCATTGCATTATTAACCACATGCCTCCTTTCTGACATCCTAGACACATGATGTTTGCTCTTTATTTCTCACAACACATTCAACTTATTACATGCCCCATAAGTGGGATGACACCCAGAGGGAAAATAACTTTACCCTTCTGTCAGAGTATAGCTATGAAACATACACATAGTTCCTCGAAAAAGAAGAAGCATACACATACTTCGTAGGTAGCTACATAGCAATCCATCATTGATCTCACTTGGTGGTAACAATGCACCATAGACACTCATGTAGCAGCTAGGGCATGAATTGGGGCGGTGGTACACGGACAATGGGATACAGGCGCAAGTCGTTCTTCCTTTTAATGGTCAGGCCCATCTGCTCTATCATGTCCAGCTCGGTTGGCTCTAACCCAGCTTCCACCTTCCAGTCGAAATGGTACAACAATGAAGCGAGTACGAGCTCCATGTTTGCCTGCGCAAACAGTATGCCAGGGCAGATCCTACGTCCCGCGCCAAATGGTATGTACTCAAAGTTCATGCCCTTATAATCAATTGCACCAGACTCGAATCGCTCCGGCTTGAACTCTTCGGCGTCGTCCCAATACTTGGGATCCCTACCAATTGCCCATGCGTTCACGAGCACCCTGGTCCCTTTTGGCACGTCGTACCCGAGGACCTTGCACGTCTCCCTTGCCTCTCTTGGGATAAGAAGTGGTGCAGCCGGGTGTAGCCTCAATGTCTCCTTGATGACAAGTTTCAGGTACTTCATCTCTCCCAAGTCATCCTCGGTCACCCTAGGCTTTCCGTTAAGAATGTTGCTTACTTCGTCTTGTGCTTTCTTCATCATTTCGGGGTGTCTAATGAGCTCTGACATGGCCCATTGGAGTGTTATTGCCGCTGTCTTGCTTCCCGCGCCAAATAGATCCTGCAGTATATATATACACATTCGAGTTTAAGAATTTTGTCAATATTCAAATCTTGAAATAAAATAAAACGGAACGAAGACAACAAATAACAAAGGTATATTTATATATCCTTGAAGGTGTTTGCACGTACGAAGATGAGAGCTTTGATGGTTCCGTTTGTGAGAGGCACGTTGATGCCACCCTCCCTCTGTATCCTCAAGAGAACGTCCACGAGATCGCCCTCCTCCGCCACCTTGCCGCTCGCCGCCATCGTAGCCCTCGCCTCCTCGTGCTGCTTGATGGCATGCTCCATGAGCTCCATGCTCTTCTGGTGCATGGCGTGCGACCTCCTCGCCGTGTCGCTGAGGAGGCTCACGAGCCACGACGACGGGAAGAGGTCAGCGAGGTTAAACCCCGAGGTGAGCTTGCTCTCTTCCTCGATCGTCTTCAAGAACTCCTCCCTCCTCCCGAACCTGTCACCGATCAGGGCACGCACCGTCGAGTCGGCGATCGTCTCGGCGACGAGCTCGCTGAGGTTCGCCGGCTCGCCGGCCGGCGTCGCGGCGACGGCGGCGACGAGCCCGGCGGCCTCCTCCTCCCTGACGTGGCGGAAGGACTGGACGCGGCGGGCGCTGAGGAGCTCGAGGACGCTGATCTTACGGAGCTGGCGCCAATGGTCGCCGTACGGCGCGAAGCCGAGGCCGTAGCCGTCGGCCATGAGGATCTTCATGGTGGAGCTCCATGGACGCGTGGCGAAGGTGACGTCGTGGGTGCGCATGATCTCGTGCGCCGCGTTGGGTGACGTGGCCACCACGACCGGGACCTCGCCGAGCTTGAGGTACATGAGCGGCGTGTCAAGCTCGCGTGCGAGGTCGGCCAGGGCGCGGTGCACGAAAGGATTGCCGGCGAGGTGGTGCAGGCTGCCGATCACCGGGAGCTGCGTTGGGCTTGGTGGCAGCTTCACGCCATTGTTAATATTGCCGGCGCGTTTCCTGAGCTTGATGAGGAGCAGGAGGGGGAAGAAGAGGAGAGCCATGAACATGAAGAGGTTGTTGTTGTGTGTTGTTTGTTCCATGATGGTAGCCTACCAGCTTGGCGCGCCTAGCTAGCTACCTTCTGATCGGATATCTTTTGCGGTTTTGAGTTCAATGTTTGCTAGCTGCTTGTTTGAGATTGGAACGGTGCACACATGTATATATATACAAGTATAGCTTAGGTCCATACCTGCTAGCTAGCTCTGCTACAATAAAATAACCTAACTAATACTTCACTGTAACTTACCAGCTCTCAGTTTTTTTTTTGTCGCGCAGAACCTGGATAGGGCTGGCGCAAGATCATTTGACGTTTATTTCTCCGTCCACACTTGTTGGAAAATCAATAATTGTGGGAACTCTCAGCATATTCGCGGATGCACCATCCTCCGATATCCACAGGATGGTATCTGCGTGAGCTTTGGAGTTATTGCCGGCTTCGAGACTATTTCTTTCGAGGAAGCTGGGTTTGAGATTTAATGATAGGGATGGCTCTTGGACCTTTTTGTGCGAACAGCCATGCACGCTTCCTCATGATCAGAAAACATAAGTTCACGGCATGAGTAAATTTTTATGAAATAGTTTCGGAAAAGTTTCAGATCAAATCTACATATGCCACAATTTCTCTCTCTATATATAGGAGTACATACAATAATAAAATAATACTCCAGCCGTTTCTTATACATGCTGTTTAGGATAACCTAACCAGTTTAAAAAATAAGCTAATTTAACTGTTCTTACGTCACGTATATTTTAAATCAAAGTAACTAGTATTCAAATATTGGAATGATAGAGACAACACAAGACGTTATGTATTCTTGTGACGAGCAAAGTTTTTTTTTTAAGAAAGACGGGAGTTTGCTTGCATCATGTTCCATGAATAATTCGTCTAGTTCCAAATTATAGGTTGTTTTTTTAACTCATGCTTATTGACAGCATAGTTCATACAAAAATACACCAACTTCTATAATATCAAATTTAAATCCACCATGAAATCCACCATACATCCTAAAAATGCATTTATTTGATATTTTAGATATTAATATATACTCCCCCCATCCCTTAAAGAATGATGTTTTAGGATTTTTCAGACAAATTAAGAGTAGAAAAGAAAGACGCATGTGTCCCTGATAAATGCCATTTTAGGAGGTAAATCAGTTTCCTTTTAAGCATGCATGCATAAGATATTCCTAATTTGTTATACATGCATGCCAAAACATCAATCTTTATGAGAAAAAATTTAAACGCTAAAACATCATTCTTTAAGGGATGGAGGGAGTATACTTTTGTATAGAATCACAAGAAAACTAACATGACCTATAGTTTACCGCTAGACAGCCTACCTTTAGTCCCGGTTAGGTAGGTCGCAACATTTAGTCCCGAGTGAATAACTAGGACTAAAGGTGAAATAAAAAGGATCGAACAATTTATTCACATGCGTGCACGGTTTGTGGGATTGAATTCACAACCTCCATTCTCACATGTAGCCTCCTCTACCATCCCACCCACACAACACGTGTGATTGAGTGAGTTATGTTGTTTTTTTAAATAACCCGTGGAGGAACCTTTAGTCCCGGTTGGTGGTTCGAACAAGGATTTTAGGGGTTGCACTAAAGGGGGAGGATGGAAAGTCCTTTCTGTACTGATGTACTGTACACATTAGAACGTTGAGTATTTTGATAACCAAGTTCAACAAGATACATTCAGAACGTCTCGGTAGGTACAACTGTACAAGATTTCCAGTAATATATAATGTCCAGTCGACGACAGTCTGATCGATCTATTGAAATTGAAATAGTGGCGGCTAGCTAGCTGACCAACGCATCCGTCGCGAACTCGATTCGCGCGCGTCCTATACTCGTATCAGAAAGAGACCCATTTTTAATTTGTGTTGTGCGTAGCTTCTGCGTGCAAACAAGTACTGAAGCCGTGAGCTTCTCTGATTGCACTGATGCATTGAACCAAATTCCGGAGCCATTTTAAAAGTCTGCATGTTAAGCGACGTGATAATTTTAATAAGGATCTACTATGTGCAAATTGTTTCATATGGGCTGGAACTGCAATGATTTCTTGAACACATTGTAGCTCTGGCAACGAGAGAGAGAGAGAGAGTTTGCGTTGGATGATATACAACCTTTAGCTTACTTTCCTCCCTCCTCGCTCGAGGAACACGAGCTCTGTGTTATTTTTAGCAAAGAATACGAGTGCAATCTTTCAAGCTAAAACGCCTAAACGGCTACCGTACGTATCAGTGAGATGTGATGTGTATCTCTTTTAGTATTTCGTTTTAGAAATTAATGTGAGGCAAATCTCCAGCACCCGAGCCCGAGGCATGTGCTGTGCTGCTCCACGGCTTCACCCAACACCAATAAACTGAGATGATGGACTGGGATCATCTAAATTCAACTTTATTTTTTTATGAGTTGATACGGAAAGATTTGTTGTGGAAATTAAATAAAAATAGTCATATAAGATATACGTAAGCAATATTTATTGGCATGTTATAATAAAAATACACTTTAATTCTAGGCGTCACATATCTAAAATCAAAGGAGTACTTGATAACAAACACCTAATTAGCTCGATTCTAAGCGTCACATATCTAAAATCAAAGGGAGTTTTTTTTTAAAACGAAAAATCAAAGGGAGTATCGCTCAAAGAATGGAAGGATTGACTTCAGACAATCCAAAACATATATGACATATCTAAACGAGGACATCATATAATTACGATCGATATGATTTCGCAATTGATTTACTCGACTAAGTGTATCATGAATTGATTAATTAATAACCATACATCACACTTGGAATGTTTAATAACGAAAGTTGAACCAAGAGATATTCAAAATTATTTGTCACGAGATTGACGAGCTATTTTCTTTTAACAAGGAATACTAATGCAATCGTACCGGCTGGTACACGGCAACTACTAATCAATCATACGTGGGATGTGATATGTATTATATCTTTCGAATTTGTTTTTAGTGATTAGTGTGATGCGAATCTCGAGCGCCATGGGCCCATGCATGAAGACGTGTTGTGCTACTCCATTCAGTTACAAGGGAAGTCTTAGGATTGTCTGAAGTCAACTGTTCCAGAAGCTGAACTGCATGTAATTTTTAGGTGTTGGTTTTGAATTCTTGAAAGTGATATGATTAGATTTGCAATCAAAATTTATTAAGAAATATATAAGCCAGATTTGTTGATATATTGTAATAAAAAACGCTCCATCCATTTTAATTGTATGATTTCAAGGATAATGTAATTATTTAAAAATATATTAATTAGCTTGTTCCAAATCTCTTATTGGGGGGGGGGTGTTTATTTTTGTTGCTTCTAAGAGTCCCACTGTTTTGTGTTGATAAATGAAATAATATTGCTGCGGATTTGGAAACGAACAATCACCTCCACAAGATCAAATGGGTTCACATAGGGCATTCCAGCCTTCGTGCCACCACCTTCATCCGAGCACCTTTGAATGTAAGACATTGTTTTTTTTTCTTTTCGCTGTGATTGATTAGCAGGCACAGACTCTGAGTTGGGAACGAAGGTGATGAAAGGATTGAATACCACCATGAGCGCACAATGATGGACATTCAATAATGAAAAAAAAATCGGTGGCGACTCATGGGCATTAAACGAAAGTTCGGCAAAGATTCCGAACCCGAAGACCAAAAGAAGATGTTCATACAAAAGGTTATTCTTAGAAGGCAGTATGTGACGAATGGGCAAAAGAAAGAACCCTTTGGGAAAATATTTTCCCCGAACCAGGAAAATATTCAGTGCAAGTTAAACCACCCCTTCGGTGGAAAAGTGAAAACCCTCTAAAAAGTATACTTATAACATTATAAAAAATTTCAAATGATGCACATCAATTGTGTATGTATATATTTACTTTGTTGCACAAATTAAGATGCAAACTCTCATCGTAGAAAATTTCATATAAAAAAGACGAAGTTCAAGTTGGATGGGCACAAGAAGACAAAATTACTGGGTATGTTTATTCTAGTGCACGTGCACTTGAGTTTTGTTATTTGCATATGGATTTTTACAAAGCGTGCTTGAATCTCAACTTTTGCAACAAAGTGTATATATAATTTGAACAATTTTAGAAACCTATAAGTACAATTTTTTGAGGGGGTTTCACGTTTCCACCGAAAGGGTGGCTTGCACTGACTGAATATTTTCCTGAACCCTTTACCTTCCTACACAAAGGGAGCTGTCCTTGGGATCACATTTTGTAAATAATACACAAATTACGTTATTCATGCGTTTACTCCTTAGAGGATTATTTTTTTTTGGTTCTTATGTTCTCCAAACTAGCAAATCTCATCCAAAGCACAGTGTTACTTTATTGTTTTATATGTTGGCTAATGGCTATATCATAAAAAACGAGATGTAGGCATGGAATTAGAGCATTATTGAATGAAATACGACTTTTGTCCTCCGCACTGGTGTAGAACAGTTTTGTCTTGTAAGTTGTAAAGAGCATATACCTTGTTTTATGTAGCCGAAACATCTCCATCCTCTCTTCAAAACTCTATGCCATCACATTTGCATTATTATAAGCACCTTATTTTATAAGAATAAAATTCTCCATATGGACTGAGTCTGTCTAATAGTAGTCAAACACTAACACATGGGACAGACTTTCGTGTGCTTATCAATTCCAATGATAAATGTTTTTCAAATGCGCAAGAGAGCTACCGCAATTAAGAAGTAAACGAAAAAGAAACATATCTTCGTTACATGTTACCAACACGGAGTCGCCGGATCGGACTCACTCAGCATCGGTCGAATATACTCAGCATATATAAGCCATTGCGCTGGCCGCTAGGTGCACGAGGACTCTGGCAGAACTTTATGCCACATCAATACATCGTCATGTCAGGCTGTCAGCTCGTGGATAATCTGCACGAGCGACGAGTACGTCCCGCTGACCAACAGCACCGAGCTGAGCACAAGGATGGCCGCGATCGCCACGGTCTCCGCCGCGCGTGCCGGCGGCCTGAACACCCTGAGGTAGCAGACGCAGGGGAGCATCACGCATGCGCCCACGCTGAGCAGCGACCCCACCAGCGCCATCAGGTAGCCGAAGTATGGCACGGCGAGCGCCACGGCCACCGTGCTCAGCACCAGCAGCGTCCTCACCGCCACCGAGATGGCCACCGCGCCGGAGCCGGCGGCGCCGCTGCCGCGGCGGAGGATCCTCTCCTCGATGGCCGTCGCGATGGGCGTCACCACCAGAGCGTACTTTGATAACGGGCTCACGATCGTCGTCACGATGGCGATCGTCGAGCTGACACGCCCAGCGGGGAGGTTGAGGGTCACCTGAGACTGCACGCCGGCGCCGTACATGAGGTAGCCGAGCACCGCCATGGACCCGTAGTTGAGCGTGCACAGCACGAAGCATATCGCCAGCATCTGCGTTTAATAATTTGTGAAGTGAAGGTTTGAGACAAATTAAGGTTGACCAATGAAATTCATCATTTTAGAGAACATGTAGATCGAACAGGAAATCAACGAACTCTTCATTGCGACGGCGACATGGCCAGAACATAAACATGCTATTGAATTATCGATAATACCTTTGGGAACCGGCGCTTTTCTTTCATGGAGGTGTAGAGCGTGGGGAATACGGCGTGGCCACAGAAGCAGAAGGTGAAGAGGCCAAGAGCCGTGGGGAGCCTGGTGGGCCTTAGCGCCGTGGCACCCGGCGCAGAGAATCCCACGCCGTCGATGGCGGCGGCCCAGAGCACGCTAAGGACGATGAGGACCGACGCGAACACCCCCGTGGCGGACACGTAGGCGAGAACGCCGAGGCTGCGGAGCCACGTGGTGGGCGCGACGGCGAGCGCGACGAGGACGACGAAGAGGTGCTTCCCGGCGAGGGTGACATGGCCGCCGAGGAGGCTGACGCGGGCGCCCGGGAAGAGCTTGTCGAGGTTGTCGCCGTCGAGGATGAGGAAGCCGATGGCGATGAGGTAGAGCTCGGCGTGGAAGAAGCCCGCAACGAGGACGCGGCCGCGGCGGCCGAAGGCGCGCTCGCCGATGTCGGCGAAGGTACGGACGGTGGGGTCCACGGACATGCAGCGCTGGAGGAGGATGCCGGTGTACCAGCAGACGCCGGACACGGCGGCGAGGAGCGCAAGGCTCAGCCAGCCTCCTTCCGAGAGCGCGTAAGGCACCGACAGCAGCCCAACACCTGATCGCCGGCGATGGCGCCGTACGTGAGATGTGAAGTGAAATCAAGGCATGGGCTTGCGCACGGCACGAATTGAAGAAGAAGAGACAGTGCTGCTGCTGCGAGCTGAGGGTAATTAGAGCACACCTGATAGGGCGTTGAGGCCGTTGAGGCATGTCTGGACGAAGCTGGCGTCGCCATCGCCGGCGGCAGAGGTCGCCTTCTCCGGCCGGCCGGCCTCGTAGCGACCGAGGAGCGGCTCGTCGGTGACCATAGGCACGGCGTGGTCGGACGGACAGGTCGATTCCGTGCGCGTCACCGCTTCTCCATGGCGTATTTCTGCAAGCAGGCCGCCGCACAAGAATAATAAGTTAATGGATCCTCGCGATCACGAGTCGCCACTAGCGCGCGACCCTCTTTCCGCGTCTCCTACGGACCCTCGTTTAAAATTCCATTTTACAACCCACCTGAAACGGTTTCGCAAAAAGAAAAAAAATCTGAAGCACAAGCTCACTGAATAAAACACTCTTTGATTTTATTCATACTGGAGCTTTTTTTAGAAACGGATTCATACAGGAGCTGGTAGCACCGAGGTATTTTTTACCCTTTAAACAAACTAATCTTAGGTTGGAAAAATCGTGTGTTTTAGGGCGATCTGGCACCCGGATTTCAAAACCATCGTATTAGAATTGAAGTACCAATACAATCAAATTAACTGTAAAATTTTCTACACCATCCTCGACTATTCCACCATCTGACCATCGCAATTAGCTCTCTCTCTCCACCACCATAGGACTTCTTGATTCACGTCACTGATAATAGACATGTTAAGATACCTTTCGTGTTGTGTCGATTTTGGGGGAGAAGAATAAGCGAATGCAGCAACGATTCGATGAGATTGGATCAGAATAGTGCTGAGATTGAATAATGGGTGTCAAGGAAAAAATTGAGAATCGAACTTTTTCTCACGCTATCTCTCTTCTCACGTAAAAAAACAGATAGATGCTACTGGCCCGCGGAAGGTAATATGCTGCAGCCCCACCGTCGCCCATGGATTCTACTACCGATCAGGCGACCACATGTTCACGGCTCTGCCCCACCACCACCAACTCTTCCCATCCCTAACTCATGATTATCCCTGTGTATATTTCTTTTGCTCATTCCCTCTTATAGTCATCTCCATCCTACTGCGCTCAATTTTCTCTACACCCTCTGTGAGCTTCCGCTACTCCATTCCGGTGATCTCCACTCTGCTTGAGCTCCGGTTATGTGCCTCGTTTGCTTCATTTGCTTGGATGACAGAGGGACATATGAAGATGAACCTTATATTTAGATTTTGGGGGAACCTGATCCCACGAGGTAACTTTTGATTCGACTGACGGAGAGCTCGTTCTACGGGTACAACTTTTATCTCAGTGTCCTTGTTTGGTTTCCGACAATGATGATGGAGTCCGACGGTGGACGTGTTGAGCCTCCCGCGCGTTGTATTTTTGCAGCGGCGACTACAAAAGGTCTGGATTCGATGGTTTCAATATGTCGGATGATGGATACGGTTATTGCATCGAGCCATCGACACTATGATGACTGGTGCTGTATGGTAGCTTGACGCCTTGTAGAGGAAGGTAGAGACCTGAACTCGTTGCCTTGTATGTTCTCTCCATAAGAAGATTCAGACAAAGATGAAAAGACAAATTGAATCACGCACGAGAAGAGTGAGTGGATTTTCCGCATAACATGATCACAGCAGACTTTGGGCCTTGTACTCTTCTTATATCCAGACCAGACCAGCAAGCACTCGAGCCGTTCAAACCACGGCAGTAAATAAAACCAACGTGACCATTCATCCATGGCCGTCCGGCAGCCACATGGAGCCTCGCGACGTTCCGAAGCGGGAGCACCGCCCAAACCAGGTGTGCCTGGTCGTGCCCGGCGGTCGCGACTTGACCAGCGTGGGCGTGGCTGCGTGCACGGCACACCAGCCAGCCGGGGTCGAGCCACCACGTACGCTCTGACATGGACTCGAGCGTACGCCACGCACCAAGAGAGTTTGCACACGTACGTGCACCCATGCACGTCGATGACGGACTAAACAACCCTGGCGGTCCATCCTATGGGCTGGCCCATGAACAAGACTTGACGCACAAGACAAGGATTAGTCCTGGTCGGTTTGGATATGCTATATTAGGGAATTAGAGATAAACTTGTAAAAGTCTCCTAGTCCTATACGGTTCCCATGTAACCCTACCCTCCGGACTATATAAGGGGAGGTAGGGATCCCTTCAAAACAATCTCATCAATACAAGAAACACCATACAGGACGTAGGGTATTACGCTCCGGCGACCCGAACCTGTCTAAAACCGTCTCTTGTCACCTTCGACTCTAGATTCTCGACGACTTCTCCCTAAACCCTTCTCTCGGGGCACCCCCTCGAGAACCTAGTCAGCATAAATCGCCGACACTTTGGCGCCGTCCGTGGGGATCTACTCGTCGAGTCTTCAATAAAGAGTCGATGGCCTCCTTCAGCGCCTCCATCGTCACCAAGTTCGAGGCAGGCGCCTCTTTCATCTTCGGCTCCTGGCTTTGCATTGCAAACCAGGAAGGCGAACTCCAACACCACTTGCGCGACGAGGCGGCTGCACCAGCTTCGCCACGCGTACAAACCACTCCGCAAGGATCTCGGAAAATTTCGAATTCCGACACGATCCCTGGATCGTATCCTACTCGGAGGAGTACATGGCGCCCGAAGCAGATTCAATCCCGGGCCGACCAAGTCAACTCAACCCCTATCAAGGGGCAGGATCAAGCCACGTGTCCACGACTCCCCGGCGGACTCCGGATCACTTCCGAGTCTCGCCAGGGTTCAACGATCAGGACCGTGACAGCAACGCCGCGGGTACCCAGGAACCCTGGCTCCAACTCCCGCGGGACGAAGACTTCACCACGTGGGTCGCGCGCATCTCAGTTTCCCTTTGGGTTAACAAACTCAGCCGCGGTCCACCAGAAGCACCTGAAGAAGAAGGTTCTCCAATCTCGCGGAGCAACCTCGGATCTTGTCATGACCACAACTCCCTCAGGGGTTATCGTTCATTGGCCTGACATGGATCCCGAGGTGGCTCTCTTTGAAGCAAACGTACCTTCCACAGTACGGGACATCCTACCCCTGCTTCCTTTCCAAGAAGGCAGAGAACTCCCTGTTACCATGAGTAACAGAAGAACCGGGCCTAACAACCCCGGTCGCCAGTCCTGCGTGCTCCTCAATGAGCACAGCGATGAAGAAGTCGTCTCCGACGACGCACCAACAGAGGAAGGAGAAACCGACGCGGACTGAGAACTCCGTATCGAGCGCAATCGCAACCGCGCCCTGCGACGTCGCTTCATCAAGAAGAAAAATCTCAACTCTGAGTTCGACAAGCAGGACATCTTCAATTCCCCTGTGGCCAACATCTTGTTCGGGGTCAGCGTCTTCGAAGGGTTCCAAACAACCCCTGAGATCAACCTCGCTAAGGCTCGCCTAGAAGCCGCAGCGGTCATGGTTGATCGCCTGGACGGAGGCCGGTCCTCCTCCAAAAGCAAGAGTTCTTCGCGCCACCAAGCACCGTCAGCCAAGCGTCAGAGCAGCCACTATGGCAGCTCCGCAGGCCAATCCAAGGACAAGAACAAGCCTCGCGAAAAACCCCGCCGTCCTCGCGAGGAACCTCCAAGATCCCAGCGTCGCGAAGAACCCCGTCCAGCCCGCTCTCACGTTACGCCGAACGACGCCCGCAACGACATCATCCGGATCCGAGGGGGGAGAGCTACCTCCCACGTTGCGGACTCTGCAGGGAGATACGACGTCCCCAACCCCGATGCTCTGCCATGCTACACACGCGCCATCCACGTCAGCTCCTTCCCGCGAAAGTTCAAGCCGCCAGGCATCACCAACTTCGATGGGAAGCAAGATCCGAACATCTGGCTGCGCAGATACTCTTCTGCAATTGAAGCATCAGGGGGCGACGACATCTCCAAGATGCTCTACTTCCCAGTTGCGATGGAGCAGGGTCCTCTCACCTGGCTCGAGTCCCTCCATCCAGACTCCATCGACAGCTGGCACGCGCTGAAGAAGGCTTTCGTCTCCAACTACCAGGGTTCTTTTGAGCGCCCTGGCAGCAAGTATGAACTCCGCGCGTGCAAACAGAAGCCAGACGAATCCCTGCGCGACTACAACAGGCGATTCTTCGCCATCAAGGCATCCTGCGTTCCCATCCCTGATTCAGAAGTCATCGACTACTTTCAAGAAGGGATGACCGATCGCACCCTCTTCCGCGACTTCGGTCACAACTGTCCTCGCGACCTCGAGGAATTTCGCGCACTGGTGTCCAATTGGATGGACACGGATGATCAAGAACGGGAGTGCTACGGCAAGAGACCCAACAACCCTGGTCGCAAGAACCAGGAAGACAGCCGGGATCAGCCGCGCGACTCCTTCCAGCGTAACGGCAACAACCCACGGAAGCGACCACACAACACGGTCGCAACCGTCCAGACCGTCCGCTCCGCCAAATCCGCGCAGCAACGAAGAGAAGAATTCAACAAACTTCTCAAGAAGCGCTGCCCTTACCACCTCGACAGCAAGCACACCATGGGCGAGTGCGTGCTCCTCCGGGAGATGTTCAGCACCCCCAACAAGAAGCAGAAGTCGGCTGGCGACGGAGACGACGGGCACGACAAGGGAGACAGCGGTTTCCCAGACATCACCAACACTGTCAATGTCATCTTCGGAGGCATGGCAGTCAGCGATACCTCGCGCAACCGCAAGAATGCAAGGCGCGAGGCCTACGCAGCAGAACCAGCGGTGGTTACACCGCTACGGTGGTCTGACACCACCATCACCTGGTCCCGAGAAGATCAATGGGCCGAGATCACCTCTCCTGGACGATATCCCCTTGTCCTCGAGACTGTGGTCGCAAACAGCAGGCTCACCAAGGTCCTGATCGACGGAGGCAGTGGGCTCAACCTCATCTTCGCCAAGACGCTGAAGTCCATGGGCCTCGACACGAGCACGCTGCAGCCGGCGGATACTCCTTTCTACGGCATCGTGCCTGGGAAGGCCGCCATCCCCCTCGGGCAAATTACCTTGCCCGTTACGTACGGTACGTCATCCAATTACCGTACAGAGTTCATTAAGTTCGAAGTTGCAGACTTCGACACTTCCTACCACGCTATCCTCGGGCGACCAGCATTGGCCAAGTTCATGGCCATCCCCCACTACACCTACCTAGTGCTGAAGATGCCAGGGCCTCATGGCGTTCTTTCCCTCCGCGGTGATATCAAGCGCTCCTACCTCTGCGACAAAGAAGCTGTGGAGTACGCCGTCAGAGCCGCATCCACCATAGATCGCCAAGAACTCCAACCCTTGGCTGCAGCCGTCGTCGCAGAAGACGATGATGCCCCGACGCAGAAGAAGACACGGGCTATCAAGCCTATGGAGAAGGTCGCAACAAAGACGATCGATCTCCAAACAGGAGATCCATCGAAGACAGCAGTGATCGGCTCCACCCTCACTCCTGCATAGGAAAGCGCGCTCGTCGACTTCCTGCGAGCCCAGGTGGACATCTTTGCTACAAAACCCTCCGACATGCCTGGAGTCCCCAGAGAGTTGATCGAGCACAAGCTAGACCTCAACGAGAGCGCAAAGCCCAAAAAGCAGCGCCTCCGAAGATTCGCCACAGAGCGTCGGGAAGCCATCAAGAAAGAGCTAGCTAAGTTATTAGCAGCCGGCTTCATTAAAGAAGTCTTCTACCCGGATTGGTTAGCCAATCCGGTCCTTGTAAGAAAAAAGAATTCAAATGAATGGAGAATGTGTGTTGATTATACTGATCTCAACAAACACTGCAAGAAGGATCCCTTTGGGCTTCCTCGCATCGACCAAGTCATCGACAGCACCGCCGGGTGCACACTACTCTGTTTCCTCGATTGTTACTCAGGATATCATCAGATATCACTGAAAGAGGAGGATCAGATTAAAACTTCGTTCATCACGCCATATGGTGCATATTGTTATACAACTATGCCTTTTGGCTTGAAAAATGCAGGTGCCACATATCAGCGGGCGATACAGGGTTGTCTCCAAGACCAACTTCACCGAAATGTTGAAGCCTACGTTGATGATGTGGTAGTCAAGACAAGAAATCCCGAGGATCTCATTGCGGACCTCACCGAGACGTTCGATAACCTACGCAAATGGCGATGGAAGCTCAACCCCGCCAAGTGTGTTTTCGGCGTTCCATCTGGAAAGCTCCTTGGGTTCATTATCAGTGAACGTGGCATTGAGGCAAATCCAGAGAAGATAGCAACTATCATGAACATGGAGCCGCCGACCACCGTCAAGGATGTAATGAAGCTTACGGGCTGCATGGCTGCACTCAACCGCTTTATCTCCAAACTGGGAGAACGCGGGACTGAGTTCTTCAAACTACTCAAGAAGCAAGATAAATTCCAGTGGACTCAGGAAGCTCAAGTCGCCTTCGACAAGCTCAAGCTATTCCTGACTACGCCTCCTGTGCTCACTGCACCGCTCCCGGGCGAAGATCTCTTGCTCTACATTTCAGCAACCACTAATGTCGTCAGCGCCGCTATTGTTGTTGAACGCGACGAGGAAGGCCATCTTCAGAAAATTCAACGGCCTGTGTACTTCGTGAGCGAAGTTCTCTCGGATTCCAAATCCAGACGCTACAGGGCGTATCGCCAAGTGGGCTGTTGAGCTCGGAACATACAGCATTGAGTTCCGTTCTCGCACGGCCATGAAGTCTCAAGTCCTTACCGATTTCATATCGGAATGGACCGAGCACAATCTTCCAGTCGCCACCACCAAGCCTGAGCATTGGATCATGTATTTCAACGGGTCACTCAAGCTGGAAGGCGGAGGCGCTGGAGTTTTGTTGATCTCACCTCGAGGGGATCAACTCAAGTATGTTCTGCAGATTCAGTTCGCTGTTATCAACAACGCTGCAGAATACGAAGCACTTCTTCACGGCATGAAGATGGCCATTACTCTCAGTATCAAGCGTCTGCTAGTATACGGGGACTCAATGTTGGTCATCAAACAAGTCAATAAGGACTGGAATCGAAACCATGAAGACATAGACGCGTACTGTGAAGAAGTCCGGAAACTGGAGAAACACTTCCTCGGCATTGAATTTCATCATGTCGTGCGAGATTACAACGTCGCTGCAGATGTCCTATCAAAGCTGGGTTCTTCCAGAGCAGAGGTGCCTAGCGGGGTGTTCGTCAATGAACTCTCCAAGCCATCAATTTCTGCAGCGGTAACTTCGGATGCTGCAATATCAGCTCCCGAGGTTATGCTCATCGACGCCACTTGGAGTGCTCCGATTATAGACTACATCCTGCACGACAAACTCCCTGCCGAGAAGGCAGAAGCTCAACAAATTGTCCGCCGTAGCAAGTCCTATGTTATAATCGGCGATACACTGTACCGACGTGGTGCACGCTCTGGCGCTTTGATGAAATGCGTCTCACAGCAAGAAGGAGTCAACATCTTGGAGGAAATTCACGCAGGAGAATGTGGCAATCATGCAGCTTCCCGCACTATCGTGGGCAAAGCCTTCCGTGCTGGGTTCTACTGGCCTACAGCTCTACATGACGCCGAGGAAATTGTTCGTCACTGCAAGGGTTGTCAATACTTCGCTCATCATTCACATCAGTCTGCCCACAAGATCAAATTGATACCTCCGTCATGGCCATTTGCATGCTGGGGGCTTGATATGATTGGGAAACTACCCCGGGTGCCTGGTGGATTCGAATATTGCTTCGTCGCAATTGACAAATTTACGAAGTGGATAGAAGTCTTTCCGGTTGTCAAACCAACCTCTGAGAAAGCAGTCCAATTTCTCCAAGAATTGATTCTTCGCTTCGGGATACCACACCAAATCATCACAGATTTGGGTACCACCTTCACCGGCAACAAGTTCTGGGACTACTGTGAAGATCGTAGCATCGAAGTATCCTATGCTTCGGTCGCTCATCCTCGTGCCAACGGACAAGTTGAAAGGGCCAACGGCATGCTCCTTGATGGACTTAAAGCTCGCATGGAAAGAACCCTGAAGAAAGCAGAAGGCCGGTGGATGAAAGAACTATTTCCAATTGTCTGGGGCCTACGATCTCAACCCAGTAAAGCTACAGGGCAATCTCCTTTCTTCCTGGTGTATGGATCAGAGGCCGTTCTACCTGTTGACGTCATGCACGGCGCTCCTCGTGTCGAGGAGTTCCAAGAAGCCATGGCGGACGAACAACGGATGCTGGAAGTCGATACAGCTGAAGAAGCGCGACTGGCAGCCTTGTTGCATAATGCTGCATATCTTCAGGGGATCCGTAGATTCCATGACAAAAATGTGAAGACAAGATCATTCCAGATTGGAGACTTGGTGCTACGACGAATCCAAAATACAGCCGGTCACTCCAAGCTTACTTCACCCTGGGATGGTCCATTCATTGTTTCCAAGGTACTCAAACCAGGCACCTACAGACTTCAAACAGAAGATGGTGTGGAATTACCAAATCCTTGGAATATAGAACACCTACGCAAATTCTACGCGTAGCTCCTTCCCTACAGCAGTGCTTCGGCACCACAAGAACCCATCGCTTCGGCATCCAGGGTTCCTCTGTAAACATTGCTCTGGCAATATATGAACTAATTGCTTCGGCATTACATGTTCTCTTATACCGTTGTTCCGGCAACGAGATATATCTCAATAAAACTCCCTTTACTGGGTTGTTTATTTGTCTTCGTGACATTACCTAAAACTTCCGTGTTCTTTTTAGACTTGGAAAGTTTCTTTTACGAACATTCGGAGCCTATAACTGAGGTCTATCCGGGTTCTTTCGAGGCCAAGAACGGATCTGTTTCTCCTATTACACTACTCTGTGATAATTTTCAGCTTAACGCTGCCGCTCCGTGGGTCTTACTGGGTTCTTGCTTCGGCAGACCACATACAGTTCGTTCCCAAGTATCCTTCCAGGGTACATTTTTTTAGATAGCTTATGCTATAAGAAATCTCCCTGGGTTCCTTTGGGTCCTTAATAGGGTTGTTTTTCAAGTTAAAATCTACTCAGCGTACATTTTGACTAAGTCCTGGTTATTAATACAGAGACAACCCAGGAATTCATAAAAATTCTTGGTTTTTCTTCCTAACATGGCAATAAATATATTACATTGCATAATACTTATGTTACAATAACATCTATTTACATCTACAGCCTAAGGCTCTGAGCAATTGCTTCTGCAACTGGCTCGGCCTCTTGCTTCAGGTCCCTAAAGGCAGACTCAGTACAGTTTGGCTCTGCGCCTTCAACTAATTTACCTATGTCTACCTCTGGGTACCTGGACTTCATTACGGCAAGGACATGCACAAGACAAGCCTTCGAAGATTTCTTGATGTACGCCTTCAGCTGTCTTGGCATGACCTTCAGGCGCTCCAGGAATGGTAGCGGCGCTGAAGGGTCTTCTGGAACCAAGGCTTTCACCACTGGGTTCGCTGCCTTCTCTAGCTGCGAGATCCGGTTCAAGGCTTCCGCCAGGTCGTCGTCCGACTTCTTCATTAACCGCAACTCTTCTTCGAGCTCTGACATCCTCCTGGCCGCCTGCTCAAGCTTCTCGTCCAGCACCTTTTTGTCTGATAGATGCTTCTGTGCCTGGACGAGATCCCTAGATAGCCGATTATTTTCCTCGCGAGCACCCTCCAGGTTCTTGGCAAGTTGCTTCTGCTGCTCGAGGACTTGAATCAATTGCTCATCGGCATCCTTGCGTTGTTGGACCGCTACTCTGAGTTCTTCTTTGACGCTTTCATGATCAGCAGAGAGGGTCTTCAACGCTTCTTCATACCGGTTGGCCACATTGGACCAATCCGTCATCTTGCTCTGGGCTGTTGCTAGTTGCTGTTGCGCCCCTGCGACCACAAGACAAAGACAGAGTTGTTATTCAACACAGGCAATGGACAATTTTTTAATAAGACTTCGGTAACGACAGAGTACCTTTGAGCTCTGATTTCGCCGTTGCAAGCTTTTTCTTCACGTCCTCCTTCTCTGCGGCCAATTCCTTGGTGCGCCGGTGTAAGGTACGGATCGTGTCGGCGTCTTCCGCCTCCTGGAGTTTGCGATCTTCGCGCTCACGCTCCAGCTCCTTCTGGAGACGGTCCGCCTTGGCGTGCATCAAGGAAATCTTGTGAAGGTACTCGGTTTTCTTCCTTGATGCCTCGCCAACAGCCTACAACAGAGTTGTTATAAGAAATGCTTCATCAATACTACAAGACCAGGGTTGTTTTACTAACCTTGAAATAGGCTACTGCCCTCTCGGCGTGGTACAATCCCCTGTCGATGTGGTGCTCCCCTGTCGATGTGGTGCTCATCCTCCTCCGCGTCCAATATGTACTCAAAGGTCTGCGGGTTTGGATTGAGCATTGGGTCGAAGCTCCCAATGCGGAAGCTCCCACCCTCCTCTTCAGCTCCGGTACTCTGGGGTACCCTGGGGATCTCTTCAATCATTTGCTCTGGGGTTGTTGCTTCAGCTTGTTTCCCCCTTGAGCACTCTGCTTCCGCCCCGGCCTGGGTTGTTACTGTAACGCTCGGGGGCTGCACAGAGGACTGGTCACGGCGTTCCAGTTCAGATTCTTCAATTACCGCCGACGTGACCAGCTGTTCAATATCCGCCAGCACCTCTGCGATTGTCTCCTCGACTTGGGCTCCTTCTGGTGCTGGCGGGTCTGCTGGCAGAGCTGCTTGAACTTCGGGCAGGGTTGTTTCTGGAACAACCCTGGGTTCTTCGGGCACTGCGGCCTCTGGTTCTACAGCTATATGATCAACCGAGGATCCTTCCCCGGTTGTCGGTGGTGCTTCTTCAACACTGGAATAATGAAGTTTGTTAGTCACAACAGTACATTACAAAGCTCACTTTTGTACTGATTCACGGGATACTTACATGGTGGAGGGCCGCATGGGGATCTCTGGTTCCCCCAAAGTGAACTCCTCTTCCACCTCCTGCTCCGTCGCCGAAGGTCCTGCTGGGCAGGGTTCTTCAATGATTGGAGTTGTCCTTACAAACGGCGCGGAGACAGGGTTGAAGATCTCGTGCAGGATTTCTTCATCAGATAATGCACGCCGCGCAGAGCTGCCTTGCTGCGGCATGCTGGTTCCAATTTCTCCTAAGGCTATCCCCACTGAAGATGTTGTCCTGGGTTGTGGGGATACCTTTGCCCTCTCTTCTGGAATTGTTCTGGCTCGGGGCTTGGGCAAGGTGCGTGCTTTCTTGGGCACTGGTGCTTGTGCCTCTGATGGCGCCGGTCTCTTGGACCTTTCTGCTCCCCTGGAGGTCGCTCCTGACTTGGATTGAGCTTCTTTTGGGTCCTGTGGTTCAATTTTAATCATTGGCTCGTCAGGGTCTTCAGATGCAGTTGGCTTGCTTGGGCGACCTTGATCTCTTACCTTTGGATCTACACATCGAGCCAACAGAGCAGCTTCCTCGGTGTTGGTCGGGTCCAGGGGTGGCAAACTCACATAAAGTGCGCGCCGGGCTTCATACTGCAATGATCAAGACATTAGTTCACAATATATTTTCAACAATGCAGAAATGTATTCAGATAAGGATTTTACCTCAGGTATCATGGTTATTGCGGAAATTTCCATTATCTCTGGAAATTGTTCGTCGGTGACCACCAGAAACTTCTTCAAGAGTTGATTTATTCTCTTCTCTGACATGTCTCCGGTGGCATTCCTTGAGGGGTCTGCTTCCCCAGAGTACAAGTACCCTGGGTTACAGCGTTGCTTGCACGGTTGAATCCTCCTCAGCAAGAATGACCGATATACCATGGCTCCTGTCAGGCCTTGTGCCTTTAGATCTCTTATCATGTTGAGCAGCTCAGGGACTTGCATGGCCTGGTTGATTCCAGTTATCTCGCTCCAGAATGGCTTCATTACTGGAGGATTCCCTGAGCGGCTCTGCAGCTGTGGCTGGTGATTCCAGGCGTAGAACCATTCCTTCTGCCAGTCCTTGAGGCTTTCCTTGGTTGTGTAGTCCAAATACACTGGCCTCATGCCCTGGCGGAACTGGATAACTACTTTACCAACCACTTGTAGTGGTCCGCTAGAGGTTTTCACCCTAAACAAATGGCGGAAAAGGGCAAAATGGGGATCTATCCCTAAGAAGGCTTCGCACAGATGGATGAAGATGGATAGATTCAGAATGGAGTTGGGATTTAGATGACATAGTTCAATTCCATAAAACTGAAGGACACGGCGGAAGAAATCACAAGTGGGCATGCCAAAACCAGCTTCATAGAAGGCTTTCCATACCGTGATTTCCTCGGTATCTTCGGTGGGGTATTCATGCCCGTATGCGCTTCTCCATTGGCTGATTTCTTGTGCTGGCACGAATCCATCTGCCTCTAGGGCCTTGATGTGCTTCTCCTTCAAAATACTGGTTGGCCAGTCACTAATCGAATCTTCGATGATCGGCAGGTCCCCAGCGGACGCTGCCTCCTCGGTCGTAACGACCTGCTTCATTGCCTCTGCTTTCCTCTTTGAGCTTTTGCTGCGGCTAGATTCTTCACCACCGGCCATTGGGATCTCTTGTGATTTGGTGAGGATTGGATCTAAGATTGGGGGGAAGTTGTGGATGCTTGAGCGCGGTCTCTGGATTGCGAGAACTGCGATTGCTGCAAACCCTAGATCTGTTTTGCGAAAGCGTACGGATACGAGGGGTCGCGGGCGGTTTATATGGGCTTTTCGAAGCGTTACTTCGGTAATTTTTAATTTTGGTCCTTTCTTGATCCTATATTTGAATTCGTTCAAATTTAGGCTCGGGGGCTGTGGATATATTTTCAGGAAATATTTTTCTGAGAATTTTCGGCTTCAATTGATAAATTTATGAGGAATTCTAAAAGAATTCGGGTTTCTTCGGAAATTGATTCTCTTTTGGTTCGGACTTCGAAAGAGCCTCGAATTTCTTCTTCAAAGATAAACGAGGCTCGGGGGCTGCCCAATTGGGCGCACCTAATCGGTGCGCACCAATCCGAACTTCGAGAAGACTTAAGAGCACATCATTACCTATTGAACAGCATGGTTGCAACTTCCAAGATCAAAGAACCCTGGCGGTCTCAAAGAACCCTGGTGGTTTCAAAGAACCCTGGCGGATATCAAAAGAACTCTGGAGGACTTCAAAGAACTCTGTATTTACAACAAGGCTGTTCTTCAGGAGATAAGGTGCTCGGGGGCTTGTGGGTGTAGAGTCCTGACGGACTAAACAACCCTGGCGGTCCATCCTATGGGCTGGCCCATGAACAAGACTTGACGCACAAGACAAGGATTAGTCCTGGTCGGTTTGGATATGCTATATTAGGGAATTAGAGATAAACTTGTAAAAGTCTCCTAGTCCTATACGGTTCCCATGTAACCCTACCCTCCGGACTATATAAGGGGAGGTAGGGATCCCTTCAAAACAATCTCATCAATACAAGAAACACCATACAGGACGTAGGGTATTACGCTCCGGCGACCCGAACCTGTCTAAAACCGTCTCTTGTCACCTTCGACTCTAGATTCTCGACGACTTCTCCCTAAACCCTTCTCTCGGGGCACCCCTCGAGAACCTAGTCAGCATAAATCGCCGACAAGCGGGCACTTCCGCCACGATCGAGGCTCGGCCGCACTCGAGCTTGCCACGCCAGGAACAGTGCCTGGGGCTCTGCGACCCATCAACTCCGGTCATGATGACGCTCCTTTGCAGTGGGATTCATTGCACCACGCCACCGCCCACGCTGCGGATAAGACTCCGGTCAAATCCACTCAGCACAGTGGACTTGGATGTAACGCTGCACGGTCAGACTAAGCGTGATAGTGTTACTATGCCAACCACTCTGCTCACCTCGAGGGCGCCCTCACCCGGCCCTCGCAAGGCGACTCTCGAAGGAGATCGTCAAAGTCGAACCCTCGAAGCAGTGCACCGTCACGACCAACCGTCAAGTCGACTCTACAATCATCATGCCGTCAGCAGGGGTAGGAAGGCGCGATTCCCGCCTCCACAGTGCGCGGCATGGACAACATGGCAGCGCTGTCACTCTAGGACAATAGCACTGCTAAGCGCGCTCACCAGTGTACTCAATCTCTCTCCCTTGGGCTATAAAAGGGGGAGGGAAGCCCATGCAAAGGCAAGTTTTCAAGTTCAAGCACAACCACACACTCAACGCTCAGCCACCACACTCATGTAGACACCCAGGGACTTGGGAGCTCATCTCCCTCTCCCGCTTTGCTTGTAATCCTCTACTACGAGCAACACGAACTCGGTGCTCCGCACCGCTGCTGGACGTACGGCCCCGTGGCCGGAACCAGGATAAAAACTCTTGTGTCTCTGACACCAAGGTCCGCCATCGGAGCAGCGAGTGGTTAGCATCGCAATCACTTGTTTGTGCCGGTGTGACCGAATCAGGCACCGACAATTTCCAACAGTATGGACGGAGAAAATGACAAAAGTTATTGGGAAGCAGCCCTGTCCCTGTACTGCGCGATTTCTTTTTTGGAAAGAAACGACATTTTTATTAAAAGAAAAAGACACGAAAAACAAAAAGAGCAGTTGTGAAGCAAAACAACTAGAGGCTCCACAGCCAAAACCGACTCAGCTCCAAATTAAAGAGCAAGAGAAAACCAACTGAAAGAAATACAGATGGAAAGCGACTGCTACAAGAAAGCAACTAAATAGGGGCATTAGGTTGCAGGACATGAAGAAACCTTTTGTCATTGCTGTTTGGTGAAGGTTGGACGTCACTCCCAATCAGGGAGGACATCACTTCTGCTACTTTTCCAAGGAAGTGTATTGATTCATATATTCCACCAAAAATAAAGAACTAGTTCGTTAAAGACGGGTTTCGGATTTTTTTATCAAAAACTCGACGGATTCGTTTCCACCAGCCATTGATGGATCGAGGGCGAAGATGACGTCTGTAGATCTTGTTTTGAGTGAAAAAACTGAGACTTGCGTTACGATGAAGAGGTTATTTTATTTGTAGTAGAGAAGGTACGGACCTAAGAGCATATTCAACAGATTACTTATTCTTCTGCCCAATATTCAAAAAGTAGTCCTTTTGGTGATGAGAGGTGCTTCAGCAAATTACCAATCTGATCCCCATTCCCAAAATAAAGTTTGGTGATCACCAAAATAAATCTCCCCCTCACCTAAATGAGGGGATTCATCCCTCTACCATATTCAAGGTATGAGGTGTTTTGGTAATCTTCGGCAACATTAGTTACCGAAAACGCAAAACTAAAGAACTATTGGTAAGGGAGAGAGAAGATACATTAGTGACTGAGGATTGATAATGGTTTGGTGAGTAGTGTTACGATTAGCGGCTAGAAACATTTTGAGTTCACATTGCGGCCAGGGAGTCTGCATGCATGTAGCATTAGGCTCTTAGTTTGGCTAACGTGTAGTCTGCACGCATATGTTAGGCTCATGTTGTTAGCTGCATCAGGAATTCAGGATAAGGTTGCAAGGATAGGGTCGCGCGTTTCACGCGGATCGTGGAGCCACGGCATGCAGCAGTGTTTGTGGCTGTGCGTGTGGATCGTGTGGCGTGTGCGAGGACTCGGATCACCAGGACATTGCTACATATACTTGTATATACTTGTATATATTTATGCATCGCAACACCTGAGCAAGCCCACGTTGAAATCAAAACAACAAAAGAGATCCGATCAGATCGAAATTAGCGCGCCAATGTAGGTTACCATCATGGAACAAACAACATACAACTCCTTCATGTTCATGGCTATCCCCTTGTTCCCACTCCTGCTCCTCATCAAGCTCAGGAAAGGTTCCGGCAACAATAATGGCGTGATCAGGCTGCCACCAGGCCCACGGCAACTGCCGGTGATCGGAAGCCTGCACCACCTCGCCGGCAAGCCGTTCATCCACCGCGCCTTGGCCGACCTCGCCTGCGGGCTGGACGCGCCGCTCATGTACCTCAAGCTCGGCGAGGTTCCCGTCGTGGTGGCCACGTCACCCAACGCGGCGCACAAGATCATGCGCACCCACGACGTCACTTTCGCCACGCGGCCATGGAGCTCCACCATGAAGATCCTCATGGCCGACGGCTACGGCCTCGGCTTCGTGCCCTACGGTGACCACTGGCGTCAGCTCCGTAAGATCAGCGTCCTCGAGCTCCTCAGCGCTCGCCGCGTCCAGTCCTTCCGCCACGTCAGGGAGGAGGAGGCCGCCCGCCTCGTCGCCGCCGTCGCCGCGACGCCGGCCGGCGAGCCGGCGAACCTCAGCGAGCTCGTCGCCGAGACGATCGCCGACACGACGGTGCGCGCTCTGATCGGTGACAGGTTCGAGAGGAGGGAGGAGTTCTTGAAGACGATCGAGGAAGAGAGCAAGCTCACCTCGGGGTTCAACCTCACCGACCTGTTCCCGTCGTCGTGGCTCGTGAGCTTCCTCAGCGACATGGCGAGGAGGTCGCACGCCATGCACCAGAAGAGCATGGAGCTCATGGAGCATGCCATCAAGCAACACGAGGAGGCGAGGGCAACGATGGCGGCGAGCGGCAAGATGACCGAGGAGGGCGATCTCGTGGACGTTCTCTTGAGGATACAGAAGGAGGGTGGCCTCAACGTGCCTCTCACAAATGGAACCATCAAAGCTCTCATCGTTGTACGTGCAAGCACATTCAAGGAGAAATCTTTGTTATCTACCATCATTCTATCTATTTTATTCTTGTATTTTTTTTATTTTTTCAGATTTGAATTAACAAAACTAGTCTATCAACCCGTGCTCCCACAAGGGCTAGTTAGAAATAATTAGTAATTAAAATTATCCATCTCACACTCTCTTTCATCTATAAAATATTCTAATAGTATTCTAAAGATAAATATTTATCTTTTATAATTGTAATAATTCTGATAAATTTAGTTAATAACAATTTTTCACTTTGCATCACACTTTTATGTGTGTTTGATATATGTATTCTTATCCCTTCTCTCATACATGAATATTTGTCGACACACATTATGAGTAGTTTTTTATATAAATGATAATATGAATAATATGTTAACAAAGATAGAAATAGTAATTTAGAGTTTATATTGGTGGCTTTAAGATTTCTACTATAATCATATAATTTAGATTCAGACTTAGGACTTTAACTCTTAATAATGATATCATTTGAAAGTGTAAATACAAATTTAGGGGGTTATATGGTATTATTTGTATATATAATGACACAGGTGGGTAACTTCCATGAAGATTAGGGGGTTACATTAGATTATTTCTATAATGGCAGAGGTGGGTAATCTAAATGAAGATTAGGGGGTCACTTCGTATTATTTTTAATGGCAGATGTGGGTAATTTAGATACATGCTTAGGGGGGTTACTATAGTCTTTTTTTATAATGGCAAAGGTGGGTAATTTGTTAGAAAATATAATAGATCTAATGGCTATTACGATTAGAATTGATGAATTGATGGCTCGGTGTTTATGATTTTTGTGAGAATTTATAAAAAAGTTATCTATTTTTTAAGTCTGTCCACCTAGGATTCTTAATCTCAAATATACACTCCAGGATCTATTTGGTGTGGGAAGCAAGACAACAGCAATTACACTACAATGGGCCATGTCAGAGCTCATTAGACACCCGGAGATGATGAAGAAAGCACAAGCCGAAGTAAGCAACATTCTTAACGGAAAGCCTAGAGTGACCGAGGACGACTTGGGCGAGATGAAGTACTTGAAGCTTCTCCATCCCCATCCCCACCCCTTAAATTAGCCAGTTAAAACTTTACTATGTCCACCTAACTTTGTGTCCCCAGCAGAGATGAGCCATCCTAATCCCACCCAGACTTGTGCACCCAGAAAACCAACAACATCGAAACTGAAGGTCCAGATTAACTCTAATATCTCCTCACTCAAATCTAATGGCTATTGTCATTTGGATCTCCCTCCCTCCTCCTCCTCCCGCCTCCCACGGTCCCACGCCCGCACTTCGCATCTTCGCGACAGTTCCGCGTGAACGACGTCTCCCCCACATCGTCGCCCTACGATGAAGGGCGCGGCTAGGGCAAAGTCACTGGCGCCGTCCAAGTGCATCCGGTTAAGGTGATTTTGATCCGGTTAAGGTGCCAACCTCTCTCGCTCTCTCCCTATGCATATCCATCTGCGTGCCTGATGGCGACGGTAGCGAGCAGTGGTGGCGAGGGCCATTAGGGTGCGTGCCGCTCGTGCACGCGGTCTCAATTAAGCATGAATGCACCGACGCCGCGGAGGATTGTACGCGGCTCCCTGTTGCTGCTGCCTTGCTCGTATAGAATTGCTGCTGCTTTTGGAGAAAAGAAGCTGCAGATTAAAATAACCAACCTGCTGGTTTGATTGTGCTGTCTCGTGTGCTCGTAGATATTTCTTTCCACAAGAGAACCTATCTGCTGGTATGATTGTGGTTGCTCATGTGTTTGCCAAAATGTTTCTGGTGCTCTTTCTTGCGTGTGGTGAGGAGATAGAATTAGAAGCTTAAGCTGCTGCTTGTTGCTTCCACGAAGAACAGATGGTGAAAACAAGTGAGTGAACACAATATTTTTTCTTGTTTTTGATGTTTTAATAAGCACCAATTTTATCTGATTAATAATCACATCTATGGGCGTCCACAATTTTTGTAATGGATATTTGTTGTTCTTTGGGCATGGAAGTAGTAATTCAAATTACATTCATGTCAAAAATTAATTGAGCTGTTAACTTGCTGATAAAATTCATGTTCATTGTATTTGTTAGCACATACAAGTACTTAATTCCTATTGTCGCTGGTCGCCGCCGCCGCACGTCGTCACGCACGGCGCCCAGCGGTTTTTGCCGGATCGCAGCAGCCAGGCCAGCGTCCGTGCCGCATTGCCGCTGCCTCCCCACCGTCGCTGGTCGCTGCCGCCACCATCCCACCGTCCGTCGCTGGTCGCCGCCGCCCCCACAGTCGCTGGTCGCTGCCGCACGTCGTCACGCACGCCGCCCAGCGGTTTCTGCCGGATCGCAGCAGCCAGGCCAGCGTCCTGCCATATCGCCGCCGCCTCCCACCGTCGCTGGTCGCCGCCGCCGCCCGTCGCGTCCGCCCTATCGTTGCGCCGTCTTGCTCACGACGTGGCCGTCGTCCTGGTGGTGACACAACGCCTGCAGTCTTGCGCCATTGCCGCCACCCTGCTCGAGGTACATAGCCTGTGATGAACCCCTGCTCGAGGTACATAGCCACCGTCGTTGTTAATTGCATCCAGATCAGACTGAGATCGATTCCATGATGGACTACAGTTTTCTACGGTGGATTTTCTTAGGCAGGAACATAACTTCAAAACATCATTGCTAAAACTCTTACTTATCATTTATCAAGCACACACAGTGTTCCCAATGCTGGCAGCATGCTTAGATTTTCAACTTTCCTTTATTTAGCACATTTAACTAAAATGTGGCTAAACCAGGAGGAGATGTTATAGTTATTTTTACCTTGTCATGATAGACTAAACATTTTAGGATGGAGATGTTATACTTTCCAGTTTCCGATAAGTTGCTGCATACTGTGAATAGAACAACAAATAATAGGTTTCATTACAAAGGTGTCTTCCAATTAAGTTGTCTTCCAAGGTTAATAAACATAGTGAGAACAACATACATTAAATGCTATGTTGTATATCTGTACCTTTCTGACAGCGTTGTTTGGTTCTCTTATGGCCCAAATTTTTTAATTGCGGATTGCATAATTAAACAATAATAACAAAGTGACAGTGCGCCGATTTATGTCTGTGTAACTTTCATGCAGTTCTTTTCTAGTTTTGATGAACCAATTTATACTTACGAATCACAAAAGGTTGAACCAATTTATGCCTGAACTTCTGCAGTTATCTCTTGCATTGCCTGGGCAAAAGGTTGAACAATATTTTACTAACTGGTTCTCTGTGGTAACATGTAATACCGGCACAATAGTTGGCTCTTGTAATAGCTATTATTACCATTTGATTTTTGTGTGAATATGAAATCTGTCTATGTTGGTTATCCCAACATATATCATGTTTTAGCTATTTAATTTTGATCACCATACTTATCACCAAAGCAGGGATAATAACCGTTCCACCGATGGACTCTAATGGAGGACGACGAATTCCTTTTGGAGATGTGTCAAACATCGTCAATAGAGGTACATTGTCTATTTCTTACATGGAGGAAATCACACCGATGTGCATACTTGCTACATTCAGTTAATGAACAAAGTGTTTCCTCAACCAGAAACTTCAACTTCGGCAGATGAAGAGCATAAGAGGCAAGAGAAGAATAGAAAACAACGTGAGTCGCGTGCAAGAAAAAAGTGTGATGAAACCATCGAACAAAGAGAGGATAGAAATAAAAAGCAACGTGAGTACAGGGTCAGGCGTAAAGCGGAGACATCAACGCCATCTATTGGTGGTGATTTTGCCAATACTCCTATATGCTCTGAACTTTTACAAGCAGGACAGATAGGATGCACGCATATTCAAGACACCATAGGTAATTCTTTAAACCAATGCATAATAACTTCTATAAGCACACCATTCTCACATGACAGGGGTATATTACTTATTTTGCAGGTGCCTCAGACGTGACCAGGCGAATTTCGACAAGTGGGCACAATGTCTCTTTAGTTCAACAGTCATGTGTAACAATAGAAGAAATTCAAATTTCAGGACAAGATGAACCAACTGAATGGTTACATAGAAATGATAGCTATGTCCTGCAGTCGAGGCCCGTATATAATTTACATTCAGTTGCGCCACATAATGACTATCTGCAAAGAAAGCGAGAAAGATATCAAAGTATGGAACAGGACAAAAAGGAGCAGTTATTACAACATCAAAGGGAGTACAAAAAGTTCAGAGCAGGCAGCCAAAATATGAACCAATCTCCGAATTCCAGGTCCATGGCAGATGATATTGATGGTGAGCCATCTCCGGAATTAACAATGGGCACAGGTAAACAAAGCTTGTGAGACTTTCACACTGATCTCAATTCACGCTGAAATACTCTCTTTACCTCTGGTATCATGACTCTAAATTCTAAAACAAATCGTCCAGTAGGTGAAGAAGGCCAATCGTGTCATGTAGAGTACGACCCAACCTTGTTCGAGCCTGCACAACATGATACTGATGATGAAGGTGCTTACAAATATATAGTTGTTTTCAATAATTTCCATCCAATATGTGTTTCTTTATGCGTTTTCTTTTCCTGGTGTCATATGTTCTCATGCCCACATGTAGAAAGTCACTTGTATGAAGAAAATAACGTGAGGACTGAAGATGCCACCCCTGATGACGATGAAACAAGACTATTTCTTAATGCTGATGGTATTGTCACCTTTTTTTTACTAATTGTGAACTTTGTATACTTTATGCTTATTACAGTTAGTTAACTTTTTTCATTTCTTTACCTCTACAGATTGTGCTTTCGAATCTTATCGCATACCTGCGGGTGGTGTTGATGAAAACAACATTGAAGATCCATATGACTACGTGTATGCTGACTTGCCAGTTACACACCATGTGTTGAAAAAAGTGCCAGATTGCCAGTACTGCGGTGCCATTAGATTTCAATTTGAGCCACCAGGATTCTGCTGCAGGAAAGGGAAAGTAAAGGTCCATATTCCTGATGTGCCTGCTGAGCTAAAGAGGTTGTTTACAAGCCAGGTGGATCATGATGCAAGGTATTTTAGAAAGCACATAAGACATTTCAACTCACACTTCTCCTTCACAAGCCTGGGGGTCAGCTTGGACCGCCGAGTTTGCACTGCCGCTGGGACATGTGTTTACACATTTCGGGTGCATGGTGCTTTGTATCACCGTCTCGACCATTTGGTGCTGGGTTCTAAGGGCCCTCGGCATCTGCAACTTTATTTTTATGATACTGAAGATGCTGGATTAACACGCAGAGCACAAAGGTCCCCTAACCTTGATATCAATCTGATCAGAAGTCTTGTAGATATATTCACAGTACATAACCCTTATGCACAAACTTTTAATAAAGTTGGTGCTATTCCAAACCTGGATGACTACGTGATCGAGCTCAATACTAATGTCACGCCAGACCAAAGAAGGTGTGTTGTAGCTCTGAATGCTTGTTTACCTTTGTATTAATTTATTAAGCATTAAAACTAATTTATTAATGTGTGACATAGGTATAATGCACCTACGACATCACAAGTAGCTGCTATTTGGACTGAAGGAAATGATCCACAAAGGTGTTTTGATAGGAGTGTGCTGATATACGCGAAAGGAGAACGTCCTTGCTATATCAAAGCATACCACGGTTGTTACGACCCTTTGTCCTATCCTCTATTTTTTCCCAAGGGAGAAACTGGCTGGAATAAATTTATGCCA
The DNA here is from genome assembly GCA_015342445.1 of Digitaria exilis. Classification (NCBI taxonomy): domain Eukaryota; kingdom Viridiplantae; phylum Streptophyta; class Magnoliopsida; order Poales; family Poaceae; genus Digitaria; species Digitaria exilis. Next base: position 1,302,706 of record JACEFO010001768.1, on the reverse strand, counting down.
TACAATGATATACCATTGGCGAGTGGTGAGCAGTATGAGACACCACCTCCTATTCATCATCGTGTGGAACCATCCCCATCTGTGCCTTACACGGAACAAACTACTTCTGTTGACCCTACAGGTGCAGTGCAGATCACCCCAATTTATAAATCTTAATTGTATGAAATCTTGATTTTATTATTGAAGTGACTTGCATCATATAAATAGGGTATGATCCTTCTAACCAATATGATACAGTTAATCTGACTTCCACGGAACAAGGCAGATTCTATCAACCCTACAGGTGCAATGCAAAATCGTACCTATCAAAGGGCTGTTTTTTTATCAATGAAATTGCTTACAATATTGCCTCATATTGCTCAATATTTAAACAGGACATGAACAAGAAGAGGACGACATTCAGGAAGACGAAAATGCCAATACACCGAATAACGAGACTCGGTCTAAAAAGTTTCCTGATGCAAGTTAGGAAGGGCCTTTTTGACATTTTGTTATTTGGAGAAAGACTCTTCCAACAATGGGCAGTTGACATGTATATCAAGATTGAGTCTATGAGGCTAGATTGGTATTCTAACCCAGCACACCAAAAACTCATAAGGGCAGAGCTATACCAGGTGAATTAATTTACATGTTTCCTAATGTTCAAACAAAGATTGCCTATATCCCTACATTGATCCTTTCATCTGTGTTTTTTCAATTAGGGCCTGGTTGATGTTATTTCTTCTGGGCAGACAAGAGCATCAGAGGTTAGCAGGAGAGTTGTATTGCCACGTAACTTCCTAGGAGGTGATCGTGATATGCAGCGAAGATTTCTTAATGCAATGGCTATTGTTCAACGATTTGGTAAAACCAGATTACTTCATCACCATGACATGCAATCCGTATTGGGAGGAGATTGCAAGCAACCTTGAACCAGGACAGAAACCACAGGATAGGCCAGACCTTGTGGATAGAGTATATAGGGCCAAACTACGTGACATGAAAGATTTATTGATCAAGAAAAAATATTTTGGGGAAGTCCAAGCATATGTACATGTGACAGAGTTTCAGAAGAGAGGCCTGCCACATGAACACATACTATTGATCATGAGATCTGGCAGTAAGTTAACAAGCCCTGATGCATATGACAAGAAAATTTCCGCAGAGATACCTAACAAGGACAAGTATCCTGTATTGCATAGTTTGGTGATAAAACATATGTTGCATGGACCATGTGGAGTACTGAATAAAAATTGTGCTTGTATGATCCAAGGAGAGTGTCGCTTTAGCTTCCAAGATAGTTCTATGAAGCAACTCAGCAAGGAAAAGACTCCTACCCTCTATAAGGAGAAGAGATGATGGATGTCGTGTCAGGATAAGAGGTGCAGAATTAGATAACAGGTGGGTCGTGCCATACAATCCTGGTCTCCTTATGAGATATAACTGCCAAATAAATGTGGAGGCTTGCTCTAGCATCAAGGCTATTAAGTACCTATTTAAATATGTATAAAAAGGTCATGATCGTGCATCGATTTCAGTCAACCCTGGTAGCACGGAAGATGGAGTGATCAATGAGATTCGTCAGTATAGGGATGCGAGATATGTATCTGCCCCAGAAGCTATACATAGGATTTTTGCTTTCCCACTATTTGGTGTATATCCATCTGTTTTGCAACTCCAGTGTCATCTTCCAAACATGCAGTCAGTAATTATTGATGAGAACCAAGATCTAGAAGATGTTGTGAATGATCCATCAAATTCAATGACAACACTCACAGAATACTTCAAGATGAACCGTACTGATAGTTTTGCGAGGACACTATTATATAAAGATTTTCTAGAATACTACCGATGGATCAGCGGTAAAAAGAAATGGTAGAGAAGGAAGCAGAGAGGATAGATTGGGTGGATTGTTTATGCACACCCTGCAGAAGGGGAGCAGTATTTCTTGCGAGTGCTTCTAAATCATGTAAGAGGTGCATCATCGTATGAGAATTTGAGAGAAGTGGATGGCATCACTTGCGCTATTTTTCGAGAAGCATGTGAGAACAGAGGACTCATAGAGACATACAGGACCTTGCATGATTGCTTGGATGAAGTTGTAACTTTTCAGATGCCATGTGCTCTACGAAGGCTATTCGCGACTATTCTTGTATTTTGTGAGGCTACAAACATCCGTGGTATGTGGGATAAACATAAGGATTCTATGTCTGAGGATTACAACAGAAGCAATTCTAATGCAGCAGCCATAGAACAAATGGTTCTTAGGGACATAAGGGATTTGGTTCACTCAATGGGGTAGGATATAAAAATTATGACCTTCCTGAAATTAATGATGAAGGTATGTTTTTTCATAATCTCTTATTATTGAGATAACTAATTGTATGTCAACCCATTTATCAACAAAAATAGCCTCCTGATTTACTCTTCCTCTGTGCTAATTAGGTGGATTTTCTACTGACATTCTAAGAGAGGTTATGGAGGAATTTTCTGTGGGCGTAGACCAAGAACATCTGGATATCTATAAATCCCTGAACAAGGAGCAGCTTGCAGGATTTCAAGAGATCATACAACATGTGTGTGAAAAGAAAAACAAGGTGTTTTTTTGTCGATGGACCAGGAGGAACCGGCAAGACATATCTATACAAGGCACTTCTTGCTAGAGTGCGGTCAAGGGGATTAATCGCCATTGCAACGGCAACTTCAGGGATAGCAGCATCTATACTTCCTGGAGGACGCACAGCACACTCAAGGTTCAAAATCCCAATTAAACTTTCTGACAATAGTATGTGTAGTTTCACAAAGCAAAGTGGTACCGCGGAGTTACTTCGTAGAGCATCCTTAATTATCTGGGATGAAGCTGCAATGATAAAGCGTCAAGCAGTTGAGTGCCTTGATAGGTCTCTGCAAGACATTATGAACTGTTCATTGCCATTTGGAGGAAAGGTTATGGTTTTTGGTGGTGATTTTAGACAAGTACTTCCTGTTCTTACACGTGGAACAAGAGCTCAGATCACTGATGCTACTTTACAGAGATCTTATCTATGGGAACATATAAAAAAGATAAGATTGTCATGTAACATGAGGGCTCAAACTGACCCCTGGTTTTCTGAGTACCTCCTTAGAGTTGGGAATGGCACTGAAGATACAATTGGAGATGACCACGTTCGCCTACCTGAAGATATTGTCATTGGTTATACTGATGCTGAAGAGTCAATAAACAAACTCATTCAAGATGTTTTCCCATCCCTAGAGGAAAATGCAAGATCCATGCCATATATGAGCACTCGCACCATTCTTTCAACAAAAAATGAGCATGTAGATCAGCTGAATGCAAGAATGATTGACAGGTTTCCGGGTGACGAAAAGATATATTATAGCTTTGACTCTGTGGATGATGATTCAACAAATCTCTATCCAAATGACTTTCTGAACTCACTCACTCCAAATGGCCTCCCCCCACATGTGCTGAAATTAAAGATCAATTGTCATGTGATCCTTCTCCGCAATCTTGATCCAAACAATGGTTTGTGCAATGGAACAAGGCTCATGGTTAGAGCTCTCCAAGACAATGCAATCCATGCTGAAATTGTTGGTGGCCAGCATGAAGGCAAAAGAGTGTTCATACCTAGGATACCTATGTCGCCATCGGATGATATTTCTCTTCCTTTCAAGTTCAAGAGGAAACAACTCCCCATTCGCCTAAGTTTTGCAATGACCATAAACAAAGCTCAGGGGCAAACCATCCCAAATGTTGGGATCTACCTTCCAGAGCCTGTATTCTCACATGGCCAGCTTGATGTTGCATTGTCCAGAGGTGTGTCAAGGAAAACAACAAGAATATTGCCTAAACCAAAGAAGAAATTGGATCCAACAGGGAAGAGCACCAAAAATATTGTGTACAGAGATGTCCTCCAATGATGCCATATCGGTAAGACTTTAATGTTTTATATTGGTAGTTCTAAATTATGGTGTTCTTATTCTTATATTATATTATCTACTTGGTTCAGGAGAAAATACAGTCAGTTATACGGTGGCATGGTGCAGAAGGCTGGCAGCGTAGTTTATTTTTTTCCTGATGCAATGATGCATTGCATGGCGACTGTGCAAGGGGGAAATGAAGAGGACTATACCGTGATCTTTAGGGTCCCTGAGATAAAATCTGGTTTTTATATTTTAGAAATCTCTGCTTCTCTAAATTGTTAATACTCTGATTGTTTTTCTTCACGATCTTTGGGTTAGCAAGTGGGAGAATTGTGTGTTCTGGGTTCCAGTTTGCAATGAGGATAAATGTTAAATGGTGATTATCTTATATGAATATGTGATATTCTGAGATGAATATAATCCTCACTATTTTGTTTCATCCTGACAATGCTCAATTTTGAGAAAGAAAAACACTAAGCGGTAGCAGCCTGCAGCCATAACTGCATGACATTACCCACGACCACCACCACTCAAGTTTTTGTGATGTTGCTGCGGCAGCTGTTACGGACTGGACTTTACGGTCCCGTGGCAGCTGTAGCATTACAGGGAAGCAGCAGTTTTTTTAGATTAACAGGAAACACCGACGTCCCTAAAAAAACATCTCTTTTAGAGTGATTCTAAACATTTCAAATATTTTAACTTTGCCGTAGCGTTAGCACGGGCACTCTACTAGTGTCATCAAGGAGACACTGAGGCTCCACCCGGCTGCACCACTTCTTATCCCAAGGGAGTCGAGGGAGTCGTGCAAGGTCCTTGGGTACGACGTGCCAAAAGGTACCTGGGTGCTCGTGAATGCATGGGCAATTGGTAGGGATCCCAAGTACTCCCTCCGGGTTGGTAAAGGAAGACGTTTAGGACATTGACACGGTCTCCAAAACACAACTTTGACTACTACTTTTTAGTATAAAGTATTTATAAAATATATTTTAAAAGTACTTTTCTAAATCTATATTTCAATACAAATCTACTCATATTATTTTCATATTTCTAAACTTAATACTTCAAAAATTATTTACAGTTAAAGTTTACAAAGTTTGACCTAGGACAATTTTAAAACGTCATCCTTTACCAATATGGAGGGAGTATTGGGAGGATGCCGAAGAGTTCAAGCCGGATCGGTTCGAGCCTGGTGCAGTTGATTATAAAGGCATGAACTTTGAGTACATACCATTTGGCGCGGGACGAAGGATCTGCCCAGGCATATTGTTTGCGCAGGCAAACATGGAGCTCGTACTCGCTTCGTTGTTGTATCATTTCGACTGGAAGGTGGAAGCTGGGTTAGAGCCAACCAAGCTGGACATGTCAGAGCAGATGGCCCTGACCATTAAAAGGAAGAACGACCTTCGCCTGTATCCCATTGTTCGTGTGCCGCCACTCCAATCCATGCCCTACCAGCTAAGAGTGACATATATAGGGTACTTTCCTTCCATGTTATTACCACAAGTGATGTCGATTATGGATTGCTACGCAGCTAATACCTATGAAGTGTGTGCATGTCTTTTTTTTTTTGAGGAACTAGGTGTGTGTTTCATAGCTTTTCTCTGACAGATGGGTAAAGCTAACTCCCCTCTGGGTGGGATCTCAATTATGGGTATGTAACAAGTTAATGTGTCGTGAGAAATAAAGAGAAAACAAGTGTCTAGGATGTCAGAAAAGGAGCCATGTGGTTAATAATCCATGGAAAAATTCCACTTCCAAGATGTTGCAGAATACAATAGTTGTTAGTTGTTACAAAATGAGGGGCTGTCCTGCTATTTGGCTGTGCTTGAGTGGCCACCCAAAAAAAAGAAATTATGCTTCTATTTGATCACTCCCTACTTCCTTTTATATATGAAGTTGGTTATTAGTTAATTTTCGAACTGATCAACCCAAATATATGAGGACGGAGGGAGTATATAATATTGATGCATATCTCAATAGTAACAGTAGGAAATGTTGAGCCTAGGAGAAAATTAGTGACTCAGTCGTTGTTGAAAAATATTTTGAATCAATGACAAATCTCCACACAAAAAAGATGAATAATTACTAAAATATGCTGAGTCAAAAAATCCACACCATATAAACTTGTAGCTTGTATTCAAACACACAATCTTAGTTCACCTGATGACTTTTCTTCACTCCGGTGCGCGTGGTTAGCTGAGAAGAAGGGAGAGCTCTCTGATGCGTGATTTACCGGCGGCAGTGACAATTCGACCTAGAGCGTGTTTGGATAGTTTGACCTACAGTAACAAGCCCAAAAGTTTTAGCACAGGCATGTTTGGACCATGGGGACAATTTAGGAGAGAGAGATGGAGGGATAGGTTTTGGCCTCTATTGGCACCTCTTTTGGTGACCGCAAAATTTAGGGGGGCTAATCTATTTTGGCCCCTCTTTGGCCCCCATGTTTTGATGCAATAGGCTAATTTTGGGGCAAAATGGGAATGCCGATTTTTAGCATCCCCTATCCAAACATGACCCTAGTGTAGAGTTTTGTCACGCACAAGGACAGAGATTGTGTGACATTTAGGACAAGAAATCAGCCCAGTTTTGGCCTGGGTGTTGTTTTTATTTTTTTTATTTTTCTTCTCTTTTATTTCCATATTCCTTCCTTTATATTTTTTACCTTTCTCTTGCCTTTTACTTCTCTTTATTTTGCCTTTTATTTTCTTTTTTCCCTTTTTGTTTCTCTCTTTATTCCTATTTTCCATAATTTAAATTCATCTTTTCCCTTCTATGCATTTTTTTTCATTTTCTTATTCGTATAAGTTGTTCTCCATGTGCAATATTTTGTTCATCTATAATAATATTTTTTAATACTATCATTATAGTACAATGACTGGTGGTTGTATATGGCGCTATCTTCTAGTGTTTCAGGACATCTCTCTTGCTAGGGGTAGGGAGTATTATAAAAAGAGGTCAATCATAAATTATCATAAATCTTAGAAACAATTCTTCTTGGGTCGATCCCCGAGTGGTTAATGGGGACGCGTCGTAAGTTCATTGACGATCTGTCTATGTTGTTTCAAATCCAACTCGGCCAAAAAATCTAAGGCTCCGTGGTTTGCCTTGGTATCATGTTTAATATTTTGTGCAATATTTTGGGTCTTTTGGCTCTCATGGACGAAGGACTATTACAACATGTCCTATCACAGGCGCTTCGTGCGACGTCGTTCAAGGTCGTCTATGGCGCCAGCCGCCTCCCCTTCTTCCTCACGCGCCGGGCACGACCACGACAGAGGAAGCTGATGTTTTGCTTCGGGATCACGACTCGTTCCTTGCAGACATTCGCGGACGTCTTCTCCAGACTCACAACTACGTCAAGCTCTACTACGACCGTCATCATCATGAGCTGGAGTTTGCTATGGGGGACTGGGTCTCATTACGCCTGCTTCGCCGTCCTCAACCGTCCTTGGAGAACCGTCCTAAGGAAACTTGGTCCTCTCTACACGGTGCCGTTCTGTATTTGCAGATGACCTCCGCCACGCCCTCCATTGCTCCTCCTGCTGCTGCTCACTTGCTGCCGCCTCCACCATCTCCATCATCGCGTCCCTAATCTCTGTCTGTTCCTCGGTCTTGGGTGAATGATATTGTGGAGAGTGCGTGCAACCTGTGGTGGCGGCTCGCTTTCCCCAGCTTGAGGTTGGCGAAGCAATCCCACGAGCAAGCTCCCCATGGGTTGGCAGCGACGTGAGCTTCCTGCAGGCGAGCTCCCCATTCGCCTCCCCAGCGGGGCGACCCACTCACGGTTAGCTCCCCTACCGCATGTTTCAATCGTATGTTTTAATGTTTTAGATGTTTCAAATAAAAAATATTGCAAAGTGTTTTATGTTGATGTTGCAAAAATAACATCTAAATGTTTCGATGTTGCATTCTTTACCCGAATGTTACATGTTTTGATAATCGATCCGATGTTGTAGTTGGATTTTTCCCGTTGATGCAGTGTACCTATGTTCGGACGTTCGGGAGCTAGCAATTCCATAAATTTTAATGCTTTATAGTCACTCATTATATTTTAGGTACAAAGAGTGTCAATAAATAAATAAATAAAGTGGTATGAAAAAGATACATAGAATGATACTAATATTAAATTATCATATTAATGAAATAGAGAATTATTTGTTGTCTTATCATTTTTATTATTATCTAAATCATTATTTCCAACATTCTTATTGCACTTGATCCATCTTCAATGTCACTTTAACCATCAATGTATCAATTAGCAGTCCAAAGTGAGCAATAGTATATGCTAAACACATTGGCGGACACTAAGTGGAAACTTGTTATTTCGCCCACTATTGCAGGCGCTCTACGTACGTTATTTAAGTAGTTAATTAATGCTAGTTGTAGGGCGTTCAATGGGGGAAAAATCAGACGGTAGGAATGTTGCAACTATTGTTTTCGTATATTTTATAGTGAATAATGCTGCATGAAACATAGTATCGATGTTGTGGCGGGATTTTTCCTCGCAGAGTCAATCTATTTCTTTAATTTTTACACTTATTTCTCAATGCTACACCTATATATTTTTAATGTTGCAGATACTTTGTTTCTATATTGCGGAGGTTATTTTCGGATGCCAATGAAATACATCTCCGTCGAACGTTCAGGTATAGTAGCGTCGTATAAGGCCTCTTACGAGCCACTCCTCGGGGCTCGGGCGCTACGAGGCCGGGAAGATGGAGATGGCGGCTGCCAGCGACGACGTCAAGCTGGAGATGGGGGTTGCCAGCGATGGCGTCGGGCAGCCGGAGATGGCGGCTGCCGGCAACGGCGATGGCTACGCCAGCTTCACGCAGACATGCCTCAACGGCCTCAACGCCCTATCAGGTGTGCTAATTGCTTACAGCTTGCAGCAGCAGCAGCACGGCCTCAACGCCTATGCCTTGATTTGACTTCACATTTCACGGCGCCGTCGCCGTTGATGTCCAGGTGTTGGGCTCCTTTCGGTGCCCTACGCGCTCTCTGAAGGAGGCTGGGTGAGCCTGGCGCTCCTCGCCGCCGTGGCCGTCGTCTGCTGGTACACCAGCATCCTCCTCCAGCGATGCATGGCCATGGACCCCGCCGTCCGTACGTTCGCCGACATCGGCGAGCGCGCCTTCGGCCGTCGCGGCCGCGTTCTCGTCGCCGGCTTATTCCACGCCGAGCTCTTCCTCATCGCCATCGGCTTCCTCATTGTCGACGGCGACAACCTCGACAAGCTCTTCCCGGGCGCCCGCGTCCGCATCGGCGCCCTGACGCTCGCGGGAGAGAAGCTGTTCGTCGTGCTCGTCGCGCTGGTGATGACGCCCACCACGTGGCTGCGTAACCTCGGCGTGCTGGCCTACGTGTCCGCGACGGGCGTGTTCGCGTCGGTGCTCATCGTCCTCAGCGTGCTCTGGGTCGGCGCCGTCGACGGCGTCGGGTTCTCCGCACCAGGGGCGAAGGCGGTGCGGCCCATCACCAAGCTACCCACGGCTCTTGGGCTCTTCACCTTCTGCTTGTGTGGCCACGCCGTTTTCCCCACGCTCTACACTTCCATGAAGGAAAAGAGCCGGTTCCCAAAGGTATCGATGATAGTTATTCGATGACATGCATGTTCATGTTCATCATCTCAATGAAGAATTCCCTTCTCCATGCATGTTCTCTAAAAATAATAAATTCACTGGTCAACCTTTGCTTGTTCCAAATATTCACAAGTTCACAAACTAAACGCAGATGCTGGCGATATGCTTCGTGCTGTGCACGCTCAACTACGGGTCCATGGCGGTGATCGGCTACCTCATGTACGGCGCCGGCGTGCAGTCGCAGGTGACCCTCAACCTCCCGGCGGGGCGGGTCAGCTCCAAGATCGCCATCGTGACGACGATCGTGAGCCCGCTGTCCAAGTACGCGCTGGTGGTCACGCCCATCGCGACAGCCATGGAGGAGAGGATCCTCCGCCGCCGCGCCACCGGCGGCTCCGGCGCGGCCGTGTCGGTGGCGGTGAGGACGCTGCTGGTGCTCAGCACGGCGGCCGTGGCGCTCGCCGTGCCATTCTTCGGCTACCTGATGGCCCTGGTCGGGTCACTGCTCAGCGTGGGCGCCTGCGTGATGCTACCCTGCGTCTGCTACCTCAGGGTGTTCAGGCCGCCGGCCCGCGCGAGGGAGACCGTGGCGATCGCGGTCATCCTCGTGCTGAGCTCGGTGCTGCTGGTCACCGGGACGTCCTCGTCACTCGTGAATATCATCCACGAGCTGAAAGCCTGACATAATGTGGCTCTTGCATACCCGATCGATGTGATTCACGAACCCGATCCGATGATTTGTAACAAAGATATTTTATAAAACTGGTGAGATGGCACGCACAAATAGCGCAGCTACTAATATTTAAATACTAATAAAATTTGTGTTTATTTGCTTTCCAACCCAATGTATTTTCTTCCGCAAGATTTGCTACATCATCCTCGATTATTCCACCATTGCAATTAGCTCTCTCACTCCGCCACCATCACCAGTGGTACTCGTTGATTTACGTCACAAATGATTGACATGTTAGGACACCTTCTGTGTTGGGAGAAAACTAAGCGAATGCAACGATGATTCTATAAGCATAGTGCTGAGTTCGAGTAATACGTCTCAAGAAAAATTAAGAAACTAGGAATTCAACTTCTTTTGTTGCGCTATCTCCCTTCTCCCGTAAAAAAACAGATAGACGCTTGCCCCATGGATTCTACTACCGATCGCATCTTCACGGCTCTACCCCACCATCCACTCTTCCCATGTCCCTAACTCATGATTATCCCTATGTATATTTCTTTCACGCATTCCCTCTTATAGCTATCTCCATCTGCTACTGCGCTTAATTTTTCCTACACCCTCGGAGAGCTTCCGCTTCTCCATTCCAGTGACCTCCACTCTACTTGAGCTCTAGTTATGCCTCATTTGTTTCGATCGCTGCCGCAACTAACTTGATGGTGGGAGGTCGGGACATAAGAAGAGGAACCATAGATTTAGATGTGGGGAACCCGATCCGGCGAGGTAACTTTTCGATCGACGGAGATCTCGTTCCACTGGTACAACTTTTGTCTCTATATCATAGTTTGGTTTATTTATTTTATTGATTTCTTATTTAGATTTTGGCATGGCTTAGACACATATGCGAGGGAGGGAACTGCAGATATTGTCGGACATATTTTTTTATTCGTAGCGCTCGAAACGACTTTGGAGATCATTTTCATCCTAAACATACAACGGTTGGCGTTCAGTATGCATAGTTCGCTTCACGTTCCACATTGCCAAGATTGGCTAGTGAGAAAGCATGAGTCGTAAAACATGCAACCAAATCTTAATTTTACGGGCGGATTTGAACTGCAGGTTTTCTATCTTGATGCATCCGTGATGGCACGCGCCGGGGCTCTGATTTGCATGGTCCACTATAATTTCTGTCATAATAAACTATCAACTTCAACCTGTGCTATGGGGGTATGGGGATGTTGATTTGTTAATCCACGTGGTTGCCGTTTTTTCCGATGACAGAGTCCGACGGCGGACGTGACGAGCCTCCGGTGCGTCGTATTTTCGTGATGGAGACCATGAGAGGTCCGAATTTGGTGGTTCCATCATATCGGATGTTGGGTACCATTACAGCGACACGACGACGAGTCCCGCATGAGGTCCGAATTTAGTGGTTTCACTCTAGCGGATGGTGTGTACGATTACAGCAACACGACGACTAGTCCAGGGTGGAAACCGAGCCTTGTAGAGGGAGGTGGAGACTTGAACTCGTGGCCTTGTATGCTCTCCGGTTCCCAAGAGAAGAAGATTCAGAGAAAGAGAGATGAAAAGACAAATTGAAGCAGGCACGTGAAGAGAAAGTGGATTTTTCGCATAACCTGATCAGAGCAGACTTTGGGCCTTGTACTCTTCTTACTATCTAGCTGACCAGTGACCAGCGTGCACTCGAGCCGTTCAAACCATGGCATGCATGCAGTAAAACCAACGCGTGATCATTCCATGTGGTGGCCGTCCGGCAGCCACATGAGCCTCGCGACGTTCCGACGAAGCGGGAGCACCAGGTCGTAACCGGCGGTCGTGACTTGACCAGCGAGGCTGCACGTGCACCAGCAGCCGGCTGCGGTCAGTACGCCCTGACGTGGACTCGCGCGTACGGCACGGCACGCCCCAAAAGAGTCCACACGTGCGCCCATGTACGCCCCCGTCATTTCCGTGGAGGAGTACTACGGACCATACGGAGTGGAGTAGGACAGGAGAGACGCGCCGAGCCGCCAACGCGTTGCATTGCATGCATGGGGATTGGGAAGCGAGCCACACTAGTTCCGCACGGCACCCTCCTGGGTGGAGAGACCCAGAAGCTCCCTGAAACTTCTCGCGCGCAGCGGTCTATACAAATTGTGGCACGTGACGTGTAAATTTCCCTGAAACTGTTCCGAAGCTATTTTCATAAAAAAATCTACTCGGTGTCACTCTGAAATACAGTGTGTGGACGGAGAAAATCTCAAATGTTATTGGGCAGGCAGGCAGCATCCCTCTCCCGTTCTGCGATTTTTTTTTCAAAGGAACGACGATGAAAGATTTGTCATAATTTTTATTAGAAGAAAAGCAAACAGACACGAAAAACAAACAGAGCTGGTGTGAAGCAAAACAACTAGAGGCTTCACACCCAAAACCGACTCAGCTCCAAAGAGCATGAAAAAACCTAAGAAATATAGATGGAAAGCGACTGCTACAAGAAAACAACTAAACAAGGGGCATGCGCATGCGCAGGACATGAGAAACTCTTGTCGTTGCTGTTTGGCGGAGTTTGGACGTCACTTCTAATCAGGAGGACACTTCTACTACATTTATGGACATATATTGGAAAATTCTTCTATTCGTTTCTTCCATGTATTCCAAAAAAAATAGAGGACTAGTCCGCAAAAGCTCGATGGATTCGTTCCCACTAGCCATTGATGGAGGGCAAAAATGGCACTTGTAGGTCTTGTCTTCTTACACGAAAAACTCAGACGACTTACGTTGTAGTGAATAGGTTATTATTATTTGGAGCAGAATATGTAGTGAATTACTCATTTTTCTCCTCAATACTAAAAAGTAGTCCTCTTGATGATGAAAGGTGCTTCATTACATATTACCAATCCGATTCCCATTCCCCAGAAAGTTTTGGTGATCACCAAAACAAATCTTCCCCTCACCTATTCAAGGGTATGGAGTGTTTTAGTAATTTTCTGTAGCATTGGTTATTACAAAAACACAAAAATAACTATTGGTAGGGGAGAGATAAGATACATAAGTGATTGAGGATTGGTAATCCGTTGGAGATGCTCCTAAATGCTCTAAGAGCATCTCCAGCACATTACCCATTCTTCTCCCCCAGTACCTAAAAGTAGTCCTTTTGGCCATGAGAGGTGCTCTAGCCGATTTCCAATCCGACCCATTACCAAAAAAAGGTTTTGGTGATCACCAAAACAAACCTTCCTCTCATCTAAATGAAGAGAATTCATTCCTCTACCTTATTCAAGTTCAAGGGTACGCATGAGGTGTTTTGGTAATCTTCTGCAATATTGGTTACCAAAAACACAAGCTATTAGTATGGGACTATGGGAGAGGGAAGACATATTGGTGATTGGGGATTGGTAATCTGTCCGAGATGCTCTAAGCTACATATACTTATATATATAGATGTATATACATGCAGCATTCCAATATCACAACACCTGAGCAAGCCCACATTCAAATCAAAACCACAAAAGAGATCCGATCAGAAGGTAGCTAGCAAGGCGTGCCAAGGTATAGGTTACCATCATGGAACAAACAACATACAACCTTTTCATGTTCATGGCTCTCCTCTTCTTCCCACTCCTACTCCTCATCAAGCTCAGGAAACGTGCCGGCAATATTAACAATGGCGTGAAGCTGCCACCAAGCCCAACGCAGCTCCCGGTGATCGGCAGCCTGCACCACCTCGCCGGCAATCCTTTCGTGCACCGCGCCCTGGCCGACCTCGCACGCGAGCTTGACACGCCGCTCATGTACCTCAAGCTCGGCGAGGTCCCGGTCGTGGTGGCCACGTCACCCAACGCGGCGCACGAGATCATGCGCACCCACGACGTCACCTTCGCCACGCGGCCATGGAGCTCCACCATGAAGATCCTCATGGCCGACGGCTACGGCCTGGGCTTCGCGCCCTACGGCGACCACTGGCGTCAGCTCCGTAAGATCAGCGTCCTCGAGCTCCTCAGCGCTCGCCGCGTCCAGTCCTTCCGCCACGTCAGGGAGGAGGAGGCCGCCCGCCTCATCGCCGCCATCGCCGTGACGCCGGCCGGCGAGCCGGCGAACCTCAGCGAGCTCATCGCCGAGACGATCGCCGACTCGACGGTGCGCGCCCTGATCGGGGACAGGTTCGGAAGGAGGGAGGAGTTCTTGAAGACCATCGAGGAAGAGAGCAAGCTCACCTCGGGGTTTAACCTCACCGACCTGTTCCCATCGTCGTGGCTCGTGGGCCTCCTCAGCGACACGGCGAGGCGGTCGCACGCCATGCACCAGAAGAGCATGGAGCTCATGGAGCATGCCATCAAGCAGCACGAGGAGGCGAGGGCCATGATGGCGGCGAGCGGCAAGGTGGCCGAGGAGGGTGATCTCGTGGACGTTCTCTTGAGGATACAGAGGGAGGGTGGCATCAACGTGCCTCTCACAAACGGAACCATCAAAGCTCTCATCTTTGTACGTGCAAGCACCTTCAAGGATATATACCTTTGTTATTTGTTGTCTTCGTTCTGTTTTTTTTTATTTCAAAATTTTAATATTAACAAAATTCTTGATCTCAAATGTATATATATACTGCAGGATCTATTTGGCGCGGGAAGCAAGACAGCAGCGATAACACTCCAATGGGCCATGTCAGAGCTCATTAGACACCCCGAAATGATGAAGAAAGCACAAGACGAAGTAAGCAACATTCTTAACGGAAAGCCTAGAGTGACCGAGGATGACTTGGGAGAGATGAAGTACCTGAAGCTTGTCATCAAGGAGACATTGAGGCTGCACCCGGCTGCACCACTTCTTATCCCAAGAGAGGCAAGGGAGACATGCAAGGTCCTCAGGTACGACGTGCCAAAAGGGACCAGGGTGCTCGTGAACGCATGGGCAATTGGCAGGGATCCTAAGTATTGGGACGATGCCGAAGAGTTCAAGCCGGAGCGGTTCGAGTCTGGTGCAGTTGATTATAAGGGCATGAACTTTGAGTATATACCATTTGGCGCGGGGCGTAGGATCTGCCCAGGCATATTGTTTGCGCAGGCAAACATGGAGCTCGTACTCGCTTCGTTGTTGTATCATTTCGACTGGAAGGTGGAAGCTGGGTTAGAGCCAACCAAGCTGGACATGTCAGAGCAGATGGGCCTGACCATTAAAAGGAAGAACGACCTGCGTCCGTATCCCATTGTCCGAGTGCCGCCGTCCCAATTCATGCCCTAGCTGCTACGAGGGAAATATGGTGCTTTCGTTCCATTGTTACCACCAATCGAGATGGATGGTGGATTGCTATGCAGCTACCTACGAAGTATATGTGTATGTTTCTTATTTTTTTTTGGAGGAACTATGTGTATGTTTCATAGCTACATATCTAACATAATGGTAAAGTTATTTTCCCTCTGGGTGTGATCCCAATTATGGGGTATGTAATAAGTTGAATGTGTTGTGAGAAATAAAGAGCAAACATCATGTGTCTAGGATGCAAAAGAGACATGTGGTTAATAATGCAAGGAAAAATTCCACTTCCAAGAAGTAGCATAATACAGTAGTTTTTTTTAGCACTGGCAGAATACAGTAGTTGCTACCAAGGTAACAAATAGCGGTAGCTATCAGTTACCGCTACCACTATGAGGAAGCGGCTCCAAAAGTAATTGCGGATTGGAACTTAGCGGCCACTATATTGGCTGCTATTTGGGGTTAGCTGTTCGCAATTGCACTTTTAGCCCGCTATTGCAGGTTGGTGATCATATGATAATATTTATAGATTAATTTATAAATTACCAACCATGTAGGTGTTTACATATGCACTCTTTGAGTAGAAATAGATGCATATTTTTACTCGTAAGTTATATAGGTGTAGAATTTTATTTTATTTTAATAGGTTTTTGATAAGTTAAAAAGATCTATTTTATAGCATATATACTTAAAACAATGAGTGATCTTTACCTCCCACTATTGAAACTTAACGTATGCTATCTGCTACCCGCTACCACGGCACCAATCCGCTATCAACCCGCTATCTGTTATTTATTAACTTGGTTGCTACTACTACAAAATGAAGTGTCAGACTGCCGGTGCACCACTACTTGCTTGCTTATCCACATATGGATGGGGCGTCACCTATGGCTTGGTAGATGATCGACGTCGATGGTTGATTCAATACTCCATGTCAGCGGCCCATTTAGCACATGGAAATCGGCCTAGTTATGGCCTGGGTGTTGTTTTTATCTTTTTTGTTTTTCTTCTCTTTTATTTCCATATTCCTTCCTTTATGTTTTATTTTTTTTTACCTTTCTCTTGACTTTTATTTTCTTTTTCACTTTTTGTTTCTCTTTTTATTCCTATTTTCCTTAATTTCAATTCATCTTTTCCTTTCTATGCAATTTTTTTTTTCATTTTCTTATTGCTATAATTTGTTCTCCATGCGCAGTATTTTGTTCATCTATAATAATAATTTTTCAGAAATATTACTTCTCTGTAGGGATGTGGAGGAAGTTGAGGCGGTAGCTTGCCTCGATGCTGTTCAGTTGGCGGGAAGAAAGCCGGAGAAGAAAGTGGTTTTGGAGATGGATTGTGCGGTTCTGGTGGACAAATTAGGGTCCCGAGTGCTCGACCAGTCCGTGGTGGCGCCGTTGGTGCATGACATCAGGGAGGGAGGTGTTGAAAGATAGAGTTTGTTTAGATATTGATCAACTTGTAATTCAAGTGATACACGTGATAGGAGATATGGCCAGGAGGTTGTAGCTGTAGATAAGTTGTTGTAGTATATCTAGATTTGTTGTAACAAACTCAACCTCTTGGCCAAGTCATCCATCCACGTATCCTTCCTCTATGTAAGCCATGCCCGGGGCTATTCCAGAGCTCATCTAATCAACACGCATACGTTGAGCACCCAAGGTTGGGGCCGACGCTTCCATCAAAACTTTTAGCTTTACATGGTAATCAGAGCCTCTCCTCTACAACTCATCCATGGCGAGTTCTTCCTCGACGACGTTGCTTCTCCCTCTGCCGGTCACGGCGAAGCTCACCAAGAGCAACTTTGTTCTCTGGCAAGCACAAGTCTTGTCGGCCATCCGAGGTGCTCAACTCGAAGAGCTTCTCAATCCTGATGCGGCCATCCCAGCCAAGGAGATCACCGCACAAGTTGCTGACAAAACTGTCACGCAGCCCAACCCGGAGTATGTCTCCTGGGTTGCCAAGGATCAGCAGGTTCTCAGCTACCTGCTGACCTCAATGACGCGAGAAGTCATGTCGCAGGTGGCGACACACAAGACGGCGGGTGCCGTATGGACTGCTGTTGGGGTGATATTCTCATCCCAAACCAAAGCGCGTACGATGAACACTCTCATCGCGCTTGCCACGACCCAGAAGGGCAACTCTACCATGGCGGAGTACCTCTCCAAGATGCGGGCTCTCGCCGATGACACCGCTGCTGCAGGAAAACCCCATCGACAACGAGCTCTTCATCTGCCACGTCTTCACCGGGCTGGACTCTGAATACAACCCCATCGTGACTGCTGTTCTGGCGCGTCAAGATCCAATCACCCTCGATGAGTTTTACTCACAATTTCTCTCCTTTGAGATGCGTTTGGAGTTGCAGGGCCATCAGCCAACATGGCATCTCATGGTCGTGGTCGCGGAAACTTTCGTGGCCGTGGCCGTGGACAGCCTCAGGGACAAGGACGCGATGGAGGTGGAGGCCGGGGACGCAGCAACAATACCAACAATCGCTCCAGCAACAACAACTCCCGCGGCAACAACACCTACAACCGCCGCAATGGCGACAGATGCCAAGTCTGCGGTCGTGGAAATCACACGGCCCTAGACTGCTGGTATCGTTTTGATAAGGATTATGTGCCCACCGAGAAGAGTGCATCCACAGCGGTGAACTCTTTTGGTGTGGATACAAACTGGTACACGGATACAGGTGCTACCGATCATGTCACTGGTGATCTTAATAGGCTGGTGATCCACGACAAGTACAACGGCAACGACCAGATCAAAACAGCAAGTGGTTCAGGTATGGACATCAAGCACATTGGTTATGCTACTGTTCCTACCCCTAGCAGATCTATTCATCTGAATAATGTCCTGCATGGTCCTAAAGCTGCTAAGAATTTAGTTTCTGTTTATCGCCTTGCTACCAATAATAATGGCTATCTTGAGTTTCATCCAAATTCTTTTTTATAAAGGATCAGGCTACGAAGAAAACCCTTCTGCGAGGCAAGTGTGAGGGTGGCCTCTATCCTGTTCCTTCCGAGTTCAAGAGCCATGCATTGAGTTCAATAAAGTTGACCATCACAAGATGGCACAGTCGGCTAGGACATCCTTCGTTTCCTATTGTTCAAAAGATTGTTAGTAGCTTTAATCTTCCTTGTTCCATTAGTGAGAATAAAGACTCCGTCTGTGACGCCTGTCAACAGGCAAAGAGTCATCAGTTACCCTATTCTAGCTCTTCTAGTCGGTCTAGGGCTCCTTTAGAATTAGTCTTCTCCAGCTCTTGACTCATTTGGAAGGAAACAATTTTATGTCAGCTTTATTGATGATTTTAGTAAATACTCATGGATCTATCTCTTACGTCATAAATCTGAAGTTTTTCAAAAATTCCATGATTTTCAAAATCTTGTTGAAAGACAATTTAATCGCAAGATTTTGTACATCCAATCTGATTGGGGTGGCGAATATGAAAGGCTTAGTTCCTTTTTTACTAAAATTGGCATTGCACACCGAGTGTCTTGTCCTCATGCACATCAACAAAACGGATCCGCAGAGCGCAAGCATCGCCATATTGTTGAAGTAGGTTTGTCACTACTTGCGCATGCTTCCATGCCCCTCAAATTCTGGGATGAAGCTTTTGTTTCAGCCACTTATCTGATAAATCGAACTCCTAGTCGAGTTCTTGACTATCGCACACCTTTAGAAGTCCTGTTTGATAGCAAACCGGATTATAACTTCCTTCGTGTTTTTGGATGTGCATATTGGCCCAACCTACGGCCTTTCAACTCTAGAAAACTTCAGTTTCGATCAAAACAGTGTGCTTTCCTAGGATATAGCCCACTTCATAAAGGATATAAATGCCTTGATATTTCTACGGGCCGAATCTATATCTCCCGTGATGTTGTCTTTGATGAGAATATATTTCCATTTGCTGCTCTACATTCAAATGCAGGAGGTCAGTTCTCCTCTAAACATCTTCTTCTTCCTCAAAATTCAGGGGTTAGAACATTGCATAATCATACTGCTGATGCTCCTACTAACCCTGTCTGTTCTACAGAAGCTTCAGAAAAAAATTTGGAACAAGTTCATGCAGGTTTTGTGCCAACCGGAGGTGATTTCATGCACAGCACTGCTAGTGCGATTCCCGAGGATGATCCTCCTGCTCCTTTGCCTGATAACGCCGGCAGATCCGACTCGGGATCGCCGCCTCCGACCGCACCTGTTTCAGCAGCCAGCGGCGAAGCATCTGCCCACTAGCAGCCATTTGCCGCGCGTCCACGGTCGGCGGAGGCCCCGACATCTGCGCTCCCTGGTCAGTCCATGCAGAGGCACGAATCTGTCTTGCACTCGGCGCCTGGATCGTCTGCACACAACGTCGTTGAAGCAACGGCGGCCACTGGATCTGCTGCGCCAGCATCTGGATCCTCTGCACCAACGAGTTCTGCTTCTTCTGATGAACCGCCAGCACCAGCGCCAGAACCTCGGCCTCAGACCCGTGCACGGTCTGGTATTCATAAGCCCAAGAAATACACTGATGCGACTGTCAGGTATGGACTTTTGGCTTCCAATGGTGAGCCTAGTAATTTATCTGAAGCTCTTAGCAATGTTAATTGGAAACAAGCTATGGATTGTGAATATTCCGCCTTGCTTAAAAATCGAACATGGCATCTTGTTCCACCTAAGTCAGGGGTAAATGTTATAGATTGCAAATGGGTGTATAAGATTAAAAGAAAACCAGATGGTACTATTGATAGGTATAAAGCTTGATTAGTTGCTAAAGGCTTTAAACAACGATATGGGATAGATTATGAAGACACTTTTAGTCCTGTTGTTAAAGCTGCAACTATAGACTTGTTTTGTCTATTGCTACGTCTCGAGGTTGGAGTCTTCGCCAGCTGGATGTACAGAACGCGTTTCTTCATGGTGTTCTAGAGGAGGATGTCTACATGCGTCAGCCACCTGGGTATGAGAATAAGCAAACACCACAGTATCTGTGCAAGCTAGATAAAGCTCTATATGGTCTTAAACAGGCACCAAGGGCTTGGTATGCTAAGCCAAGTGAGAAGCTTCAATGTCTTGGATTTCGTCCTTCCAAAGCTGATATCTCACTTTTCTATTTTAACAAAGATGGTATAACTATATTTCTTCTCATCTATGTTGATGATATCATAGTGGCTAGCTCATCTCAGGAAGCAACAACAGCACTCCTTTGGAATTTGAAGGAAGACTTTGCGCTCAAAGATTTGGGAGATATACATTACTTTCTTGGCATAGAGGTAAAGAAAATTAATGGCGGTATCCTCATGACTCAAGAAAAGTATGCAACTGATCTACTTAAGAGAGTAAATATGACAACTTGCAAACCAGTTAGTACCCCACTTTCTACCTCAAAAAAGTTGTCTGCTTTCGAAGGAGACTTGTTGGGGTCTGAAGATATAACAAGGTACAGAAGTATTATGGGAGCTTTATAATATTTGACATTAACAAGACCTGATATTTCATTCTCGGTAAATAAGATTTGTCAATACTTGCATGCTCCTACTACCCTGCATTGGTCTGCTGTTAAAAGAATACTCCGGTACATCAGAGGCACTCTTGATTTTGGCTTGAAAATCAGGAAATCATGCTCTATGTTGGTTAGTGCTTTCTCTGATGCGGATTGGGTAGGTTGTCGTGATGATCAAAGATCAACTGGGGGATTTGCTGTGTTTCTTGGTCCAAATTTAATATCATGGTGTGTAAAGAAGCAGGCTACTGTGTCAAGATCAAGCACAGAAGGTGAGTATAAAGCCGTAGCAAATGCAACGACAGAAATAATGTGGCTGCAATCTCTGCTTAAGGAACTTGGAGTAAAAGTACCCTCGGCTGCACGATTGTGGTGTGATAATCTTGGTGCAAAATATTTATCTTCTAATCCAGTGTTTCATGTAAGGACAAAACATATCGAAGTGGATTATCATTTTGTTAGAGAAAGGGTTGCACGGCAACTATTGAAGATTGATTTTATTTCTACAGATGATCAGGTGGCAGACGGCTTTACGAAGTCTCTGGGCACAATGAAGACTGAAGCATTCCGACGTAATCTCAACCTAGAAAGGTTTCGATTGAGGGGAAGTGTTGAAAGATAGAGTTTGTTTAGATATTGGTCAACTTGTAATTCAAGTGATACACGTGATAGGAGATACGGCCAGGAGGTTGTAGCTGTAGATAAGTTGTTGTAGCATATCTTGATTTGTTGTAACAAACTCAACCTCTTGGCCAAGTCATCCATCCACGTATCCTTCCTCTATGTAAGCCACGCCCGGGGCTATTCCGGAGCTCATCAAATCAACACGCATACGTTGAGCACCCAAGGTTGGGGCCGACGCTTCCATCAAAACTTTTAGCTTTACAGGAGGGAGTCAACTACATGATTTCCAGGTAGTTAAGTGTTTGAGAGAGCAAGATAATGTTGCACATGAACTTGCTCAATTAGCGATTAGGTTGGGTCACAGTCATGTGTCTTTTTCTTTTATACCTGGCTGCGTCTAGGATTTAGTTCTCTCCGAAAGAATTGTAATGGGTGTTAACGCAGCGTGATTAATAAAGCTCTCTCTTTTCAAATTAAAAAATGTACACAATGAGTATGCGTTTGTATCAATTGTGGTGATGCAGACAAGTTTTTTTCGTTTTTCTCATAGGAGATTATAGCCTGGTACTAAAGCCCATTTTTCCTTTGGTGCATGTAAAATTTCAGCTAAGTAGATCATCTCAGACAGATCTACACCGTTTTTATTCATTAGACTTTGTCACTTTGACCATCAAAGCCAAGTATATAAACGATGTGTTCGTTGATCCGGTTTAGTTTTGTGATCCATACTAGCGGAACATATACAATCACGGGCTACAATGAGTGGTTCTCAGTTTCTCACCTCCGCCATCTCGTGGCCGATCGCGGACAAACTTTCAGTACCTTTCTTGGATCGATTTAGTAGTTTAAAATAATCACATGGTCTGTCCTCTTTCTTATTGGTCTTCCATTCCAATCTATGGCTAGATTGATCATGCCATAAATGCAAGGTTGATGTTCAATTGCTGTCACAGACGTCTCGTCAAGAACATGCGCGTGTTCAACGAGTTTGGCGCGCGTGCTTTAAATATTCAAGGTAGGTGTGTATCTTCCGTTGTAAAATACTAATCTTATCAGTCCCACAGTAAGCTTTTGGACCGACTTATGGGCCAATTTAGATTCTGTTTGGATTCCACCTAACTAAAGTTTAGCGGCTAAAGTTTAGTTGATGGCTTGTTTAGATCCCCAATTAAAATTCTGCTTTGTTTCTTACCTACCATCCAGCTAAAATTTAGCTATTACTAAAGCATCTAAAGGTTAGCTAGTGGGATCCAAATAGGGGCTTATAGACTTAAGGCTTCTGCAATTAGGGGTAGCCTTTCTATATGCCCTCCATTGATTGAACACCTTTTAAGCCTGAACATATCTCAAGATTGACGTAATAATAAGCATAGACATGTCACTATTGGGCACTTCACTTACCACAATACATTTAGAAAAATACGAGTACTCGTATGGAATTGAGGACTCGAACCTAGATAGATAGATTCCACAATAACAAACTTATTCCTCTGTCCTAGCCAAACTTTATTTAAATCATAAATGAGTATTCTAACTATCAATGAAATAAAAGAACCAATTTGCATAGGTCCTACCTATTTTTAAATATATAAAAGAATGTATGTACAGTTTACAAGGCCATAGACCCAAGAGAAATGAGAAATTTTATAGGACATTACTCAACCAAATCTTGAGAATTTCTTCTACAAAGCAATTTCTCCAATGAGCGGAAGATTAGTATCCACCGTAAAAAATAATGTTGTTCCTATGAGTCCATAATTTTCGAGTCGCAGCAATAATGACCTCTTTGAAAATAGCTGACCCCCTCGGTAACATGATCTGAGACTCCAAAGAAGTGTCTCAATGAATAAAAACAACTAACTTTTTTGACAGTATAAAGAATAGCTTTTTTTACTAAAAGGGACATTTAAAGAATAAGAGAATAATGTCTTCCTCCAAAAGTTTCAACACAGATCAGAGCACGCAAAGAGATATATACTAGGATGCACGTGTTTTTCTCCGATGTTGATCTTTGGACAGATGGAGTACAAATAATCCAATCCCCGTAGGATCATATCGGAGCACGTCTATATAAACAAGTCCAATTAGCCCCATATTGCTCACAACATAGCAACCACGGCAGAGAACTAGCATTGTACACTGAACACTGCACCATGGAACTCATCACTAGCCAGGCCTTGCTCGACTCCCAAGTAAACCTGTGGCAAAACATCTTCGCCTTCGTCAAGTCCATGGCACTCAAATCTGCCGTAGACCTCAGCATCGCCGACACCATCCAACACCACGGCGGCGGCGCCACCCTCTCCCAGATAGCCAACAAAGCCATGGTCCCTCCCTCCAAGACCCTGCTTGAGCCGCCTCATGCGCACGCTCACGAGCGCCGGTGTCTTCAGCACCCAGCAGCAGCCGGCATCGAGCTGCGACGGTGTCCTCGTGGGCTCACGTAACCTGTCCACCATCTCCTCCATGGTGCTCCACCCGGCCATGGTCTGCTCACTGTTTGAGCTTTCAGGGTGGTTACAGAGTGAGCTGCCTGAGCCAGGCATGTTCAAGCTGAGGAATGGCCATGGCATGTTTGATGTAGCTGATGGTGACCCGGCCTTCGACGTGCTCATCAACAATGGGATGGCCTCCGACACGGAGTTCATCATTGATATTGCCATCAAGGAGCATGGGGAGGTTTTGTTCCAGGGGGTAAGCTCATTGATCGATGTCGCAGGGGGCTTTGGTGCAGCGGCCCATGCCATCTCCAAGGCTTTCCCTCATGTGAGATGTAGTGTGCTGGACCTTGCACACGTTGTTGACAAGGCTCCGGGCGATACCGACGTGAAGTATATCGCCGGCGACATGTTTGAGAGCATTCCACCGGCAAACGTGATATTCCTCAAGGTATGTGTCGTGGCACCAGAAAAAATAAAGCTCCATCTTAAAGTGATATTGTAATTTCCTCAAGAAAAGGTGGCATTGGTCTCAATGAACCTTGAAACATAAGAGATTTCAAGCTTAAATATATACTCAATTTGATTCAAAATATATGGTGTTTAGGACATCTACACGGCCGCAAGGTGAATCTTGGACCAATAATTTCTATGAAAATATACCATTTTAGAAAAAAATATTTTTAAAATAATTTTCGTAGTGAATTACTAACATAAATCGTCAACAATGTAATTTTTTTTGTGCATTTATGTAACGTTTATCGGTTAGTAAAAGGATGAACCAATAAAACAATTATCTATAGATATGTGAGGGACCAGTTTACCATTTTTTTTATATAAAACAATTGGTATAACTTCCACTAACTCTATGCGTCTAAGAGAATAAATTTATCTAATTTTGGTTTTCTCTCCCAGTGGATCCTGCATGACTGGGGCGATGAAGAGTGTGTCAAAATATTGAAGAACTGCAAGAAAGCTATTCCTCCAAGAGAAAAGGGAGGAAAGGTGGTAATCATAGATATTGTGGTTGGGGTAGGAGGGTCAGATTCGGACAGACAGATGCAGGTCGTCTTCGATCTCTTCATGATGGTCATCAATGGCACTGAGAGAGATGAGAACCAGTGGAAGAAGATCTTCTTCCAAGCAGGATTCAGTGACTACAAGATAACACCAGTTCTGGGCTTTCGATCAATCATCGAGCTCTACCCATGACGTCTGGTGTATATATTAGCGTGTGTTTTCCTCACGTACCATGCCGAATTGGAGCTTGCCTGGGGTGGAATAAGATTAGTGTCACTGTGTCGGCACACATAGGTGTTAATCCTGCCCATGTATGTATGCCTCTCTGGCTGTTTGTACACTATGCATGCATCTATTTGTTCGTGTAGTTGTGTGTAATCCGTGTTTCCCTTGATCGTGCGAAGTTATCGATTATTGTATTACAAGATAAATATATGTTTCCAAAAAATGAATGTGTAGCTACCACATAGATATGTGTATTGAACAGCATCTCTTCCAGATTTTGGAAGCTGAATGTTGGGTGCAGCTATATATATGCAGCATATCCATTGGATCAAGAGTCTACCAAATCAAATGTACACGTATCGGCAGCTCATCGCACGTACAAATGAAGATGCAATTTCACAGACGACTGATATGCCAGCACAAGAAAAGGAAAAAAAAAAGCGTGAAAAATTTGCACCCGGCAGCCGCAGCCTTGCAATTCGAGTCAATGCCATGTGTTACATGAGATGATCCTCGGCCGACCGCAAATTAAAGCCACGATGTTCACAGAAAAACGTCCAACTCCAACATACGAAATGTGTCATGAACACCACTCACGATGTAACGCCAACGCCCACACACCTCTAGTCAAAAGCAATCGAAGTAGTCGCCACCGGTGATGCGGTTGAGCTATAGTTGGCCATATGGCCCGACACGGCACGGTGGGCGGCCCACCGGCATGCGACCCACCTGGCCCGACCCCCGGCGTATATAAGCATGGGCGCCGGCCGGCCATCCCCAAACCCTAGCCATTCCCTTCCCCCTCGCCTCGCAGCCTCCGATCGCTCGCCTCGGCTCCTCTTCTCACCGTCGACCATCAGATCTACGCCCTCATCCACCTCCTTCCCTCTTCTGGCCGATGGATCTACGCCGTCGTACACTCCGACCGAAACCCTAGCCACCTTTGGCTTGAGGATTTGGTCGTGCTACCGCCGGATCCACGTCGGAGGTCACCTCGTCGGCACTTCTGGGTGCCGGATCTACGCCGTCGCCGACTTCGTCCGAAATCCTAGCCATTTCTTGCCTTTTTAACTTGTTCTTGTTCTGTTTCACTTGATCTTCTTGGAGTGTTTCCACTTGATCAGCTCAGACTTTAATATTTGAACTTCTTTCTTGATCTATTCTGTGATTTGTGTGTTTTCTTTGTTATTGTGATTTTGTGATTGCAATTATGAGATATATATTCCTGATGTGAAGAGCTCTTGAATAAGCTGTTGCATGATGCCTGGGCCGCGGGCTGGCACAACACGCTGGGTCGTCAACGTGCTGCGGGCTGGCCCGGCCCGGCAAAAGGTCTTTGAACCGTGCCTTTGCTCCTTCCGCGGCACGTAGTGGCGCCAGGTATGGCACGAAATAGGTTCGTGCCTCATCGTGATGGGCCGCTTCGTGCCGGGCCAGCGTCGGGCTCGTGCTGTGTCGGGCCGGACCGTCCATTTGGCCATCTATAGGTCGAGCGTTACCGGAGTCCCTTCGCGAAGGATGCGCCTTCGGGGAAAAAGGGACGCCGAGCGGGAGGTGGGCGGGTACATCGACGGTTCATACAACAACAACAAAAAAATACTCGTTGTAGACACAGCCACACATGTTCCGGAAAAACAAAACAAAACTCATTATTGGCGTACGTCAGTTGTTACACTAAGACTACATCACATTTATATAACTAGGCAATTTGGCAAATTGTCGCTCTATCTCACACATCAGTCATCACAAAAAGGAGGAAATTAAAAGAGGTGGTAGGGTACTAGCATGGCGCTCACCCCGACCACTGGGCAGCAAGCAGGCCTTGCTCGACCTCTGGCACAGGGGCGCCGCCACCCTGTCTCAGATCGCCTCCAAGGTCGCGGTCCACCCGGCAAGTCCCGTGCCTGTGCTGCCGACAGAATAGTGACTCTGACATGTTGTAAATTGTAATCGAAGCAAGATTTATGGTACCAAATAGATATAATAGTAAAATATATTTAATAAATAAATAAAGAGTTATTTTATAGAGCTCTTTTACAATGATTGGCAAGTACCATGGTACTACCACGATATAGAATCCAATGGTAGGAAAAATGTCTAGTACCTAAAAGTACCCATCCAAAAGTACCAAAAAGTACCAAAATTGTGGGACCAAGTACCGGATAAATGGGTCCACCTAATTATTTTATTTTATTTTTAAATTAAAAAGAAAGGGTAATATACGTCTTTTTCCGCAGATGTGGGGAGGAGGCGGCGGGAAAAAATTATCATGATATGTTGTGGGAGGGTATATTCTAATCAGGGTATATGAAAGTACTAATATACCCTTATTATTATTTATTTATTTTTCAAAATTCTAGTTAAAAGTACCGGTAAGTACCAGGAAAAGTACTTAAAGTACCTGCAAGTACCTGGTAGTACCAACTGGTACTTGCCAATCATTGTAAAAAAGCTCTATTTTATAATGATTGGCAAATACTTATTTGCTATCATAAATGCTAGCATTTTGTTATGTAAATTTTATTATGGTTTGACTCTTTTAAAATGTTAGAATGATTTGCAATTTGGAAACGATGAAGTAGTGCATAATAATTCAAAGAATAAACAAATACAGGAGACCAGTCACATTTCATGAAACACTAACTCACTAAGCTTTCCGAGAATCATATGGGAATTGGGAAAGGAGCCGTCGTATGTTAGCGCGTGTGAAAGAATTGAGCTCGTGTACCTCGAGCTGAAAGCGATCGATAGAGCTTTGCTCAGTCAGACTCCGAATGGCTTCGTTAGGCCGGCTCTGCTCTACTGGATGTTCCTTTCTGTTGGGATAAAATCTCATGCTATGTGTTTTTCTCTGTTTTGCCTTGCAGGCTGCCGGAAGTGCACCTGTTAACCCGCTCTAGTGTAGTTTGTTTCTGTTGGTCAGTTGTGCGGTCATCCCTCAGTGAGGCAGCCCCTGGCGTAGCTTCTAAGGCCTTAGATTATCTGGGAGGTTAGTGCCAAGCTACTGAACTCTGTTAGAACCTCTGTAATTTCGTTGCTTCTTCAGTAATGAAATTCGGGCGAGGCCCCTCATGGAAAAAGAGCTTTGCTCAGTCCTTCGCCGTCGTCGCCGATCCGGTCGCCGCCGGCTACATACATATACGCAGAACGCAGCGATTGGGACAAGGTCACCCGTATCAAGCTAACGAATATATACATGGATTATTTTGTTGCCAAAGAATATATATAGAAGTTTCTGTCGGAAAATTTTAAATTTGCAAGGACGGAGGGATGAATCTGTCACTGAAACAAACTAATATTTTATTTTAGAAAACCGAATTGCTAATTATGTGGATTAGCAGAATGAAGCGGACCAGCCCAGATCAGCAGCCTAGCAGATTATTACAGTAGCAGTGAGGGATGTGGGAATTCAGCCCAATAAGCTTAAGGCCTGCCGGATGCGTGGGCCCATATATTGTTCACCATTTTTCCTTTTTAATCTATTTTTTTTATCACAGAAACGAGCGTTCCCATCGAACACAAACTCTGGCATATCCCCGGAGACCAAATGATATGCAAATTCTGGTACATCGTCCGTAAACATACAAGAACTAGACCCCTCCATATATACATGCACCATATGCAACTAAACAGTACATGTTCTAGTACTGCAAACAGAGACTACAAAGTTGTTGAACTCATGTCCCGATAAGTATTTAATTTGCATGAATAAATTTCCATAGGGGCTTTTGTCCCTGCTAGCTGATCTGATTGCTTCCCTGAGGACCACTGCATCAGTCTCTGGGATAATGTAGTTCATGCCTAATTGTGCAGCACGTTCAATGCTCCGCAGCACTCATTTTTTTCATATCAAATAGGGGTCCAAAGTGAGAAATAGCGAATTCTATTGTTAGGTGCAAAAAACGAACGGTAAGTCCAAACATGCTGGACTCATCACTTTGCTATCTCGGCCGCTGTTTCAAGCACTACAAACGTCATTTATTACGTTGGCCGTGCATATGTATAGAGTATTTTTTTTACAGCACCTCCTCGGTGCGGCCTTCGGGAGGTCAGGTGCGGGTCCGGGCTACGAGGCTGTATATATATATATGGGCTCTGACTTCCCGTTCCTCGGGCGCTTTGAGGCTGGGCAGCTGGAGATGGCGGCTACCGGCGTCGACGTCGAGCAGCCGGGGATGGTAGCTGCCGGCGATGGCGTCGGGCAGCCGGAGATGGCGGCTTCCGGCTACAGCCATGGCGACGCCAGCTTCGTTCAGACATGCCTCAACGGCCTCAACGCCTTGTCAGGTGAGCTACTTGCTTTCATCTTCCCTCAATATAATTATCTCTTGAATCGCTCCATGCCTTCTCGATTTGACGTCACCGCCGGTGCACGCCGTCGCCGGGGACGATGACCAGGTGTTGGGCTGCTGTCGGTGCCCTTTGCGCTCTCGGAAGGTGGTTGGGTGAGCCTTGCGCTGCTCGCCGCCGTGGCCGGCGTCTGCTGGTACACCGGCATCCTCCTCAAGCGATGCATGTCCGCGGACCCCACCGTCCGTACGTTCGCCGACATCGGCGATCGTGCCTTCGGCCGCCGCGGCCGCGTCATCGTCGCCGGCTTCTTCCACGCCGAGCTCTTCCTCATCGCCATCGGCTTCCTCATCGTCGACGGCGACAACCTCGACAAGCTCTTCCCGGGCGTCCACGTCAGCGTCGGCCACGTCACCCTCGCCGGGAAGAAGCTCTTCGTGGTCCTCGTCGCGCTGGCGGTCACGCCCACCACGTGGCTCCGCAGCCTCGGCTTGCTTGCCTACGTGTCCGCCACGGGCGTGTTCGCGTCGGTGCTCATCGTCCTCAGCGTGCTCTGGGCCGCCGCCGTCGACGGCGTGGGATTCTCTGCGCCGGGGGCGACGGCGGTGCGGCCCGTCACTAAGCTCCCTACGGCTCTTGGGCTCTTCACCTTCTGCTTGTGTGGCCACGCCGTTTTTCCCACGCTCTACACATCCATGAAGGAAAAGCGGCGATTCCCAAAGGTATTATCATCGATAATTCCGTAGCATATTCATGCCCTGTCACCATCGCAATGAAAGATCTCATTGGATTTCCCCTTCGATCTAAAAATATCTCTGAAAAATATGAATTTCATCGGTCAACCTTATCCAAATCTTCACTTCACAAACTAAACGCAGATGCTGGCGATATGTTTCGTGCTATGCACGATCAACTACGGGTCCATGGCCGTGCTCGGCTACCTCATGTACGGCGCCGGCGTGCAGTCGCAGGTGACGCTCAACCTCCCGGCGGGACGTGTCAGCTCCAAGATCGCCATCGTGACGACGATCGTGAGCCCGCTGTCAAAGTACGCGCTGGTGGTGACGCCCATCGCGACGGCCATCGAGGAGAGGATCCTCCGCCGCGGCGGCGCCGGAGGCCGCTCCGGCGCGGCCGCGGTGATGCCCATCGAGACGGCCGTCGAGGAGGGGATCCTCCGCGACGGCGCCGCCGGCTCCGGCGTGGCGACGCCCATCCCCAGGAACCTCCGCGGCGGCTTCGCCGTGTCGGTGGCGGTGAGGACGCTGCTGGTGCTGAGCACGGTGGTGGTGGCGCTCGCCGTGCCATACTTCGGCTACCTGATGGCGCTGGTGGGGTCGCTGCTCAGCGTGGGCGCATGCGTGATGCTCCCCTGCGTCTGCTACCTCAGGGTGTTCAGGCCGCCGGCACGCGCGGCGGAGACCGTGGTGATCGTGGCCATCCTCGTGCTGAGCTCGGTGCTGTTGGTCACCGGGACGTACTCGTCGATCGTGCAGATTGTCCACGAGCTGAGAGCCCGACATTGACGACCATGATCCGGAGCAGTGCTGCACGTGCAGTGAGGTCACTGACACGTGGGCCTAGAGCTTGGTGGGGCCACACTAAGTGACCTCCAGTACACTCAGTGTCCGACTGTGATGGCAATCCTAAAAGTTTTGGGCAGAGTCCATGTAAACCCAGTGGCCGGCGCAATGGCTTTTATGTTAAGCATAATCGATCCATGGTGTGTGAAGCCCGATCCGGCGACTCCGGCAACATGTAACACAGCTTTAGTGTTGTGTTGATTTGGGGGAGAAAAATAAGCAAATGCAACTACAATCGATAAGCATAGTGTTGAGTTCCATTTGTAGGCCTGAAGAAAAAAAATTAAGAAACTGAGAATTCTTTTCTCACAGTATCTCTTTTCTCCATCCTCCCGAAAAAAAAAACACAGATAGGCGCTACTGGCGTGCGGAAGAACATAGTTTGTAGAGTTCTAGTACCGATTGCATCTTCATGGCTCTACCCCACCACCAACTCTTCTCGTGTCCCTAACTCATGATTCTCACGATGTAAATTTCTTTCGCTCATTCCCCCATGTAGTCATACCCGTCTACTAATATTCTTAATTTTTCTCTGCCCTCCGGGAGCTTTTGCTACTCCACTCCGGTGACCTTGCTCCACTCTTCTTGAGCCATGGTCCTGCGCCTCATTTTCTTCGGTTGCTGCCACAGCTAACTTGGATGACAGGAGGGATAATGTAGATGGACCTAAGATCTGCATATTGGGGAACCCGATCCAACGAGGTAACTTTTGATTTGATCGAGAAAAGAGAGCTCGTTCCACAGGTACAATTGTCTCTGTGTCCTAGTTTGGTTATTTATTTTTTTTAATTTCTTGTTTGGATTTTGGCATGGTCTATAATCATGAGATCATCTACCTACATGCGAGGGAAGGGACTGTGGGTAACTCAGACTGATTTTTTTTTTTATCATAGTGGTCGAACCGAGTTTGGAGGTCGATCTGACACACAAAATGGTTAGTGTTCATGTTATGCACGGTTTACTTTTCATGTCCCACGTCACCAAGATCGGCTGCTGAGGAAGCTTGAGTCACAAAATATGCAACCAAATCTTAATTGCTTTTGTAGTAGACTTTGATTTATGCGGCCGACTTGAACTGCAGGTTTTCGATCCTGATGCATCTATGATGACGCGTGGTGGGACTATGATTTGCACCGAACAATTTGAATTGCGATTGTTACCAAGTGAGATCGCAGTTACCTACTACAAAGTATGTGTATGTTTCATAGTTATACTCCTACAATAAAGGCAACGTATCCTATGAAAACCAACCTCCCGTGAAAACTATGGAAACTTCAATCTTAACCACACGATGTTGATCCAAGGGCATGCCCATAGGAGGTGGGAGGGGTAATTTCCAAAAGTGTCAATACAAATCACACCTCCGACCTCCCCCGAGCTTTATAAATCACACTTCCCACATCCCCTGAACGTGCCTTTCGATCAACATCATATGACCTAGATTGAAGTTTTCATAGTTTCCATGAAAGTTTTGTTTCCACATATGTCCCCTACAATAAAAGGGTTTTCCCTCTAGACTTGTCATCCCAATTATGGTGTAGTTCCTCTGTTTGAAAATGTAGGTTGTTTGACTTTTGTGACCCCAAGTTTGATAGTTTGTTTTATCCAAAAAATTATGTTTATGTGAACTAACTTTTTTTATGTTATAGTTTGTTTTATTAATCAAATTTCTTTCGAGAATAACTTAAATTTATTATGTTTGCACTTATTTTTTAATAAGACGGGTGATCAAAGTGAGGTAAAAAAGTCAAACGATCTACAATTTGAAACATATATAGTATGTAACAGTTGAATGTTGTGAGAAATAAGAGAAAACATGCATGTGTCTAGTATGTCAAATAAAGGAAGGGATGGAGTATATATACTATTGGTGCATATGTCTCAATAAATCTGTAGGAAATGTTGCCTAGGAGAAAAATCAGTGAATCGGCCTTTGTTGTAAAATATTTTGAATCAACGACAAATCTCGAAACAAAAAGGATGGATAATCACTAAAATACGCCAAGTCAAAAAATCCACACCGTATAAACTTGTAGGTGTTCAAACACACATTCTTAATTCACCTGATGACTTTTCTTCGTCCATTTTGGTTGCTTACCACGGCCTTGGTCACGCCGACGCGACACCGTACCATGCATGCAGGCACACACGCACACACCATCTGTTTCATAGGAGAAAAAAAGGCCGTCTGTTTTGGCAGTATCCATATGACCGAGCAATATATAATCATGCACATGCATAGCCTGCCGGCTGCCGGAAGCCTCACTTGGAGTCTGATTGTTTGCCGTGTGCGTTGCCGAGTTACATACAGCAAATAGCACGACAAAGATGATAACTAAAAACAACTTTGTCGAGTGTTTTCGGTCGAACACTCAATAAATCTTTTGGCGTTTGCTAATTGACACTAGGAAAAAGAATTGCCGTGGACAAAAACGAACCCAAATTAAAAAATATACTATGAAAACCTATTTAATGAAGAAACTAATTATACATATTTGATACCAAACACATAGTACTTTATTATATAAAGTTAATTAAATTTAAGATGTTTTGACTCTTACAAAATTAGAATACCTTATGATTTGAGGCTGAAGGAGTATCCGCAAACTCACGTTATTGTTTGACCTCAAGAAATCCACGGCGCACGAATAGAAACATATTGCACATTCAACACAGTATATTTATGTATGGTGTAAGAAATTAGTAAGGTGCTTGCTTATCCACATACGGACGGGGCGTCACCCACATGGCACATGCGGTATATCTTTTTTATACAGTGACGGCTACCACATGCGGTGTCTTTTTTATACAGTGGCGGCTAAATCCTGCTGCTTGACTGCTTCGTTCAAGAAGATCGTCTTCCGCTCTTACTCGTCTGCCACGATGACGTCACAAAACATGATGAAGAATATAAATATATATCTCGAAGATACGGCTGACATGTATATATGTCGATATTAGCTTGGAGTCAGTCCGTCCTTCTCCAGCCTAAGACCAAGATAATATTGTTTTCTTATAGTTCCCCATTGTTCTTCGATGTCTTGAGGGACTTTTCGTCTCCCCAATTAGCACGAAGTCACTAAGGGTGAGTTTAGTTTAGAAAAAAAACACTGTAGATAAAAAAAAATATAGGTCATGTTGGGAAGCGTGTTCTGTAAGTAAAACACTATAGGTCGTGCTGGGAAACGTGTTCTGTGAGTGGGAGGAATATGATGAATAGAGAAAAGTTAGATGAATAATATTTCTTTAGAGAAGTTGGATGACCTAAACGCACCCTAAGGTCAGTCTCAGTACACAAAGTTCCAGTGAAACAAACATGGCTAGATCATTGCCGTGGGCTGGATACATTGAAGCAAGTATGAATTGCATCATTACTTAGCTTGCCAGTCAATCTGGAAATTTTGGAAGGATTTGAACTAATTATTTCTGCTACTTAGCCTGTGCTGTTTGCTGCTGCAGCCGCCGCAGCCAAGAGAGCCGAACGGCGACATGGTGTACTTAACTGCATTATAGACCATGATGTAAAATAGAATTTGTTGGATTTGAGTTATGGTGTACATAGCCTTTTTACTTTACCATATTCTTGAATTAACTATTTTTATTATAGGTACGTGCTTGCTTTACAACATCATAGTCCTGACAATGCTCTATGTAGTATGTACGTATTACACTACATAATTTGTAGCATGTAGCAACCCACGGACATGAAAATAATTAAAATAAATTTTAAGAGTTCATCGACCTTAATGGCATACTGGCACATGCTTATGGACCTAAAAATACATTTTAAGAGTTCAGTGACTTTAATGACATACTCCGGCACATCCAAGACAAGTCTAGGAGCCGCTGAATCGCAAGAAATTCACTTCTAAAAAATTCGATGTTTATGTTAAAAGTAGCTTCAGTGAGTCGAGATGCTGTACTGGCGTACACTTGTGTGTTTCCACCTAGTCATCTTGTGTTGTCGTTTTTTTTTTGAGACAATGCTGTCGTTGTGAGAATTCGACCCCATGTAGAGTTCTGGCATACACAAAGAGAGATTGTGTATGGCCCGCAGGGAAAGTGGCCCAGTTTTGGGCCAAGTGTTGGTTTTTTTATTTTTTTTCTTCTTCTCTCTTTTCCCTATTCGTTTCTTTTCTTCACTGTTTTTTCTTTTCTCTTTCTTTTTTGCCTTTTATTTTATTTTAGTTGTCTTTTTTTTTCCCTTTTTGGCTCTCGTGTTATCCCTAGCTTCCATAGTTTCAATTTCTTTTTGTATGCACTTTTTTCCTTTTTCCTCGCCATGTGTGAATATTTTATTCATCTGTATAATTTGTTAGCAACATCCAATCTTCTGTTCACTATATAGAAGCATTTGCTCACGCTAAGAATAATTTGTTTGTGAGTTGCGATGTTCATTTCTATCATTTTTTCCTACATAATCAAATGTTCGTGATGTTTAATCCTTTGTTCGCAGTATACTACTATACCTATATCATGCAGTGCCAAATTAATCATTCTATACTAAAGAATATCTATCATCCAAAAACAATTTTGAAAGAATTAATACTGGGTTTGGAACATATGTTTTTCTCAATTCCGTGAAATCTTTGTAGTAAGAAACACGTGACCACTTTATTTTATTCTTCTGTTGCATGCTGTGTCTATCCAGTTGCATGCATGCATTGTAGCGCATGTAGAAAACACGAATATTTACTTGGCTGATGGATGATGATCGTGATGTCGGCTTGGGAGGGCCAGCTTCAAGCGACAGCGACATATTTTATCGCCTTCAGGCTTCAGGCCTTCAGCTATAGCCAGACGCACCTAGCTATCTAGCTGCCTATCTTGCTCGATCTCTTCTACGGACAGGGATTACTTTGGATCTTCATCCTCCCCTCGTCAGGAGCTAGACGGAAGAACGAATGCAAAATTGACAGACATCCATGGTCATGCCATCGAGGATGTAGATGTAAGAGCGAATGGTTTCGTGTTGGATTGGAAATTGCCATCGTAGATAGTGATCTTGAACGAGAAGTCGATCCGTCCTCCCATAGCTAGGATGGATGCAATGCAATTGTAGACGAGATGTAGTAGCTGTACTGTAGGTGCCTTGACGGTTCAAACGTGACTTGTTGTTGGCTCTCGACTGGTCTGGATTGCAACAGGTGAAACCACATGTACTGCAAAAACTTTTGCACCAACAGGTCTGGATTGGCCGGTTTGGCTTGGTACGGTGTGAGGAAACGTCGAACCCATTGGTCCTTCACTCCTTCATATCACTTCGGAGACACATACGCCGAGGGGAGGGGTTCATTGGTTCGATGTACTTTACCATCAATGAAGGTATCCCATGGTCTACCCCATTTCTCATTGGTATTCCAGTCTACAACGGTCTTGTTTAGTTGAGGAAGTTAGAGAAAGTTGGAGGGTTAAATAGTGCATTGATAAACGTGTCTGTGAGAGAAGATGTGACTCGATGTGACTGGAAAGTTGGTGAAAGTTGGCGATCTAAACAAGGCCATGATTTATATCAGGACGAACAGGATAACGTGTCGAACAACAGGGATTGTCCAATTGACACCATGTCATGTTTTGAGAAAAATCCATGGCTGATGTTTAATTGCTGTCGCAGATCGACGTCTCGTCAGGAACGTCTACATAAAGAAGTCCAATAAGCTCCATGTTATATTGCTCACCACAAAGAAACCGTGGCAGTACAACTAGCACCGTACTGCACCATGGAGCTCACTAGCCAGGCCATGCTCGACGCCCAGGCTGCGCTGTGGCAAAACACCTTCGCCTTCGTCAAGTCCATGGCACTCAAATCTACCGTAGTAGACCTCCACATCGCCGACACCATCCAGCACCACGGCGGCGCCGCCACCCTCTCCCAGATAGCCAACAAGGCTATGGTTCCTCCGTCCAAGATCCCCTGCTTGAGCCGCCTTATGCGCGTGCTCACGCACGCCGGTGTCTTCGGCACCCACGGCGGCGCCGGCGAGCAGCTCATGTACACTCTCACGCCGGCGTCGAGCCTCCTTGTCGGGTCGCGGAACCAGGCCATCTTCACCTCCCTTGCACTCCACTCGGCCATGGTCTGCTCAATGTTTGAGCTTTCCGGTTGGCTACAGAGTGAGCTGCCGAATCCATGCATGTTCAAGCTGAGGAATGGCCGTAACATGTTTGAGATAGTTGATGGCGATGGCGACTCGGCCTTCAACGTGCTCTTTAACGAGGGGATGGACCTTGAATGTACTCCTATGCTACTAGTTGTATTTGCAAACGGTATATGGCTAATTCCAGATTTTCTAGTTCCTGTGTATACATGGATCAATTCCAAATTAAATGATGATGACAAAAGAAGATTTTTTAAACGAGAAAAAACCACAAGAAAATAAGAAAAAGCGACAAGTACCAGTTATGATAAACAACACGGTTGGCTACCAGTTATTTAATTTGTGCCTAAACAAGATTGGCTATCAGTCGCCCATGGGTGATTTAAATACGCTTGTGTGTTCCAACATTTCAACCTATGTCATCTTGTTCGGCACTGAGAATTCGACCCATGTAATTGTAGAGTTTTGGCATACACAAGGGAGTGTATGGCAGCCCTTGGGGGAAAAACAGTGCATCTTTGGCACGAGTGTTATTTTTATCTTTTTATTTTATTTTTTAATCTATTTTCCTATTTGTTTATTCGTTCTTGACTATTTTTTTCACTTTCTTTTTTTTGCCTTTATCTTATTTTAACTATATTTTCCTTTTTGGTTCCCGTGTTATCCCTAACTTTCATTGTTTAAATATGTTTTCCTTTTATGCTCTTTTTTTCCTTTTTTATATTAACAACAGAATTTGAAACTTTTCCTAGTGATTGAGATTCTCCTAGTATTTTAGCATTCTAAGTAATTTATTACTAATTAAAAACACTAGGAGAAGTCCACCATTTTGGTAGTGATGCCCGTCGCATGTAAATATTTGGTTCATCTATAATAGTAGATCGTTAGCAATATGGATGTGATTTAGAATTAATTATTCGTGATGAAGACTCGTTTGTTCACAACGTTTAATATTTTGTTCACTATACAATAATATGTTCACTCTGTGAATAATTTGTTTGTGATGCTCATTTCTGTTCTTTTATCCTAGCTACATAACCAAATGTTCACAATGTTTAATCCTTGATTTGCAGTATATTTGCAGCACACAGTGTCAAAATTAATCATTCTACTAAAAAATATTTTTCTTTGAAAGAATATCAGCCAAACAAAGTCAAACAAGATTTATTTTGTCATGAAAACACCGTGGTGGTATTGAAATTTAGTTTTGGCAGCGGAATTATGTGTTTTTTTATTCTGTGAAAATGTTTGTCGCACGTGACTAGTTTGTTTTATTCTTCTGTTGCATGCATATCTCTCCCGTGCATTATATTATTGTAGCGCATGTACACTAGGCCAAAAGAGATTTGTGCTGGCGAGTTTAAATAACTATTTATGCTGGCAAAAACCCTCTGTCCGAATAAAATAACTATTTGTGCTGACCGTCAGCGCATATAGATATGTGCTGGTGCGCACGTTAAGACCACGCCCGTGCTATGTGTCCCCCCAGTTGCATGCGTGCATGCATGCATTTTGCATTGTAGCGCTAGCGCATACGGCAAAAACACGAATTACTGGGCTCAAGCGACAGCGATATATACATTTTTATCGGCTTCAGATATATAGATAGCCAGATGCACCAGACGCACCCTAGCTAGCTGCCTAACTCGATGTCTTCCAGGGACAGAGATAATTACTTTGGAATTTGGATCTTCCCCCCTTGTCAAGGAGCTAGATGCCGAAGAACGAATGCAAGATCGACAGCCGCGGACATGTCATCTCGAGATGTAGATGTAAGAGCGAACGGTGTTGTGTTGGATTGAAATTGCCATCATAGATAGTGATCTCGAAGGACAAGGCCGGCGCCGTCACATACAGTACGTACACTTGCAGTACCGGTTGCACAACCGGCACCGAGGCACCCATCGCTGCCGGTTATGCAACCGGTACTGGCAATCCGGTACCGATGGGCGTCATCTATACCAACCGGTACCAAATGATTTTGAGCCTGAAAAAATTAAATTTTTTTTAACTCGCTGGGGCCCCCTCACACGTGCAACGTCGTCACGCGGATTTTTCACGCGTAAATGCGCGTGCGCGGTCCGTGGGACTCGAACTCACGACCTGCCCCCTCGCGCGATTCCTCTTAACCACCCCACCTATATAGCACTTGTGGTTGAGAGAAGGATTCCTTTTTAAAGTAACCCTGGGTGGTGCATTCAGTACCGGTTCGGTACAGAATGGTGGTATTCATGTACTGAATGCAAAAGGGGCCTCAGGAACCCCCCTGGACTATTTAGTACCGGCTCGTAACACCAACCGGTACTGAATACCACCATTTAGTACCGGGCCGTGTTACAAGCCGGTACTAAATGATCCTCGCGGGTATTGTGTTTACCAACCGGTACTAAATGAGCCTTAGTACCGGTTGGTAAGCAACCGGTACCGAATGGAAGGGGACGAATAGGCGTTTTTCCTTAGTGGTAGCTAGGACGATGGATGCACCAGCTATCGTTGTAGACGAGCTGTAGCTGTACTGTAGCCGCCTTAACGATTCAACTAAGGTAATAACATGACAATTCAAAAAACACAAACGAAGGTAACAGTTGTTGGCTCTCGATTGGTCTGAAATGCAACATCTGAAACCGCATGCGTGTAAGATAACTCCAGCTACGTACTGAAAAAACTAGATATTTCGCGGCCCTGGTTTGGTTTGGTATATGGTGTGAGATATCGTCAAACCCGTTGGTCCTTCAGATCACCCCAAACACATATATACACTGAATCGTATTGAAGGAGGCTAGGAGGGATAAAATATGTCAAAACCTCTCCAATCCCCCTCAACCTCCTTAGGAAAGGGATTAACCGAAAAGGCCTAAGAGAGCAAACAGAGAGGGCCTCATTGTTGGCCATCAAACCAAGTAAACGATGGGTTTGGTCCGATTTAGTCATGTGACTCATCCTAATAGAACATACAATCATGTGCTACAATGAGTGGTTCCCCCTCTTCCATCCTCTAACACGCCTACAACTTTCCAAAATCTTCTGCAAATTAAGACCTTTTTCGCAAATAATTTGCTCTGGTTATTCTGAGAGCGAAAAAGAATCTGCTAGATTTTATATCGTCATGGATAGACACAATCTTGTAATTCAGCTTATTTTCTTTGTTTCATTTCATATTTTTTGAGGGATAGATTATAACATTTCCTTTTCATAATAAAATATAATATAATATATAGGAACAACCCCTCCTGTTTCATAAAAAAAATAACTTTCCAAAATCTTTTATACCTTCATTGGATCGATGTATTTCCACATCAATGAATCAATCCCATAGTCTACCCCATTTCTCATGGTCTCCCCTTCCCATCTACAAGTTAGATCTGATATCAGGACGAAGAGGATAACGTGTCGAGTGACAGGGGCTGT
The DNA here is from genome assembly GCA_015342445.1 of Digitaria exilis. Lineage (NCBI taxonomy): Eukaryota > Viridiplantae > Streptophyta > Magnoliopsida > Poales > Poaceae > Digitaria > Digitaria exilis. The sequence continues at coordinate 1,262,130 of JACEFO010001768.1, read as the reverse complement.
CGTCCATGATCGAAGTTCAATTGTTGTCACATAGACGTCTCGTCAGGACAAGTCCCTATTCTATGACACTGAAATAACATATCTCTAGATTGACGAAGTCAGCAAATACATCTGGTATTGATGGGCACTTTTGCTTACCACGGAAAGCCAGGCTTGTAACCTTATTTATATTTGTTCTTTGGATAGATGGAGTTATCCAATCCCCGTAGGATTGGAGCACGTCTCTATAAAGAAGTTCCATTAACTACATATTGCTCAGAAGTAGCCGGTTCTCCTGCGATTTCAAGAGAAAAAGAAAAAGAAAGCACCCGTGGCAGTAGAACTAGAACCTGCACCATGGAGCTTACTAGCCAGGCCCAGGCCATGCTCGACGCCCAGGCAGACCTGTGGCAAAATACCTTCGCCTTCGTCAAGTCCATGGCTCTCAAATCTGCCGTAGACCTCCACATCGCCGACAGCATCCAACACCACGGCGGCGGCGCCACCCTCTCCCAGATAGCCAACAAGGCTATGGTCCCTCCATCCAAGATCCCCTGCTTGGGCCGCCTTATGCGCGTGCTCACGCATGCATGCCGGTGTCTTCAGCACCCAGGAGCTACCATCGGGCAGCGGTGGCGACAGCGAACAGCTCGTGTACACGCTCACGCCGGCGTCCAGCCTCCTTGTTGGCTCGCGGAGCCAGGCCGCCTTCACCTCCTTTGCATTCCACTCGGCCACCGTCACCTCCATGTTTGAGCTGCCCGGGTGGCTACAGAGTGAGCTGCCGGATCCATGCATGTTCAAGCTGAGGAATGGCTGCACTGCATTTGAGCTGGCCAATGGCGACCCGGCCTTTAACGAGGCCTTCAACGACGGGATGGTCTCGGACACCGAATTCACCATGGACATCGTTGTCAAGGAGTACGGGGAGGTATTGTTCCAGGGGGTAAGCTCATTGATCGATGTCGCCGGGGGACTTGGCGCGGCGGCGCATGCCATCTCCAAGGCGTTCCCGCATGTGAGATGTAGTGTGCTGGACCTTGCCCACGTCGTTGACAAGGCTCCGGACAACACCGACGTGAAGTATATCGCCGGCGACATGTTTGAGAGCGTTCCACCGGCAAACGTGATATTCCTCAAGGTATGTAGTAGTCTACCAGGTTCCCTTTGTTATTGTTAATTTCTTGTACTAACAGAGGCGCACGTGCGCTACGCACATGATATAAAGGCTATAGTCGATAGACAAGGAAACCTAACGATAAGAAAAATCTTTATTATTCGACATAAAGATTCCCCAATTCACATTTGATTTAGAGGTGGTAGAGTGCACGTCCGATGCCGCACGTGTTTGAAGTACGGTAAATACAGTGACAAAAAAAAGGCTATGTTACTATAAAGGGAAAAATCTATTTTTCACCCTCCAACTATTACAAAAGTCTGATTTTCAACCTACAACTATAAAACCAGACATCGAAGACCCTTCAACTATCCAAACCATGCAAAATGGCCCTTTGGGTGGTTTTGAAGGTGGTTTTGTATTTTTCAAAAAAAATTAAAATATTATTTTATATTAAAAAAAATCATAACTAATTTATTTTGAATTATAAAAATATGAATCTGGTGCCAATGTTTTTCTAAAAATGTGACCTATATGTTGGTGCACCATTAGAAGTTATTTGCGTATTATTTATTTTTATTCTAATTATTTTTAGATAAAATAATAAGGCACTAGTAATATAAACATATAATATCCAAATAACATTAGATAGTGTGCCAAAAGGTTGGTTACATTTTAAGAGAACTTTTGGCATCAATTTCATATTTTTTTGGGTCCAAAATAAATTAGTTATGATTTTTTAAAGTTTAAATAATATTTCTGGTATTTCTATAAAATCCAAAACCACCCAAAGGGTCATTTTTGCATAGTTTGGATAGTTGGATGGCCTTTAGTATCCGGTTTTATAGTTTGAGGTTGAAAATCAGACTTTTGTAACAGTTGAAGGGTGAAAACAGACTTATCCCTACTATAAATAACACAAATCAAATTCACAGTAAATCTAAATGGTGAAAAAAATTAATCCAAGAATGTATATCGAGAAATAACAACCATGTTTGTTGTGAAGCTCCTTACATACACACTAAAATATGGATTGGCAGTAAAGCATATACGTGTAACTTGTGCATGACCTAACTGAAGGCCTATTGCAAAGAACTTTATCATCGAGGACCCACTGAGCAATTCATCATGTTCCATCGAGTAGATCTACATCATCACAAGGGTGCAGCAGGAGCCATAAAATCAGTGGATGCTCACAGGCGAGAACAGCCAGCCTCACTGCACAGAGGTCGGGGAGGCGGGTTGTGCCGCTGTGCGCAGGGGCTGGCACAGCGCACGCACAGATGACCGGATGCGGGGTCGGCGTCGGGGTTAGAGCTTGTTCGTTTCGGCCTGGAAGGCTATAGAATGAGCTCCAAATCACATGGAATATCTCAGCCTGGAGCCCATCTCAATTCAACGAAAAATGTTCGTTCGGTTTGGCCTAGAATGCTTTGAAACCCAGCGTGATTTAGCATGTTCCATGCCTCAAAATCCCAGCACCGTTCCATGAATCGGACCACATGGAACAAATCTCGCTCCATAAGGCCTAGATGGAGTGACATGCATAGATTTACTCAATCCATGCATACAACTAGCCTAACTCGGGGATAAAGCCCGAGAAACTGAACAAGCCGTGAATTGCGGTATTGCGGGGTTGCGGCTTGAGGTCACATAGGTGTGCTGGGTGAAACCACGATAGGCCTGGTGGAGTCGTGGGGGATACATGCCCTCGTGGATGGGTAAAAAAATGCTGCTCGATTTAAGCAGGTAGAGAAAACATGGGTAAGAAAAAGAATTTTTTTTGCTAGAAACATTTTCTAAATATAAGTTTGTGTGGGTTTGACTCCCGTCCTACCTCCATTGACCCTTATAGGTGGGTCCAATGTGAGGGGTAAGATGGACCAAAATTAAGTGAGAATTGATTTAAATTTAACTTGTTTTTTATAGTATAGATTGATATGTATCCATGCATACACTATTTGTCTTGGCACCATCAAATCCATCTCCCTCTTAAAGTGACATTATTGGTCTCCATATAACTTGATAATAAGTGATTTCAAGCTTAAATATACGCTTCTTTGTCCCAGAATAGCTACGTTTCTATTTTGAAGTTAAACATTTTTAACTTTGAGAATAAATAGCAAACAAATATAAAGATTGGCAACACAATAATTATTTCATAGATTCATATTGTCCAACTATTACAACATATACCTTTTTTTACTTGAAATAAATTATATTTTTAAAAACATTATTGATCAAAGTTATGAATGTTTGACTTTAGAAAAACCTAAACGTTTTGGGATTGAGAGAGTACTCACTTTGATTCAAATAAAAATATACATGGTGTTTTGCGACATCGACAAGGTGAAATTTTCATCAATAATTTCTATGAAAATATGACATTTAGAAAAAGGAGAATATTTTATAAGTATTTTCCATAGTGAATTGGTAACATCTAACATAAATTGTCAATATATGTATTTCTTGTGCATTTATAGAAAAGCTACCAGTTAGTAAAAGGATGAACAAAACCAGGTTCGTTACCATTTTGTTGAATCAGTGGGTCCTGCATGACTGGAGCGATGAAGAATGTGTCAAGATACTGAAGAACTGCAAGGAAGCTATTCCTCCAAGAGAAAAGGGAGGAAAGGTGATAATCATAGATATTGTGATTGGGGCTGGAAGGTCAGATTTGGAGAGGGAGGTGCAGGTCGTCTTCGATGTCTACATCATGGTCATTAATGGCACTGAGAGAGATGAGAACCAATGGAAGAAGATCTTCCTCCAAGCAGGATTCAGTGACTACAAGATAACATCGGTTCTGGGTCTTCGATCAATCATCGAGGCCTACCCATGAGGTCTGGTGAATATACACATGTTATGTTTTTCTCATGTACGATGGTGAATGGAGCTTACCATGGGGTGGGTCATTTGTAGTCATAAATAATATTAGTGTCACCGTGTCAGCACACATAGTTGTTTATCCTGCCCATGTATATATGCCTTTGCTTGTAGACTATGCATGCTACATTTATATTGTTTGTGTAATTGTGTGTAATCCATGTTTCCTTTGATCGTGCAAAGATATCGACTATTGTATTATAAAATAAATGTATCCAAAAAATGAGTGTGCAGCTGCATGCTGGGTGCAACAATGGTGAAAAACGGCACAAGCATTGAATTGAAAACGGTGAAAAATTGTTGAACTCTGCATATTGGGTGTCTTTTAGAATTTAGATGGTGATGAATTGATATTATCGGTACTCAACTACCTCATGCGCGTGTCTTCTTAGAAGCCTTTTAGCCCTTTTCTTCTGAGTAAACCGGGCTGTTGGGCCAGCACAGCCGTGCATTGATTTTGGTCCACGTTCTGATATACGATGACGGCCCATAAAATGAGAGGGAGATAAAGGGCTTAAAGGCCTTCCCGATTTCTTGCCGAATTCCACTGAACGATCCTGAGTTTGGTCGGCAGCTAATCAAAAGAATTTGTTGTCTCAGATGTCTTCTACATGTCCTCCAATGGTCCAATCAATCTAGCTATTAGCAGGTATGTCCCTAAATTGACGAAGTCAGCATGGACATCTTGCTATTTTTTTTTAGAAAAGTAGACATCTTGCTATGGATGGGCTCTTTGCTTACTACTGAATGCCACTTAAACAATATATGGTATAAATTTACAAAATACAAGCACTTGTATAAAGTCAAGGACTCGAACATGAATAAGTCCCACCAGAAGAAATCTTATCAGCTTACTAAACGGGTTAAAACTGTTAACTCAAAGGCTTGTCCTTATATTTGTTCCTTCGACAGGTGGAGTAATATATCCAATCTCCGTAGTGTTGGAGCACGTCTATATAAAGAAGTCCCATGAGCTACATATTGCTCACAAGAAAGCACCCAATTCTCGTGCATCCGAGAAAAAACAAGAAAGCAACCTTGGTAGTAGAACTAGCACCGTGCTACACCATGGAGCTCACTAGCCAGGACTTGCTCGACGCCCAGGCAAAGCTGTGGCAAAACACCTTCGCCTTCGTCAAGTCCATGGCTCTCAAATCCGCCATAGACCTCCACATCGCCGACACCATCCAACAACACGGCGGCGGCGCCACCCTCTCCCAGATAACCGACAAGGCTATGGTCCCTCCGTCCAAGGTCCCCTACTTGGGCCGCCTCATGCGCGTGCTCACCGGTGCCGGTGTCTTCAGCACGCAACAGCCACCATCCGGCGGTGACAGCGAGCAGATCCTGTACACGCTCACGCCGGTGTCCCGCATCCTTGTCGGCTCACGGAACCAGGCCGGCATCACCTCCCTGATGCTCCACCCGGCCCAGGTGACCGCCATGATTGAGCTCTCCGGGTGGCTACAGAGCGAGCTGCCTGATCCATGCATGTTCAAGCGGAGCAATGGCCTCACCGTATTTCAGCTGGCTGCTGGCCCAGCCTTCAACGCGGTCTTCTACGAAGGGTGGTTCTCAGACACCGAATTCATCATGGACATCGCTGTCAAGGAGCACGGTGAGGTGTTCCAGGGGGTAACCTCCTTGATCGATGTCGGAGGGGGACTTGGTGCGGCTGCCCATGCGATCTCCAAGGCATTCCCACATGTGAGATGCAGTGTGATGAACCTTGCCCACGTCGTTGATATGGCTCCCGGCAACACCGATGTGAAGTATATCGCCGGCGACATGTTTGAGAGCGTTCCACCGGCAAACGTGATATTCCTCAAGGTATGTGTGGTCATCTAACATTAGCAAGTTTGCTTTGTTATTGTTATTTATTTCCCTCTTAACGTGATGCATGCAATATTTGTCGTGGAACCATCAAATCGATCTCCCTCTTAAACTGATTTCAAGCTTAAGCATATACTCGCTTATGTTCAAATTAAAATACATGGTGTTTAGGACATCTACAAGGTGGAAATTTCACCAATAATTCACTATGAAAATAGGATATTTTAGAAAAGAAGGTAAATATTTTAAAAGGTATTTTTTCATAGTGAATTACTAACATCTAACATAAATTGTCAATATATGTATTTTTGTGCATTTATATAAAATCTTTCAGTTAGTAAAAGGATGAGAAAATTAGGTTTCCATTTTGTTCTCTCTCAGTGGGTCCTGCATGACTGGGGCGATGAAAAATGTGTCAAGATACTGAAGAACTGCAAGGAAGCCATTCCTCCAAGAGAAAAAGGCGGAAAGGTGATAATCTTAGATATTGTGGTTGGGACTGGAAGGTCGGATTCGGAAAGAGAGACGCAGGTCCTCTTCGATCTCTACATCATGGCCGTCAGTGGCGCTGAGAGAGATGAGAACCAGTGGAAGAAGATCTTCTTCCAAGCAGGATTCAGTGACTACAAGATAACATCGGTTCTTGGCCTTCGATCAATCATCGAGGTCTACCCATGACGTCTGGTGATCAATATACTAGCATGTTTTGTTTTTCTCATGTACCATGGTGAATTGGAGCTTGGATGTGGTGGATTACTGTATTCCTAAATTAGATTAGTGTCACAGTGGCCTCTGTGGCTGCTTGTATACTATACATGCATCTATATTGTCTTCGTAGTTGTGTGTAATTCGTAGTTTCCCTTTTGATTGTGCGAAGATCGATTATTGTATTACAAAATAAACGTTTCAAAAAAATGAGTATGGTTACCTCATACTATGTATGTGTTGTAGAAGTACTCTAATAAAAGAAGGGCTTTGCTTTGGTATATCAACTACCTCCATGGAGGTAAGAGTTTAAATAGATCTAGACCATTGGATTCTAAGAAAAAACAAGGGACTTGCTAGCGCCCGGACGTCCGACGTCCGGGCGCAGTATCGGACGGTGCAACATTTGCAACATGGATGATGAAACATTGCAACATCCGGACGTCCAAACACAGTATTGAACGGTGCAACATTTGCAACATGGACGGTGAAACATTGCACTATCATCTATATGTTACATGCAACATCATGTAAAAATTGTAACATTCGCTGAAAAACATTGCAACATCTATTGAAATATTGCAACATTCAGTGAAACACTGCAACATCAGGCACATATTTTAAGAAATTACAACATTCGGGTGAAACATGAAAGCATTACACTGGAACATGTCGATTCTTGAAACATCAATTGCAACATCCTACCAAAACGGAGAGGAGGAAACATCCGAAACAGTAAAGTTTTGAGTTAATGCTGCATACAATATGTGTCTGATGTTGTAATGTCTCACTAGATGTTACAATGTTTCATCGGATATTGTAATTTTTATCTTTTGTTGCATGTAACATATATCTGATGTTGCAAAGTTTCACCGTCCGATTTCTTATTTCCCCTCCAGAATTCCTGTCCGTAGCATTACCCAAAAAACAATAGAAAACGTGGGGCATAGTATATTTTAATCACGCTGACAGTCACTGCGGCAACCGTTCAACTCCCCGCGTCAGATCGGAAATTTTTGTTCGTTTCCAATTTCCATGCATCAAACTGCACCTAATTTCCATGCATCAAAATGCACCTGCTTCCCTCTCCTTGTAGTTTCGAAATCTTTTTATTTCCGATCCTCTCCAGTCTATACATAACAATATCATTCGTCTGTTTCTAGTTCTTTCCCTGAGCAGCGAGTACGTATAGTATGCCCCAACCTATCGTGTGCTATAAAAAATGGATGCTTGTCACATTAGGAAAAGTTGGATTATCAATTTTGGTTAGACGTCACATTAGGATGCTAAATCTATTCGGGTGATTTTCCCCCTATTTATCCTACGCCCCATAACAAAATTATAAATAAAATACACATTTATCAGGTAATATCTAACTGTATGGACGGTCCACGATTACATTGGAGTATCGTAGGTAATATCTAAATGAGTGGACGGTCCACGGTTACTCTGGAGTACCATAGCAAAGAAGAACACTCACTTAGTTTCTATACATTATGTTCAGGACAAGCCAATCAGTTTTAAAAAATAAACTAACGTAACTGTTTTGATGTTACGATATTTAAAAGCAATAACCAGTATTCAAAGATTGGAAGGATAGATACAACCCAAAACATTATGTACTCTTTTGACGAGCAAAGTTTTTTTAGTTTACTTGCAACACCTTCCGTGAATTATTCCTCTAGTTCTAAAGTATAGGTAATTTTATTATTTTTTTCTAACTCAAGCTTATTAACGTCTGTCGTAGTTTCTAGAAATATACTTCAACTTCTATAATATCAAATTATTTTTTCAAATCTACCATGAAATATATCCTGAGAACACATTTATTTGATAGTTTAGATAAGTATATATTTTTTTAATAAAAATTTTAAAAGTTGTAGAAATTTGAATCAGGAAAAACTAATAAAACGGCATGCAATTTGGAACAGGGCGGTATTTGATCAAGTATACATGTTGAGTACATATTTCGATAACCAAAGTTGAACGAGATACTGATTTAGTGATTTAAACAAGGTTTCTAGTGATTTACAGAGGACGGTCTGATCTATCTATTGAAATATATAGTGGCGGCTGACCAACCCATCCGTCGCATACTCGATTGCGTCCTCTGTGTGACCGTATCACAAGTAAGGAAGGATGCCCATTTTTAATTTGCACGTGCAAACAAGTATCGAGGCTGGAAGTGATGAGCTTCTCTAATTGCGGCCTAATGCATTGAACAAAAAAAATCTAGGGCCATTTTAAAAGTCCCCATGCTAATCAACGTGGTAATTTAAATAAAGATTAATGTTATCCTTCCATATATATAAATGGGTTGGAACTATATGTTGACACTATATTTTGACCAGCAAAATTATATAAGATCTCGAGTGAGAGATAACCAGCTGCTAGTGTCCATAGATGGAGATCGAGAAGTTTGAGATATATTTTGCTAGCCGATTATGGCACTCGTTCTAGAGAAACATAAACCTTGGAGATATTGTTGTTGATGTTGTCAAGCGTCGTTAGGGAACGTGATTAGAATAAAGAAAGCAAGGAAGAAGCCTCCAAGTATAAGCAAAGATGATTAAATTAAAGTAAAGAAGGAAGAATATGATATGGGTCACGCACAAATGGTGTTTCTTCAACTTGCGTGCGCCAGGTAAAAAACATATATTCCAGATTAATTCAAGCACATCTGTACAGATGGTTTGGAGGAAGTTTAATTAGAGTGGAATCTATGTAAGAAAAATTAGTTAATATTTTCTTCTGTTTAAATATTCCTTATTGAGCAAATTGTGTGTGTCGTATGTTCCAGGGTATAAATATACAACCACTTACTATTGTAAAGACCATCACACGATCAATCAAACATAATTTACTTTTCGGCTTCATGTCATTACCTTAGGAGTAGGAGTAACATGGTTTCTTCAACAAGTTCTTATGGTGGTTGCATCTCTCTGATCTCCGGCTTGCCCATAAGTTCCATGTTTACCTGATGCTTTTAGACTTTAACTTTTGGGTGCATCGTTGTTGTTTCGTTTAGTTTTATCTAATCTACTTATGGTGCCTCGCTTTTGTCTCGATCTATTGTATTCACGGTTGTCCCACTTAGATTAAGTTCTGTTATCTATATTATTTAATCTGGTATATATATGTGTGGGCTGGAATGCTATGTGTTGACAACAGATTTTCACCAGCTGCTGCTCCCTCCGTCCCAAAAAGCATGCAATTCTAGCTATGTTACTGGGTGTCTAGATTCATAGCATCTCCAATGAATCTGGACAAGCTCTTGTCTAAATGCATTAGAGATGCTATGAATCTAATGAATGGCTAGAATTGCATGTTTTTTGGGACGGAGGGAGTACCTGCTAGTGATCTGGAGTGAGATAGCCAGCTGCTAGTGTCCATAGATGGCTATTTGCCTTCATCGGATTGGCTAGGGAAGGTGATTTGAATTAAGAAAGGAAGGAAGAAGCCTCCACGTAAAAGTAAGGATGATTAAAGTAAAGTAAGGATACGACATTGGTGTTTGTTCAACTTGCGTGCGTCACGTGAAAAACATTGCAGATTAATTCAAGCACATAGATCAGTCGATGGTTTGGAGGAAGCTTAATTAGCGGGGACACTATCTAAGAAAAATTAGAGTCTATCGTAATATTTTGTTTAGATATCTTTCTTGTTTAGTAATAAGTTGCATGTATCTTAGGTTTCAGGGTGTAAATATACAACCACCGGGCTATTGTAAAGATCATCACATGATCAATCAAACATATATAATTGCTTTTTGGCTTCACTTATTGCCTTAGGAGTAGGAGTAATGTGGTTTCTTCAACGAGTTCTTATGGCTTTAGTAAAGGAAATTTCCACAATTCTATTATGAGGAACTAGTTACTATAGTCGAGAGCTAAATTTAACAATAAAATAGTTACTACAACTGAAATAATGGCTTGAGATGATCACCCCGGCAAGTTACTACAATTTTATGCCTAGCTATTATAATGTGGCAGTTACTAGCTAGAACTCAAATAGCTATTCTAAAAAAAAAACCGTCACCTTATGGCAGTTACTAGATCTCAAATAGCTCAATAATTGGGGAAATTAAAGTTATCATCAAGCTGCTTCCAGCAAGTTAGATTTACCATGAAAGGGTCACAAGAATTGGAATGGCTCAAAAGAAACGGCGATGACTATTTACTAGATTCTAGATGTGGACTAGTAGAGATGCCGTGCGTATGTTATCAAAAGATTGTATTATAGAATATGTATATATATTGTTTTTAATTCTCTCACAATTATAATTAGGGAAAGTCTATTTTTACCCCTATAACTATTGCAAGTCCGATTTCTAATCTACAAATATAAAACCAGGACATTGAGAACCATCCAACTATTGAAAGCATGCAAAATTAGCCCTATAACCATTTTTTTAAAAAAAATCTGTATAAATTCAACTTCCACATGTGAATAAGTTTATTTTTTTTACGTTTTCTCTCTCAGTATATCACCGGTGACATGTTTAAGCGCGTTCCACAAGCAAACGTGATGTTCCTCAAGGTATGTGTCACACCTGGTTTTAGAAAGAAAACCAGATGCATCTCATATGTGTGCCAGGATCAAGTTTCACACACATGATAGACTCCATGAATAAACAGAACACAAAGTTACAGCGGAAATAATAAAATAAATGCAATATAAACGTTTTCTAGCAGCGGAATCTTGAACTCTTCACCACAGGCAGTTGACTGGGGGTTGCGTACGCCTAGCATCACCTTCAACAACTTCACACACCTTCTGAATACTGAGCAGCAATAAGCAAGGATGAGTACACTTATGGTTGGTACTCAGCAAGGCCACTGAAATAACCAGAACAATTTAATTATCAACTTCAAGTATATTTAATCATGTAAGGGTCCAGGCCGTTCATGACCGCGAACACGGCTGTTATAACAGTTTTACACTCTGCAGAGGTTGTACACTTTCACCATAATTCGCGTAAAAGTCCCGAGGAACTTTAAACCCAACCATGCTGCACCACAAAGGCGCATACCACACTTCCGAGATGTGATTGCATAGGGACGCTACGAGGCCTTTACAAAGATTCCATAGTTAGAAATGACCCGCTAAGGTTTCCGGATCGGAAGCAGGCATAACCCTCCCTAACGGGCATAGTGTCTTAGCTAAGCCCACTTCTCGAGAGAACCAGGCTATACACCGTCAACCGCCACCCCCCATGCCCTTTCGGTAAGATCATTCCTAACCAAGGTTTCTAATTAATTAGCCAGGACCAGAGCCATATAGTATTGCGGTTGTACGGATAATCCTGGGTGGTTCTCAATGGTTTCCAATTAACACATATGATCTCATAAAGCATAGGTAGAAAGATGGTTAGGGACACTTGCCTTTCCGCAAAAGAATACCACTGCTCAGTCTTCAACTCTTGTTCTTGACAGCTTCAGAACGATGCTCCTCTAATCGTAGCAAACATCGAGCACAAGCACAGACACGCAAACAAAGAAATAGGTACAACTAAGAACAATACATCAATCAAAAGAAAAGCTTTTAAAAGAACGTACTGAACGATAGGGCTCGTTACTACGATCACAAGGGCATAAAGAACGTTGAAAACGGAACAAAGGTTGGAAAGGTATAACTAACGGAAGATTTATATTGTAAAAGAAAGAGAAGACTATAAGCTTTATTGATTTTAATTATGAAAAGATATGTAACGAATACTTCATGGAAATATTCAGTATTTAAATTAATTCAAATTATACTTTCATATGAAAACACGGGTAAAGCCTAATCAATTTTATTTGCAAATATTTATAAGATGATTATACCAATTAAACAATTTAATTTGAAAGAAAGCATGTGAGAGCATCTAATCGATTAACTTCATATATCGTGTTGAACTAAACAAGTTATATTGAAAGCACATTTAAGTTGGAAATTAATCATATTAACTTAGATTACACAAAATCGGTGTTTAACCCTAGTTAGATTTTAATTATGAAAACTAATTCAATAATTGTTAATCAAGTTAACATGTGATTATGAAAGCTCGGATATAACATATGTAACTTTTATTCATAAAAACAAGGTGAATGCTCATTAACCATATTAAATTAGCTTATGAAAGCTGAGGTATATCCTATATAGCTTTTAATTGTAAAGACTAGTTAAATAAGAATTAGGAAAATTAATATTTATTCATTTATTTCAAAACATGAAACATGGTAAACAACACTTGTGAACTAAACTCTATGCTTATAGAAGATTAACGCAACAAAAACGAGGTTAAACGGAGACTAAACGTGAAATCTATAGATAAAACAAGATTTTAGGGGCTTAACTGCGAGGAAACAGAGCTTCCAGGGGCTGTTTTGAAAGAAACCGAGGGCTAAAACATAATTTCACATGAAAACCCAAGGGCTCACATGCAAAAGAGGAAGGTTAGGACTACGGGTTCAAAACAGGAAAGGTCAAGGGCTTAGACGCGAAGAAAAGGACCTAAGTGGAATTACTTTTGTAAAGGAGTGGACTGCGGGTTGATTAGCAACAACTACAGGGGTGTTTCTGCAAAATCGCCACGGCTGACTCGGTTAACTCTGATTGGATCTATTGTGGGCCGCTGATCTCCGATCGGACGGCCGAGGTTCGTCTGAGCGCATCAGTTCGCCGGTGACAACAGCTGACGGCGGCGCGCGGCGACGCTCTCGCCGGAGCTTTGCAAAACTGGGGCTAGGATGCTCTATTTCATGTGATTCCAAGCTCTGGAGCAAGATGGGGACGTGGGGGGTTCGGATTTTTGGGGGATATTCTCGGGGATTGCGCGATGGAGACGGCCGGCGATGATGGACCACGGCTGGCGAACTCCGACGAGGGTGGACGCACAAGACAGAGCAGAAGAGAGAGGGAGAAGAGGCTCGGCGTGCTGCTCACCTTCCTGGTAAACTCCAAAGCAAGCTCTTGGAGGCGGACTTGCGGCCAAATGGGGAGACGATGGCGGCGGCGCTCGAGCTCGATGGCGGCGGCACAAGGGAGCTCCGCGGCTAGGGTTTGGGCGGAGGGGCGAAGGGGTTCGAGAGACGATGGGAGATGGGCGGCGCATTAAATAGGCCGAGGCAAGCATCCTTGGCGTGCGCGCCACGAAGAAGGAAAAGCGGGGCGGCGCTGGACTTGACCAGAGTCCTGGTTGCGCACGGCGCGAGGTAGAAGATGACAGGCGGGGCCCACCTGTCGGCGAGAGAAGAGAAGGAGAGAGGAGGCGGGCTGGGCCGTTAGGATCTGCTGGGCCGAGGCAGGGAGAGGAAAAAAGAATGGGCCGGCTGGTTGGAGTGATGGGTCGGCCCAAGAAGGAGAAATTAAATTTATTTCGGGAAATAAATTATAGTTCAAAAACAATTCTAGGAAATCCCAGATAATGCATTTAAACCATAGAAAATATTCCAAAATCTCCAAAAATCCTAGGAAAAATTCCAGAGATAGAGTTGGAGACTTTGAATCAAAATAAAATATTTGGAGCTCATGAAAGAGATTTTAAAGCCTTCCAACAAATGGATTTGACTTCAGGAAAAGAGAATTAATTCCTAGAAAATCTAGGAAATTCTCAGGAAAGATTTGATCAACCTCTAAACGCATTTTGAAAACTACACACTCAAGAAAGATGAGATTCAACGACATGAATGCAACACTTCAATTAATGCCACATCAAGCATAATTATTTAATTTAGAAAATTGATTATTTTCCTACGGTAAATTTCCTGTAACTTAAACAAATGTTGAAAAAGTTTTAATAATTTGTGAAAATTGTTTATTTAATTTCTTTTTTTAATCACATCCCGAAATCCCAAGTTTCAGGGTGTGACAGTATGTGCCTATGACACGGTTAGCAAGGCGAATCTTTGCCGATAGTTTCTGTGGAAATAAATAATTTTAGAAAAAAAGTAAATATTTAAAATTAATTTTCTAGTGAATTACTAACATAAATTGTCCATATATGTAACTTTTGTGCATTTATATAAATTTTTTAGTTAGTAAAAAGGATGAACAAAACGAATCCAATGATATATTGATACATCAGGAAGTAGTTACCATTTTTTTAAAAAAAATATGTAAGAATTTAACTTCCACGTGTGAATAAGTTCCTTTTTCGTTTTCTCTTTCAGTGGGTCCTGCATGACTGGGGCGATGAAGAATGTGTCAAGATATTGAAGAACTGCAAGGAAGCTATTCCCCCAAGAGAAAAAAGTGGAAAGGTGATAATCATAGATATTGTGGTTGGGGCTGGAAGGTCAGATTTGGAGAGAGAGATGCAGGTTGTCTTCGATCTCTGCATCATGGTCATCAATGGCACAGAGAGAGATGAGAACCAGTGGAAGAAGATCTTCTTAGAAGCAGGATTCAGTGACTACAAGATAACACCGGTTCTGAGTCTTCGATGAATCATCGAGGTCTACCCCTGACGTCTAGCAAATTTTATTGCATGTTCGTTTGTTCCATCTGGACCTTGAATGTACTCCTATGCTACTAGTTGTATTTGCAAACGGTATATGGCTAATTCCAGATTTTCTAGTTCCTTTGTATACATGGATCAGTTCCAAATTAAATGATGATGACAAAAGAAGTTTTTTTAAACGAGAAAAAACCACAAGAAAATAAGAAAAAGCGACAAGTACCAGTTATGATAAACAACATGGTTGGCTACCAGTTATTTAATTTGTGCCTAAACAAGATTGGCTATCAGTCGCCCATGGGTGATTTAAATACGCTTCTGTGTTCCAACATTTCAACCTATGTCATCTTGTTCGGCACTGAGAATTCGACCCATGTAATTGTAGAGTTTTGGCATACACAAGGGAGTGTATGGCAGCCCTTGGGGGAAAAACGGTGCATCTTTGGCCCGAGTGTTATTTTTATCTTTTTATTTTATTTTTTAATCTATTTTCCTATTTGTTTATTCGTTCTTGACTATTTTTCTTTTCACTTTCTTTTTTTTGCCTTTATTTTATTTTAACTATATTTTCCTTTTTGGTTCTCGTGTTATCCCTAACTCTTATTGTTTAAATATATTTTCCTTTTATGCTCTTTTTTTCCTTTTTTATATTAACAACAGAATTTGAAACTTTTCCAAGTGATTGAGATTCTCCTAGTATTTTAACATTCTAAGTAATGTATTACTAATTAAAAAAACTAGGAGAAGTCCACCATTTTGGTAGTGATGCCCGTCGCGTGTAAATATTTTGTTCATCTATAAGAGTAGGTTGTTAGCAATATGGATGTGATTTAAAATTATTTATTCATGATGAAGACTCATTTGTTCACAACGTTTAATATTTTGTTCACTATACAATCATATGTTCACTCTGTGAATAATTTTTTTGTGATGCTCATTTCTGTTCTTTTGTCCTAGCTACATAACCAAATGTTCACAATGTTTAATCCTTGATTTGCAGTATATTTGCAGCACACAGGGTCAAAATTAATCATTCTACTAAAAAATATTTTTCTTTGAAAGAATATCAGCCAAACAAAGTCAAACGAGATTTATTTTGTCATAAAAACACCGTGGTGGTATTGAAATTTAGTTTTGGCAGCGGAATTATGGGTTTTTTTATTCTGTGAAAATGTTTGTCGCACGTGACTAGTTTGTTTTATTCTTCTGTTGCATGCATATCTCTCCCGTGCATTATATTATTGTAGCGCATGTACACTAGGCTAAAAGAATTTGTGCTGGCGATTTTAAATAACTATTTATGCTGGCCAAAACCCTCTGTCCGAATAAAATAACTATTTGTGCTGATCGTCAGCGACTCAGCGCATATAGATATGTGCTGGTGCGCACGTTAAGACCACGCCAGTGTTATGTGTCCACCCAGTTGCATGCGTGCATGGATGCATTTTGCATTGTAGCGCTAGCGCATACGGCAAAAACACGAACATTTACTGGGCTCAAGCGACAGCGATATATACATTTTTATCGGCTTCACTGCTTCAGGCTTCAGCTATATAGATAGCCAGATGCACCAGACGCACCCTAGCTAGCTGCCTAACTCGATGTCTTCCAGGGACAGAGATAATTACTTTGGAATTTGGATCTTCCCCCTTTGTCAAGGAGCTAGCTAGATGCCGAAGAACGAATGCAAAATCGACAGATATCTATCCGCGGGCATGTCATCTCGAGATGTAGATGTAAGAGCGGTGTGTTGTGTTGGATCTTGAAGGAGAAGGCCGGCGCCGTCACATACAGTACGTAGCTAGGACGATGGATGAACCAACTGTCGCCTGTAATTGTGGACGAGCTGCAGCTGTACTGTAGCCGCCTTGACGATTCAACTATAAGGTAATAACTGTTGCAATTGACCTTGGTCATGTGTAATTAGGCCATCAGGCCCAATCCTAATCCTACATTGATTGGAAGGCAAACTCAGCCCACTTAGGACCCGGCCCCGTGTCTACAGCATTATATAACTAAGGGGAGACCCCTAAGTTTCCCTAATCTCGTTTTAATCGCGAGTTAAGCTGTCATGGTGTTTTCTACCATGACCTAATCAATCACTAAGGGTGCTGGAAGGCGTGGAAGCTCGGTGTCCCGATCTGCATCAACATACGGCAAGTCTACTACGTCTACTTCCTCTACGGTTCTACAGCGTCTACACCTCGTTAGTCATCCACCAGAAGGGATGGATCTGACTGGTAAGTCTTAAGTTTCACCAAATCCGTATTAAATCTAAGTGCTTGGTGTGGTCTATGTTAGACTAGATGATCCTGTTCAGTTTTATGTTTAAGTTTGAGATCAATTAAGTGTAACAATAACATGACAATTCGAAAAACACAAACAAAGGTAACAGTTGTTGGCTCTCGATTGGTCTAAAATGCAACATCTGAAACCGCGCAGGTAAGATAACTCCAGCTACGTACTGCAAGTACTAGATATTGCGCGGCCCTGGTTTGGTTTGGTATATGGTGCGAGAAATCGTCGAACCCGTTGGTCCTTCAGATCACCCCAAACACATATATACACTGAATCGTATTGAAGGAGGCTAGGAGGGATAAAATATGTCAAAACCTCTCCAATCCCCCTCAATCTCCTTAGGAAAGGGATTAACCGAAAAGGCCTAAGAGAGCAAACAGAGAGACCCTCACAGGGGCGTAGCCAGGATTTTCATATAGGGGGGGGAGGGGCAAAATTTCATAGGCGCGAGTAATATAAAAATATGATATGATACGTACAAAATCGGCTTTACTATTATAAGTAAATTAACATGAATTATATCATACAATTGTCTACTAATTAGCTTGCATTTCGTCTAGCTCAGCAGCTTGGTCATGGTTGACGCTAGGATTTTCAGTAGAAATAACGGGCTTATACCAACTATCAAGGGTTCTTACCCTCTTTATTTTGAATTTTTTAGCATCCTTTTCACCTTGGATTAACAATCAGTAAAGGCTAAAGATTGAAAAAGGACATTCTGTAATTTGAGAACAAGAAATAAAAGGAACAACGTGTCTAATCTAATCAGGGAGTAAATCAATAGTCAATAAATTATTTTGATCAAAACCTACCCGACTACATGCCATAAGCCCCTAGCCAATAGGGAGAACGGTGCTGCAGCGTTGGCCCTCGGTCATCAAGCTTGTAGCATGGAGAGGGGAAGAAGCCGAGGAGGAATCCATGCATCATGCTACCGTGCTGCGGCGTGCGGAAGGGGGCCAAACCTGAAACGACAGAGGAGGAAAACTACGAAAGACGCGACGAGTACGTACTGACCGTCTGCCGGGCTAGCAAATAGCAATTAAGGCATGATTTATGAGCCTTTGCTGTTTAATTGGACTGATTAGTGCCTTCATTAGTGAGCAGTACTAGTGTTGCCACGGAGCATTAGGGGGGGCCAGGCCCCCGTGCGCCCCCCCTGTGGCTCCGCCACTGGACCCTCATTGTTGGCCATCAAACCAAGTAAACGATGGGTTTGGTCCGATTTAGTCATGTGACTCATCCTAATAGAACATACAATCATGTGCTACAACTTTCCAAAACCTTCTGCAAATTAAGACCTTTTTCGCAAATAATTTGCTCTGGTTATTCTGAGAGCAAAAAAGAATCTGCTAGATTTTATGTCGTCATGGATAGACACAATCTTGTAATTCAGCTTATTTTCTTTGTTTCATTTCATGTTTTTTGAGGGACAGATGATAACATTTCGTTTTTTATAATGTATATATGACCAGTAGGAACAACCCCTCCTGTTTTATAAAAAAATAACTTTCCAAAATCTTTTATACCTTCATTGGATCGATGTGTTTCGACATCAGTCTACCCCCTTTCTCATGGTCTCCCCTTCCCATCTACAAGTTAGATTTGGTATCAGGACGAAGAGGATAACGTGTCGAGTGACAGGGATTGTCGTCCATGATCGAAGTTCAATTGTTGTCACATAGACGTCTCGTCAGGACAAGTCCCTATTCGATGAGACTGAACTAACGTATATCTAGATTGACCAAGTCAGCAAATACATCTGGTATTGATGGGCACTTTTGCTTACCACGGAAAGCCAGGCTTGTAACCTTATTTATATTTGTTCTTTGGATAGATGGAGTTATCCAATCCCCGTAGGATTGGAGCACGTCGTCTATATAAAGAAGTTCCATTAAATACATATTCCCCACAAGAAAGTAGCCGGATCTCCTTCTATTTCAAGAAAAAAAAAAGAAAAAAAAAGCACCCGTGGCAGTAGAACTAGAACCTGCACCATGGAGCTTACTAGCCAGGCCCAGGCCATGCTCGACGCCCAGGCAGAGCTGTGGCAAAATACCTTCGCCTTCGTCAAGTCCATCGCACTAAAATCTGCCGTAGACCTCCACATCGCCGACACCATCCAACACCACGGCGGCGCCGCCACCCTCTCCCAGATAGCCAACAAAGCCATGGTCCCTCCCTCCAAGACCCCCTGCTTGAGCCGCCTCATGCGCACGCTCACGAGCGCCGGTGTCTTCAGCACCCAGCAGCCACCATCCGGCGGCGACGACTGCAACAGCGAGCAGCTCCTGTACACTCTCACGCCGACGTCCAGCCTCCTTGTCGGCTCGCGGAACCAGGCCGCCTTCACCTCCTTTGCACCCCACTTGGCCACCGTCTCCTCCATGTTTGAGCTTTCCGGGTGGCTACAAAGTGAGCTGCCGGATCCATCCATGTTCAAGCTGAGGAATGGCTGCACTGCATTTGAGCTGGCCAATGGCGACCCGGCCTTCAACGAGGCCTTCAACGACGGGATGGTTTCGGACACCGAGTTCATCAAGGACATCGTTGTCAAGGAGCACGGCGAGGTGTTCCAGGGGATAAGCTCCATGATCGATGTCGGGGGAGGATTTGGTGCGGCGGCGCATGCCATCTCCAAGGCGTTCCCGCATGTGAGATGCAGCGTGATGGACCTTGCCCACGTCGTTGACAAGGCTCCGGACAACACCGACGTGAAGTATATCGCCGGCGACATGTTTGAGAGCGTTCCGCCGACAAACGTGATATTCCTCAAGGTATGTGGTAGTCTACCAAGTTTGAAATTTCCTTTGTTTTTATTAATTTCCTGTATTGATATGTTTTACTGCATGCACTATTTGTCGTGGCACCATCAAATCCATCTCCCTCTTAAAGTGACACTATTGGTCTCCATATATATACCTTGAAGAATAAGTGATTTCAAGTATATGCTCCCTTTATCCCAACATATAGCTAAGTTTACGTTTCCAAAGTTAATTATTCTTAACCTTGACTATAAATAGCAAAAAACAATATAAAGATTGATAATATAATAATTATGTTAATAGATTACGGACAACATGTCTCGCTCCAACTCTGGGTTAGATGTTTCAAAGACCAAGTTAAACTCCAATTCTAGCGATTTAGGGAGGATAAGCGTTTTCTTTTCATCTAGTGGTTGGACCCCCTCTCTTGTACATAATGTCTCTTTAAATATATAAAATGAAGTGATGTGGGAACTCCCCCACAGTTTGCCCTTCAAAAAAAAATGTTAATAGATTTGTCTTGAAACCAACTATTACAACATTAACTTTTTTAACTTGAAATAAATTATATTTTTTGGAAACATTATTGGTCAAAGTTATAAATGTTTGACTTTAGAAAAACCTAAATGTAGCTATATTCTGGGATGGAGGGGGTACTTACTTTGATTCAAATTGCAATACATGGTGTTTAGGACATCGACAAGGCAAACATTTCATCAATAATTTCTATGAAAATCTAACATTTTAGAAAAAAGAAGGTAAATTTTTAAAAAAGCATTTTTCATAGTGAATTGCTAACATCTAACATAAATTGTCAACATCTGTAATTTTTTTACATTTATAAAATTTATCAGTTAGTGAAAACCAGGTTACCATATTGTTCTCTCCCCGTGGGTCCTGCATGACTGGAGCGACGAAGAATGTATCAAGATACTGAAGAATTGCAAGGAAGCTATTCCTCCAAGAGAAAAAGGAGGAAAGGTGGTAATCATAGATATTGTGATTGGGGCTGGAAGGTCAGATTTGGAGAGAGAGGTGCAGGTTGTCTTCGATCTCTACAACATGGTCGTCAATGGCACTGAGAGAGATGAGAATGAGTGGAAGAAGATCTTCTTAGAAGCAGGATTCAGTGACTACAAGATAACATCGGTTCCGGGTCTTCGATCAATCATCGAGGTCTACCCATGACGTCTGGTGAATATACGATGTATGTTTTGTAAGATCAATCAGGATTTGCATGCATGTTTTGTTTTTCTCATGTACGATGGTGAATTGGAGCTTGCCTGGGGTGGTGTCATTTGTAGTCATAAATAAGATTAGTGTCACCGTACGTGTCAGCACACATCGTTGTTTGTCCTGCCCATGTATATATGCCCCTGCTTGTACACTATGCATGCTGCATCTATATTGTTTTGTGCAATTGTGTGTAATCCATGTTTCCTTTGATCGTGCAAAGATATCGACTATTGTATTACAAAATAAATGTATCCAAAAAATGAGTGTGCAGCTGCATGTTGGGTGCAACTATGGTAAAAAAAATGTCACAAGCATCGAATTGAAAACGGTGAAAATTTGTTGAACTATGCATATTGGGTATCTTTTAGATGATGATGATGATTGATAAATTCATATCATCGGTACTTAACTTATGTGCATGTCTTCTTAGAAGGCCTTTTAGCCCTTTTCTTCTGAGTGAGGCAGGCTGTTGGGCCAGCACAGCCGTGCATTGATTTTGGTCCACGTTCTGATATACGATGATGGCCCATAACATGAGAGAGAGTGGAGGCCTGGATCCGATTTCTTGCCGAATTCCACTGAACGATCCTGAGTTCGGTCGGCAGCTAATCAAAAGGTGACCAGATCTGCAACTCAAAGTGCCTAATTTGTTGTTGCAGTCAATCTAGCTATTAGCACCTAAGGCATATTTTTTATCGCCTTCAAGATACAGCTACCGCCTTCAGGCTTCAGCTATAGCTAATTTGTTGTCGCAGTCAATTTAGCTATTAGTCAGTCACTCAGGGTGAGATCAAGTGGACATGTGGCTTGATCTATCATATGATGAGTGACTGACTAGATGACTATTGGCTTTACCGGTTGAGTCAATATTTCATATGTGCATGATTATATTTCATATGTGCATGATTATACTAATGACTAACCGGATGCATTGTGTTGTGGTGTTTGTGTAAACAAATGTTGATGGATGTTCTCTTGGCTTTGATGTGCAGAGTGCGAGTGCGACGTGGTGCAGGTCAGGCGTGAAAGGTCACGTCGATGGGTCATGGTGAAGGACGAGCGTAAGTAGGCTTTGGTCATGGAGGACAAGCAAAAGGTTCAGGCCGAAGGACCCAGAGGATGAAAGGTGGACACGTGTAGACTTGGGCCGAAGGACCCGAAGATACTGGACGGAGTCACGGGCGGCTTGCATAGTGTACGGACGAGCAAGAGTACCGCAAGTCAAGAAGGATGGCGATGGTGAACGTCGAGTAGGCTCGAAAGCGTCGTGACACTTAGCGGAGACTGAACACGCATCTTCACGAAGGGTTTGACCCTCTCCCCTGGTCACCCAGCTCGATCCACAAACAGACTGCGGGACCAGACTGGGCGACAAGAGGGGGGTGAATGGGAGCCTTTAAAAAATCCTTTCGATGAAGAACTTGGTCTATATCTCGATTGCCACCCACATACATATCTCTTCTAGTCGTCAAGATGACACAAAACAACTAGTGACAAGCAAGCTCACCCTAAGAACGACTAGGAAATCTCAAGCCATGCAAATTCTCATGTTAATACGGAAGTGATGCAGATGCAAGGCTTGAAACGAATTTCAAAGAGAAGTAAGCGAAAACACAATTAACCCCTCACTCGACAAAGCATGCAATTAATTCCTCAACACTGTTCTCGATCAAGCATGCAGAAATTCAACCGGCTAGCAAACATACGTGATGATAAAAATATGCAAACCTTAACTGAATAACTAATTAGCAAACAGGCAAAGCAATTACCTAAACACGTACAGGAGCTCAACTTCATTTAATAAGCAGATACTGATGGTAGACCAAAACAAGCAATAATTATTTATTTCTTTACTCATTCATGGATCATGGCCAGCAACACTATTGACTGAAAGCGACATATCACAAACTCAATCCACGTTGATCTGCCTGATCAAAATACAAACCTGATTACCTGCTGTGCTCTGCGAACTGAACGTCGCGCGTGTGCTTGCCACCTGCTGCTGCAACGAGCTTGTGCCTGGGCCAGCTGACGAGCGAGCCTGCTGCCTGATGTGCTCTGCTGCGCCGGCAGATCAAGCAAGCTGTGCCCGTGGCCGTGAGCACGCCTAGGCCGCAGGCCTGCTGCTCACCTGGACCCACGTCGCACGCGCGAGCAGGCCGTGCGCCCGTGCCGCCTGGGCCGCGTTTCCCCATGCGCTGGGCCGTGTCGTGCGCGAGTGCGCACCTGGGCCACGCTGAGCCGGGTGCACCCGAGCCGCGTCTGCTGCGCTCGTGCATGTCCAAGCAACGATTTGCCTAGATGCACGGAAGAACGAGTGCAAAATTGACTGTCGTCGTCCGCGGCCATGGCATCGAGAGGTACATGTAAGAGAGAATGGTGTTGTGTTGGATTGCGAGAAGGCCGGCCGTCGCATGGCTAGGATGGAGGCCACACCTACTGTCGCCTGTAGTTGTGGACGAGGTGTAGCTGTACCTGTACAGACGCCTTGACGTCGACGATTCAACTAACGTACTCGACTGGTCTGTTGACGTCGACGATTCAACTAACGTAATATGTCGTTGGCTCGATCTCGACTGGTGGTCTGTTGACGTCGACGATTCAACTAACGTAATATATGTCGTTGGCTCGATCTCGACTGGTCCAATTCCCGTTGAAACAGCATGCAAGATCCAGCTTCGTACTGTAAAAACTTCTGTGCGGTCTCGGTTTGGCTTGGTACGTCCTTCAGAACACCTAAAACAAACATATACACTGAAGCCTATTTAATTTGGAGGCTAGGATGGATTTAATCCGTTAAAACTCTTCTAACCCCCCTCAGTTCCCTTGGAATAAAAGGGATTAACCGAACAACGACCAAGAGAGTTAACATGAGGCACTCATTAGACTTTGACCATCAAATTAACCAAGTAAATGATGGGTTTGGTCCAATTTTGTCTTGTGACCATAGAACATACAATCATGCGCTGGTTCTGCCCTCGTCGCACGCCTACAACTTTCCAAAAATCTTTCGTACCTTCATTAGATTGATGCGTATTTTAACAGAGATGAATTAATCCCATGGTCTACCCTGTTTCTCATTGGTCGCCTAGTCTAGAAGTTAGATTTGATATCAAGACGAACATGACACCATCCAATACCACGGCAGTGGTGCCATCCTCTCTAACGTAGCCAACAAGGTCATGGTCCCTTGGTCCCCGTTTCTAAAAAAAAAAAAATGGTCCCTCGGTCCTAATAGAACAAACAATCATGCACTACAATGAATTGTTGTCCCCTCCGCCATGCTCGGACTCCTACAACTTTCCAAAATCATTTGTGCGGTCATTGGATTGATTTATTTTAACATCAATGAATTAATCTCATGGTCTACCCTCATTGGTCTTTTCTTCCCGTCTACAAGTTAGATTTGATATCAAGACGAACAGGATAACGTGACAAATCCATTATCAAAGTTCAATTGTTGTCACAGACGTCTCATCAGGACAAGTTCCTATTCGATGAGACTAAACTGACATATCCCTAGATCGACGAAGTCAGCATATGGGCTTTGCTACGGTACTCTGTTTACCTCCTAGGAGGTAAGAGATCAAATAAATCTTGGCCTTTCATTTTTTATACAATATAAAGAAATTATAAAGAGGAAAAAAGAAATAGTTACACGGATACCATATTTACAAGTCAGTTTCAGATCTACCTGCATGTAAAGAAAATAAGAAAGACCGTGCATGTGCATGCCTACATGCATGAATAAATTTGTTGAAGGAACTCTGCACGCAGTTTTGTTTAGAAACATTTATGAAGATGTGGCTTGAAGATCTAACATTTGAATGTAGTTAGGATGTGCGTATTATCATTTCGTAATTAGACTCCTATACTTACATATTAAAAAAAATCAAAGCCACCGCTTTCGTTTCATGTTGAATAACCGAGATATATCTATGTATCTATCTATAAAATAAAAGAACGAGTAGAATTGAAAACGTTTCTCACCTAAATTAGGCCCCCATTACCGCTCACGCCGGACCCACTGTAAGGGTCAACGGAGGTGGGAAAAGAGTCAAACCTACAAAAACTGATATTTAGAAAATATTTCTGCCAAAAATATAATTATTTTGTTACCCAAGCTTCGCTACCCGGCTGTATACCCCCCTAATCACCGATTCGCATTCCATCTCCCGTTGTCCACCCGACGGCGCACAGCCTCCGCCTCCTCGCCAGCAAGTGCTCCGCAGCGAAAACGCCTCGCCTTCGAGGACCACCACCCTCGTGCCCATTCACCATGGCCGCCATCTGATGGCTTCGACGCCGGCAGCATGGTCCGGGTGCTGACTTGCACCTGCCGTGGGGCGTGGGCGCAGTCCGCGCGCGATGCCGTGATGTCGGCGTGGCCCGAGTCCGCCGCTGTGCAGCCGCGTTCGGCACCCACGTCGGGGAGAAGGTTCCCAGCCACGACACGCAAGAGGGCGAGGCTGCAGCACCTCTACCCGCTTACCTTACCCACTGTCCAGAAGAAAATCACGCAGACCTCGTGGGCTCTTCCATGCTGTTCTCCCTGGCTTGTCATCGGCGGCCTCCACACGCTCGTCTCTTCGCTGGTTCCTGGTCGTTAAGTCCTTGCCGCCGCCGCTCTCCGTTTAGATCAGCTCGAGTCGTCACAACCCTTCTTTCACGGGTGCAGGCAAACGAGACCAGAGTTGATGGTTTTCTGTCGGCTACTTCTTGCTTCTCCACCATTTTTTTTTTGGTTTGGTTGGGCGTCACAACCAATTTGTAGGTCAAGGCGCTAGCTGCAGCTGCTAGCTTTCAATTCATGGTCGTGGGAGAAGCAAAGAACAGAGACGGGATATGTGTATTGTTTTTAATGGCGGCGGCCGACGAGTGAGAACAGCTGCGACACAACGGTCAACCGTATAGATAGAGGAAGAAGAAGATACGTGGGAGGCTGACAAGAGAGGCCCACGGATGACAAGCAAGTTGAGAAAAAAAAGGGGCAAAAGCCAAATTATTAGGCTCAAAATACCACCTCTCATGTTGTATCCACCTCTAAGCATCAAGAGAGGTAAGATGAGATGCAAACCCACAAAACAATTTTCTCACCCAAATTAGACCCGTGGTACCTCTCACGCCAGACCAACATAGCTGGGAGCGGGTCAAACCTACCAAAACTGGTATTTAGAAAATGCTTCTGCCAAAATCAAAAAAAATTCTCACCCATGTTTTTTTACCCGTAATTATTTTTTAACCGATCAAAATCATTTTTTTTCTAAAAATTAGACACCCGCTCTAATCGCCATCGCCCGCATGGCCGCGATGCAACTCCATGGCTCCAATCGATCTCCCCTCCCGCTCGGTCCGCCGCATGCTTCTGTTGCTCGCCCCTCGACGCGCCCCATGCCGGGATTCAACATTCGCTCGCCGCAGTCTCCAATACCCGCCCCTACATAGTCGCCACCATCTTGCTCGTCGCCGGCGGCTCCGGGTCTCGCCGTGCAATGCCTGCGAGGTCCATCGCATTCCTCTGAGCCCCGTCTCTGCTTCCTGCTCCTCTCGCACGCCCGCGCCACCGCCGCTCCTCCTCGATCCGCCGTTGTCTGTGCGGATCCGCGTCTAGAGTGCCCGCCGGCACCGGAGATGCCGAACACACAGAGAGAGCAAGCGGTGGGAGGTCGGGTCGGGAGAAGAGAGAGAAGCTCGCACCGCCGCCTGGTCTGGCACCGTCCATGCTCGACAAGTCCTTCGTCGCACGCCCATCATCGAGGCCGGCCCAACCTCCAGCGCTTCTTCGTCTTCCTGTAGCTGCAGCCACACGTACACCTCCGCAATCCGCGAGGCCCTGCACGCGAGCTGGATGGGTGGTGGTGCCGCGCGCATGGATGCAGGAAGGCAGCAGCGGCATGAGGAGGCCGAGAGAGAGAGAGGGGAAAAGAGGGGAGGGAGGGAGGCAGGCAGGCAGCGAGCCAGCAATGGCGTGGAGAGTCCAGCAGCAGCCGAGTGGGGTCGTGGACCCGTGGGGAAAGAAAAATGAAAGGCCAGCAGCAGCAGCTGGGGAAATAAGAGAAAGAAAATGGAAAGAAGGAGAAAAAATAAATGTGTTTGTTAAAATGAGATGTTGGATGGAGGTTATTGAATAAAGGTGGTAGTTGGTATGTTTTTTTGGCAAATATGTATTACATCTCACACTTGTATTGATAAGATCGTGTTCTATAGAAAAATTGAATAATATTATATTACGTGCATGTCGCATGTGCGTCTTTGCTAGTATTAATTAAAGAGAAACCAAAACATGACACGTTAGCCCAAAAAGAAGGAACAGACCATGGAGCGTCGGTCGGAAAAACAATTTGACGCGCATGCATGCATGTTATGGGTGGTTACAAGATATTTTATCTATTATTTTGTTTATTTTTAAAATTTCTTCTATTACCTTCGAGAAGGTAATATTTGAGAATAGTCATCTTGATGTACTGGAATGAACGATCCACGATCCTTTAGAGTACTGTAGCAAAGCCTTCGGCATATACATCTCGCTATTGATAGGCGCTTTGCTTACCACGGAAAGCCAGCCCCCGTAGGATTGGAGCACGTCTTTATAAAGAAGTCCCAGCTACATATTGCTCACAAGAAAGTAGCCGGTTCTCCTGCAACTTCAAGATAAAAAAAAAAGAAGAAGAAAGCAGCCGTGGCAGTAGAATTAGAACCTGCACCGTACCATGGAGCTCACTAGCCAGGCCATGCTCGACGCCCAGGCAGAGCTGTGCCAAAATACCTTCGCCTTCGTCAAGTCCATGGCACTCAAATCTGCCGTAGACCTCCGCATCGCCGACACCATCCAACACCACGGCGGCGGCGCCACCCTCTCCCAAATAGCCAACAAGGCTATGGTCCCTCCGTCCAAGATCCCCTGCTTGAGCCGCCTTATGCGCGTGCTCACGCACGCCGGTGTCTTCAGCACCCAGGCCGACGGCGGCGAGCAGCTCCTGTACACTCTCACGCCGGCGTCCAGCCTCCTTGTCGGCTCGCGGAACCAGGCCGCCTTCACCTCCCTTGCACTCCACCCAGCCATGGTATCCTCACTGTTTGAGCTTTCCGGTTGGCTACAGAGTGAGCTGCCGGATCCATGCATGTTCAAGCTGAGGCATGGCTGCACTGCATTTGAGCTGGCCAATGGCGACCCGGCCTTTAACGAGGCCTTCAACGACGGGATGGTTTCGGACACCGAATTCACCATGGACATCGTTGTCAAGGAGTACGGGGAGGTATTGTTCCAGGGGATAAGCTCATTGATCGATGTCGCCGGGGGACTTGGCGCGGCGGCGCATGCCATCTCCAAGGCGTTCCCGCATGTGAGATGCAGCGTGATGGACCTTGCCCACGTCGTTGACAAGGCTCCGGACAACACCGACGTGAAGTATATCGCCGGCGACATGTTTGAGAGCGTTCCACCGGCAAATGTGATATTCCTCAAGGTATGTGGTAGTCCGTAGTCTACCAAGTTTTCCTTTGTTATTGTTAATTTCCTGTATTGATATGTATCAATTCATGCAAACCATCAAATCCATCTCCCTCTTAAAGTGACATTATTAGTCTCCATATTGACAGAATAAGTTATTTGAAGCCTAAGTATATACTCCATCTATCCCCAGAATATAGCTACGTTTATGTTTCCAAAGTCAAACATATAACTTTTTTAGTTTAAATAAATTATATTTTTAGAAATAATATTGATCAAAATTATGAATGTTTGACTTTAGAAAAAACTAAATGTAGCTATATTCTGGGATAGAGAGACTACTCACTTTCATTCAAATTAAAATACATGGTGTTTAGGACATCAAGAGGTGAAAAAATCATCAATAATTTATAGAAAAATATGACAGTTTAGAAAAAAAAAGGTAAATATTTTAGAAGTCTTTTTCGTAGTGAATTGCTAACATCTAACATAATTGTAAATATATGTATTTTTCACATTTACATAAAATTCATCAGTTAGTAAAAGGATGAACAAAACCAGGTTACCATTTTGTTCTCTCTCAGTGGGTCCTGCATGACTGGAGGGACGAAGAATGTGTGAAAATACTGAAGAACTGCAAGGAAGCTATTCCTCCAAGAGAAAAAGGAGGAAAGGTGGTAATAATAGATGTTGTGGTTGGGGCTGGAAGGTCGGATTCGGAGAGAGAAGTTCAGGTTGCCGTCGATCTCCATATCATGGCTGTCAATGGCATTGAGAGAGATGAGAACCAGTGGAAGAAAATCTTCATCCAAGCAGGATTCAGTGACTACAAGATAACACCGGTTCTGGGTTTTCGATCAGTCATCGAGGTCTACCCATGACATCTGGTGAATATACTAGCATGAATGTTTTGTTTTTCTCATGTACGATGGTGAATTGGAGCTTGCTGATGCCTGGGGTAGGTTATTTTTAGTCCTAAATAAGACTAGTGCCACCGTGTCAGCACACATCAGTGTTTATCCTGCCCATGCATATATGCCTCCATGGCTGCTTGTACACCATGCATGCTGCATCTATATTGTTTGTGCAATTGTTTGTAATCCATGTTTCCTTTGATAGTATGAAGATATCGACCGCTGTATTGCAAAATAAATGTTTCCAAAAAATGAGTGTGCAGCTACCACATATATATTTGTGTTAAATTAAACATGATCCCTTGCAGATTTGGAAGCTGAATGCTAAGTGCAACTATGGTGAAAAATGCCACAAGCATTGAATTGAAAATGATGAAAATTAGTTGAAATCTGCATATTGGGTGTCTTTTAGATGGTGAATTAATATTATTAACTACCTTATGCACGCTAATGAGCTATGTGACGTGCTGTAGTTATAATGTGCATTGCAACAAGTATGTTACATTGGATTCAACTCTTCAGGTAAATTTGCCATGGATATCCCAGTGACACATGTGATGCATTTGTGCACTTAGTGGCGGCAAATAAATAAGGGATTAGAGGAAATCACAATGGAAGCAAAGGGACTCATCCTTTTACGCTTAAACTAGTTATGCTAGTCGCCTTCTGTTTTATTTGTTACATCGCCAGCTAGTAGATTCAGCTCGCTCCCATCTCTATAATAGAAATCCTGGACCCAAACCGGGCAACCTCATCGCGCCACATCACCCGTATTGTCTCGGCCATCGGATCGACCACGACGACGGTATAGATCGGCCCGAGCAATCCTAGGGCACGCGACCCCACACGTGGGTCCCGCTAATGTGGGTCCCACAAGTGGGCCCTGCTGTGGGCCCCACGGGACCCAGCGACGTGGGTCCCACAGTGGTAGTAGTGGGACAATTCAGTTTTTCTGAGAAGACCATGGTCAAGAGGTACCATCCGGGACGTGGGTCCCATAGAGGTAGCAGTAGGCGTTCGGTGATGGGACCTAGACAGGTTTAAAAAATAGTTTCTCGGATCGGCTGCGTCGACGGTCTAGATCGACCTTTTTCAATTTGAGTAATTCCAAGGCACGTGACCACACGTGTGGGACCCGTGGACGTGGGTCCCACAAGTGGGCCCCATGGGACCCATGGACGTGGGTCTCATAGTGAGCCCCACCATAGACCATGGGACCCGCAAGTGGGTCCCACCGTCTGTGGGCCCCATGAAACCCATTATATGGGGGACCCACGTGTGGGACCCGTCCGACGCGGCCGATCCAATGGTCAAGCAATTACGGGTGATGTGGCGCGATTTAAAATTTAAAAAAAATTCAATACAAAAATATTGCAAATTTGAAAACCTAAAATTTATGTGGCAGTACCATTAAATTTAAACTGGCTCAAGTGTGCTATAATATCCAATTAAGGACATTGCACGCACTTCAAACAGTTTAAACTAGTGAACTGTCGAGTGTCCCAACTGACTCCTCAATGAACCACCTTATACTCCTATCTTAGCCATATGACAGGATCGTTTTCGGTAAGGAGAACACAACGAGCATTACCAATTTTACATAATACTAGTAAAGACGTACGTGCGACACGCACGTGATGGTAAACAAATATCTAATCTTTGGATGAGAAATGTTTCCCACTATCACACATGTTTCTATCTCTTTCGTTTTAATTGGATGCTCACTCAGATACTCAGGATGCATCGGAACCCATATCTGATCAATAAACACTGTAGCATGAAATTCAGAAAATAAGAAACAGATTTTCAAACTCAGTTCCAGTCATGAGAGTGACATTGTATTAAGGAAAATCAGATGGAAATTTTTTGGAAGCCTTAACATATATGCATGGTGCCATGCTAGTATGGAGTACACAAATTGTTCGGAACCTTTAACATGGTGTCATAGCTAGCATGGAGTGCAGCAAATGATGGGGGGTGCACTGCGGCCAAGGTGAGGACAACGACGCTGTGGAGTCCATGAGTAACGATGTCGGAGGAGTCGCGACGGGAATCAGAGATTGATAAGATACAGAATGATTTGAAGAAGGGCAATATGGCTTCAAATGGATAAAACCCATGTACTGGAGTTGATAAAAATACCAATTGTCCTTGTAATAGTAATGTGTCAACAATTGGAGTCCTATATCAAAGTCAACGATTGGATTAGAGAATTTGATGTGCTTGTCTGATTTATAGTGTCATAATAGCAGTTTTGATGTGCTTGTGGTTGACTGAACTTACCTGCTAGCTATTTCATCGATGGCTGGAATTGCTTGACAGTTGCCAACAAGTTTGTGCCTACTGCCTTGCTGTTGCATTCTCTTGTTAGCCTGATAGATTATAGATGCGTTAACTACTTAGGTGCAGTCGTGCAGATGGATTTGCATGCCCTGCATGTTGGTGGCAAGGGCAGGTCGCCGGAGCACTGCTTGCTTGCTACGTGGGTGCAGTGCAGGTGGCCGGAGACTGCAGCCTGCAGGTGCGTGGGCGGCCTCTGGCCGGATGGAGTCTCGATGGCCACTGGCGATGTCGGACGGTGGAAGCTGGACGCACACATCGATGGCGATCTAATCCAATACGAACAATCACGACGACGCAAAACGTGGCTCTACCTCCGGCCGCAGCGCATAAACAGACGCTAGGAAATGCAAACGGAGGCCAGGCCGGTAGACGCAGGAGTCCAGAGTTTTTTCTAGCGCGGTTAGGACGGGTATATTGACGATGGGTGAGAAAAATAAATTGATTTTGACACAAACATTTTCTAAATATCAGTTTTTGTGGGTTTGACCCCCTTTCCACCTATGTAGGTCCGGCGTGAGAGGTAAAGTGGACCCAAATTAGGTGAGAAATATTTTCAATTCTACTCGTTCTTTTATAGATAGATGCCAAGATTTTTACTTATTACAAGCCAAGTTTTGAAGAGAACTTAAATGCAAAGTCAAGTCATTACTAAGAGTTTAATACAAACCAGTCTAGCTAGTTCTATTCCACAAATATCTACAACCTCCGGCTCAACTCTAGAATCACCGGGACCACGACGATCTAGGCCTTCGGGACCTCCTTCTCGACGACTTCTGGTGCTGCTTCTGAAAAACAACAAGGGAATTCCCTGAGTACGAAGGTACTCAGCAAGGCTTACCCGTCTTACCAAAGAAAAGACACTCAAAAAATTATGAAAAGGTCTTTACGTGGTTTTGGCTAACTCAACTCTTTTGCGAAAAAGCTTACTAAATATTGATCCTTACTCAGCAACTTTTTAGCTCAGTTGGGTGGTTACTTATCCATCTAAGTTATAAAAATACTTTTCATACAGGTGGTACTAGGCTCAACCAGCATTTTTGAATCAAGCTTATCTTGTTCAACTTGTTTCCTCTACTTTTCTTAACACCTGATCAAGTGCACTCATAACCAAGAGTTGTGTCGATCCTGATCAATGTACATCCTGCAGGAGATACCTAGCCCCCAGTCACGCACAGTTGTTCATACTGTACGCAACAACCTTTCAATCAGCTGGGCCAAAGATCGAAAATATCCTTACTCGAACCCGGGAATGCACCCCCACATGGGCCCCACGTCTGGCGACCACCCCGTGAGTTTCAAGCTACGGCCCCGGCTTTCTCCGACCCAACAAGCACGGGTAAGCGATATTTCCAATTATTGAACCAACCAATCTAATTGGCTTTGCTGGTCCCATAACCCAGTAAGAAACTAGGTAGAATCGCTTGATCAATCAATTAAACGGCGGATCGGTCCTTAGTCACTTCACAAGTAGGCAGAATTACCGGATCGAGCTTCCTCAATCCCTTTTTCCAACTTCTGCCCACTACTTCAACCTCACATACCTTTGATTCATATGAGTTTAGTGGTAGCCTAGAGTATCATATTTTAATTAAGCTCTCTAAGCATAGCAAGGTAGATAACACTAATCAAGTTTCTTGACTGGATAGGAATAGTTCTACCAAGGATGTTATCATGTATCAGGGTTTCAATCATTTCCTAACCTAATGCAACATAAAAGCATAATATTTGGACTCATGTATATTATGAAATAAATAGGTAGAAATGCTCCGGGGCTTTCCTGGGATTACAAGCAGGTTGGATTCTTCTATGAATTCTTGAGATTCCGGAGCAACGACGATTACTTCATTGAGTTGTCGCTGTTCCTCCGAGAGTCCCACGAACCCGTACTCCGAAGCTTGAGATGCTAAAACGTAATGCAGGTTAGTGATCAATATGCGATAAGTTTGAAAACATGACTAACAACTTTACTTCTCGATAAAGTTGCAAGCCAACACTAGCTACCCTTTTTTTTAAAAAAAAAGACTATCCACATTTTTCTTTAATTAAACTTGTCCTTAATTAATTTTTTTGTTGTAAAAGAATTATTAATAACCTAAAAAGGATAAATAAATCAAACCTATTTATTATTAATTTGTAATTAATAAATCATTATTCATAATTTATATACTTTAGAAAAGATTTAGTATTTATTTATTTACCTTAAAAGGAAAGACAATTAAATAAATACTTAACATTAACATTTATATCCTAGGGTTTAAAAATTTTAATGCATAATAGAAAATAAAACAATCCTTAGAAAATTGGTTTCACTATTTTTTGGACATTTCTATGAAATTCTATGAATTAAATGGTGAAAAACAAAATTTAAGTCTAATTCTAAAACCAAACAACCACTTTTGCAGAAAACCCCCTCACCTTTGCCTTCTTCCTCCCCGCGGTCCCTCTCCTCATTCAAACAGAGGCGCCCTTTGACTGGCCGGCCGCCGGCCTCGACCGGCGTCCTCTCGCCGGCGGCGAGCTCTTCGGCGTTGGGACCTACCCCCACACAACCTCCATGACAACATGAACCTTCTCGCCCTCTTTTTCCTTTGCAAAGGCGCCCAGACGATAGCCCGCGATGGAGCAGGCGGCGACGTTCCG
This sequence comes from Digitaria exilis, assembly GCA_015342445.1. Taxonomy (NCBI): domain Eukaryota; kingdom Viridiplantae; phylum Streptophyta; class Magnoliopsida; order Poales; family Poaceae; genus Digitaria; species Digitaria exilis. The sequence goes on along the minus strand of JACEFO010001768.1, from coordinate 1,227,524 downwards.
CGGCGACACGCCGACCGGCTTGATGGCGGCGAGAAACCGGTGAGGAAAAAGACCACAAGCTTCGCCATGGGCTACAACACGTGAAGCTCTCCCTAACTCGTCCTCTCTGAACTCGGAGCAGAACTCTCCATGGCGGTGGCATGGCGGCGGCGCTCCCTTGGTGGTGCGCTGCATTCCAGCTCTGCTCCTTGATGATCTCGACCAGCAAACAACCATCTACAGCCCACGAAAAAAAAACTCAGCCTGCACTCAAACGTCTATTGCAACAACGCTAAGGTGGACCTCCAAGGTGGCTGCTCACCAGACCAAAGACGGCGACGAAACGGAGGAAGACAACCAAGCATGGGCTCTGCAGTGGAGAGCGCTAGATGGGAACTTTTGTAGATGGTAGAGGACGTCGAAGTGAAGGTCTTGGTGTATGGAATCGATCAGGGGTGGCTGGACGACGGCAAACCTCGCCGGCGACCGTGAAGAGGGCAGGAACAGAGAACGACGGGAAAGAGGTGAAACGAGGCCAAAAACTTGGTACATATCAGCACAAGTTACCGCCTCGACGACGCCAGCTCCAGCATGGACTCGCCAGCGCTGGCTCAGCGCAGCCACGGCGCGTGGCACGGTGTTACCGCCTCACCGGCGAGCAGTCACGCAGACAGTTGCGTGCCCAGCCCCTGCTCCTTTCCCTTTTATTTACTTTTTTTTTTAACAGCTCGTGATTTAACTCCAATTACTCCCAAACTCAATTCAATTCGTCCAACTCCTTTAAGCAACTTGTAGAGGGTTTTAAGAGTTTCAAACCTTGTACTGGCACTTCACTGATTTGAGCAAGTTCGATGGTGATTCCAAGCTTCTAAATTTCAGTGAAAGCTTCCCTTTAATTTTGCAGCTCTATTTCAAACCTGAACTCTAATTTTTTTTTTCGAATTGACTTGAAAACTTGAATGATTCCTGTCCAAAAGTCAAACCATCATTGTAGAGCATATCATGGAGATCAAATTTCATATAGGACATGTGGCCAGAAAATCAGAGATTTGCTCACGATTGAGGTCTGAACTTAACTGTAGAACGACTCCCAGATAGCCCAACTTAGCTTCTTTCAAAATTCAAAACCAACATTTAAACTCCTGTTTCTGTCATCATCTTCCACTCTAATATGTTAACCAACCATCAAGGAACCCATGTTGCTAGCTAAACACATATATTTCTGCTCAAACTTGGACTGAATTGATCCCTAAAGTTGGCCAAAAATCATCTTTACAAAACTTGAGACATAATCTTCCTTTCCTCTTTTCTATGGTTCTCCTTTTAAATGCAGCCATAGAACAAAGTTCCCAGATCCGAATTCAAACTTCACAACTCCTTTATGGAAACTCGTAGAGCAATCCAAGCACTGCAACTTTCGTACTGATTTGGGCAAGTTTTGAAGGACATTGTGAGGTCTCAAGTTACAGCCCATAAAACCCCTTTTTAAACAGCTGAAACTGAAATTTCGAACTACTCTCGAATTTAATCTCAAATTATCTTCAGTTATTTACCCAAGTTTGAGAGTAACATTCCATCTTCCACTTTGGTATTTGAACCTGAGTGATTTGGTCACTAGGTTCAGATCATGAGCTCTGAAAATTAGCCATAACCATTTTCTTATTCTGAACTTGAAATTGAAAGTCCAGGTTTTTCTCAAATTTTCGAATTCAAACCTTCTGCAGCGCATGAACCAAAGTTGTTGTTCTTCAAAGTACTTTAGCTTCTCTTTTGTCATCTGGGTGATTTGTTCAACCTAAAGAGAGCAATGGACCTCTGAATATTTCAGTGATTTGCCCTCAACTTCTTTTGGACTACAACTTCATATTAGACTTCTAGCAACGTATGCATCTTAGTGTTGTACTAAACTTGTGTGGTATTACCTGAAACTCAACATTCTTATAAGTGCCTTGCTCAAAATATCTATGATTGGAGCACAATCAAACTCTGCAAATTCAGCCATATGAATCTCTGTTTATCCTTTTACTGACTGAAAATTAAATCCAGCTTCTCTCAAACCTTCCATACTCCAACTCGATTCAGATTTTTATCATAAGTTGTAGGCTATACTTTTAACTGAAATTCCTGTAAAACACTGGCCAAAAGTCCAACCATTTTGCCTTAATTTAACTCTGAACCTAACTGCAGTTCATCACAACTGAAAGTGCACTTCTCCATTTTCAGATTCTGTATAGTATCTCTTCTCCTTTATTTTCCTCTCTTTTGATTAATCCCATTTGATTGCTCTAGCTCCTACTCTTCTACCGCATTTGATGATAATAAGTTTCATATAACTTGAACTTGCATTTCTCATTTTTCCTTCTAAAAATTTTCAGATCATTGCTCAATATCTGGCTTTAGCCAAATGCTCCAAATCTGAACTTCTCCCATCCTTTCTCTGTTTTAAACTGAAACTGTCACCTGATTCAATAATTTGCTGAGGTTAACACATCTCTCAACCTATCAGCTAGCACTTGAGTATGGTTCCTGTTTTCAGACATTATCAAAAGCCCTCTTTTAAATTCAAATTCAAACACTCAGTTCCAAATTTGGGTCCTTCTCTATTCCTCCTAATACTATCAACCAAATGCCCTCCAGACTTTGTTATCTAAGCTGTCAAAAATTGAGATGTCATTTGACTGAATATGCTTCCAAACTTGAGTCCATAAAGTTCTCTTTGATGTGGACATGACTGGAGAAGTATTCCCTTTTTAACCTCTCATTCAGTTTCGTCAAATTCAGAAATGGCCCATTGAGATAGCTCCTTAATACCAAATTTAATTTAAATAAAGAACAATTCTTCCAACTGAAACCTGATAAAGTACCCATCCTTCTCCTTACTAATCTAGTTCGTTTAGGTCAGGTTCTCCTCATATCATTCTGCTCAAATACTCCAAAATCAAAACTCAAACATAACTTACTATTGTTTTTAGACCTCCTAACTTCAGATTTGACATAGTGATTGACAGCCACTCCTTTGCCATTTGAATTCAGGTGCCTTCATGCTGAATTTTTATCTAAGTCTTGCTTTCCTTAAGTTCCATTTGTCTCCAACTAAACAATTTGATCCAACAAATTCTTTTTTTTTCTACCAAATATAATGCTACATCTTCAATAACTCCTAATGACTCTTGCAAAAACATGGGGTGTTACAGCTTATTAAATAACCAAATTTCTAAGCGTTTCATAATCCGTTTGCATAATGTTTATATGTGATCCGTTGCCCATACGATTCTGATACTGAAACATCTTTAAATTAAAAATATTGAATTTTGAAGTACCTTAAAACTTCAAAATCAATAAATTTGTTATGGATCACACTTTAAATCTAAAGCCAATTCACCTGTTAAACCTAACATCCAAATACCGAAACACCTTCAAATTAAAATATTGAATAATATTAAATCCTAAAGTATCACAAAACTTCAAAATCTATAGATTTGCTACAGATCATATTTCAAATCCAAAACACTTTTTAATTTGTCCATAAATATAATATCCGAACACCGAAACACCTTCACATGAAGAACTTTTTTTACATAAATGTTGCTTATATTCCAAATCCTTTTATAGATAGTAAATCTAAAAATTCAAAGCTCCTTGCTAAGTGCCTTGTACAAACGTTCACATTTCCATAGAAGATACACTTCAAAAGAAAAAAAATATTCTACATTTAAAAATCTAAAACATTTCTACACCTAAAATGTTTGTAGAGAATGAATTTTTAAAATCAACATTCTTTGACAATATATTTAAAAAATAGCTTTTACTACCACGGGCACCTCCACCTACCGTTGCCGCGAACTTTTCTAGTTTTCCCTAGTTTTGGCATGGCTGCCAGGCGTTTTGCTCGCTATTCTTCAATTTGTGGCGTTCGCAAACGAACGAAACTCCGAGTGTCTCTTCTTAGAAGGCCTTTGAGCCGTTTTCTTCTGAGTGAGGCGGGCTGTTGGGCCAGCAGAGCCGTGCATTGATTTTGGTCCACATTCTGATAAAAGATGATGGCCCATAAGAGGGAGATCGGGCAGTTAGCTGGAGGCCTGGAGCCGATTTCTTGCCAAATTCCACCGAACGATCCTAGAGTTTGGTCGGCTAATCAAGGTTTGTCTAGAGTTCAAAAAAAAAGGTTTGTCTAAAAAAAAGATAATCAAAAGGTGAGCAGATCTGCAACTCAAAATGCCCAGTTTGCAAGGAGCCTAGGATCGACATCGTCAGGTATGCAAAGAGAGAGATACATAGCTCCAAGCATATATCTTGCATTTTCCTCCGCTGTGATGATTTTCTCAATCGGAACTCCTGGCTTAGGGTATATTTAGTTTCCCCAACTTTCTTCAAAAAAAAATACTATTTACTTAACTTTTTCATATTCATCACATTTCTCTCACTCACAGAACACGTTTCCCAACACAATCTATAGTGTTTTTCTGGATCTATAGTGTTTTTTCCCAATCTAAACTAGGGTTCGAGTCCTCGATTCGGCACTGGTGCTCGCATTTTTCTGGATTTATTCCAGGATTTAACCGGCGCTATTCTTTCAGTGGTAGGCGACGTGCCCGTCGATAGCGAGGCGCCTATGGTGACTTCGTCAATTTGGAGGATTTACCGGCTCAGTCTTTCGGAGGTGCTCATAGGGGTAGCGTTGCGTGCGTATGTTTGTAGGGACAAGTGTGCGTGCGTGTATGTGAGTGTCTGCGTCTGTACTGTGTAATTCGAAAAAAAAAAAAAAAAAAAAACTCACCCTTAGTGTTGTGACGCTGACAGGGTTTGGACAAAGTTTGGCCCGGTCAACACTAAACGATCGTAGTCCGCGTCCTCATCGGAGAGAAAAACGAGAGCCAGGTATAGCGACAGGATCCGGACATCCCTACCGAGTTCTGGACAGATTGTCCATGGTCCACGCAGAACAATGTGAAACCTTGCACAGTTGCACTTGCACATGCTCTCAGATTAGGTAAACCATGCGATCAGCATTACAGTCACAGGATTCAGTCACTGGCTCACTGCTCAAGTGCCCATCTTCTATTCTGAAAAAACAAAAAGTGTTCATCTTCTTGCCTTTATCCACAGCCTTGAGCCTTCCTACAGAGCAAGCAGATAAGAGACCTTATCCCATTTCCATGGCGATTGTGGAATGGTGTCGTCATGGCACCATAGGCATGGCACAAGTTGAGCGAATTTCGTTAGAGCCTGCAACAAACGGCTGGAGTTTATTTGCCGTACACGAAACGAACAGTTCATCCATATCTATAAAAGATCTAATGGTCCTACAAATTTGACTTAAATTCAGCAATGGTAATCAGGCGCTCAATTTAAAATCAGCAGAAATAGACAAAAATTTGACTCAGGACGATACTAAAAAGATTTGGTCAACTTTAGACGTCGCTATTTTGTGGCTATAAAAAGGTGCGTCGCTAGTCAGTAGTCCGAGGGAAAAAGGAAAAAAAAAAAAAAAAGGCTCGAGTTCGGCCATGGCGACGCGATGGCAGCGCTGCGCGCAGTTGCTCTCGTCCCACCCTTACCACTCCGCAATATCATCCGCGCCGTGCTTTGGTCTCGGCACCCACGACGACGACGCCGACGGTGATCATGGCGCCGCCGCGGGCGCCGTTGCCGCCGGCAAGTTCGAGCTTCCCCGGGGCGCGCTCTCCGCCACCGACCGCTTCTTCGTCTCGCCGGCGCGAACGGCCTCGCTCGTCGGCGACGACGCCGGCGAGGGCGAGCGCGACCTGCGGGCGGCGGCCGTGCTGGTGGAGACGACGTACTCGAGCGATCCTAGGGGGAAGTTCTTGGAGTCCATGGAGGAGATGGCGGCGGCGTACGGAGCGGAGGGGATGCCGGCGCCGGAGTACCGGGAGTTCATGGACGAGCTCCTGTCCTGCTACCTGGAGCGCAACGACCGCGGCGTCCACCAGCATGTCCTCGCGGCCTTCGCCGAGCTCACCGCGCGCCGGTGGCCGACGGCGAAGAGGCGGCGGCCGCTCCGGGGACTGATGAAGATAAACCCCTGCGTTTCAGGCTCCTGATGGTAGTGATCAGATATTCAGAGTACTACACAGTACATCAAGAAGCAACTAGTAATAGCACTAGAGATTCTTCGAGCTCTTTAGTAACTTTTGTTACTAGCTCGGAGCTACACTTGTAACAGGCCGGCTCAGTTAGCATGTTAAACAGCCGGATGATGAGCAGATAATCGCCGGCAGAATGGCCACTTCATTAAAAGAAACACTAGCAGGAGGTCAAACTCTAACATCTGTATTCTTGAACTTTAGTGTTTTATAATTGGGAAAAGTCTATTTTTCACCATTCAACTGTTACAAAAGTCTGATTTTTAACCTCAAACTACAAAACCGGATACCAAAGGCCCTCCAACTATCCAAACCATTCAAAATTGAACCTTTGGGTGGTTTTAGATTTTCTAAAAATAGCAGAAATGTTATTTAAACTTTAAAAAACCATAACTAATTCATTTTGGACCCAAAAAATATGAAATCAGTGCCAAAAGTTCTCTTAAAATGTAACCAACCTATTGACACATCATTTAATGTTATTTTGGTATTATATATTTATATTACTAGTGTCTTATTGTTTTTTAAAAAATAATTAGAATAAAAATAAATAATATGCAAATAACTTCTAATGGTGCACCAACATGTAGGTCACATTTTTAGAAAAAACACTTGCACCAGATTCTAATTTTTCTAGTTCAAAATAAATTAGTTATGAATTTTTTAATACAAAATTATTTTTTATTTTTTTTGGAAAATACAAAACCACCTTCAAAACCACCCAAGGGGCTTGCACAGTTTGGATAGTTGGAGGGTGTTTAGTGTCCAGTTTTGTAGTTGTGGGTTGAAAATCAGACTTTTGTAATAGTTGGAGGGTGAAAAATAAACTTCTCCCTTTATAATTTGTCGGATGGCAAGAGTCGATAAGCCTGAAGCTATAAAATCTCGAGTCTGACTTGTTGATAAAAATGTACACAGTTCTCTTGCTTGATCTAGTATTTTTCCTGGAGACAAGTCAAATTTGAGAGTTACTTTGACAAAAACGTGTACGGAGTACCGTAGACAGGGGCACCCGTCCGTCCAGAGGCACATGGACGACTTGTGATACAATGTACAATCTTGCTGATGCACAAGATAAACCTGCTTATCTGAAGTTCCATAAGCAAGCTGTCAGCAGTAATCTTTCACATTGATCAGCAGCAATATGCACGGACAACATATTTTACATCAGGCTACCCAGTGCAACGATCAGAATAAATAAAGATTCATAAACTAGATGTTGATTTGGCGTCAGTGGTGATACGTCGCAGTCTAGGCGCATATTTACAGATCACCACGAGCAAGTTGGGAAGAGCCCCCCCCCCCCCCCCCCCGACTTTGTGAAGATAACCCATCAGCAACGGAGAAGATGCTGGTGCTGTCTCGGTCTGATTTCCCCCTCTAGCCAGTACAAATGGAAGCGGGCTGGTGATGCTAAAACCAAAAGAACCCGACCGCTTCCACAAGCAAAATGCAAAATTCCACATGTATCCTCAGTTATGATTTACTCAGATTCATCCTCTGCAACGAAGTGTGCAAGATCATCTTCAGAGCCCGAGAAAGCAATGTCAGGTTGCTTAACCGGCGTGGGCCTTTGCCTCAGTGTCTTCTTTGTCATTGGTGGAGGGGTGGCCTGACCTGGACCTGGATGCATAGCCTCTTCGTCGTTCTTCATGTTTCTTTGACTCCGACGGAGCCCTTGCCTAGGCCTAGGCTTCTCCTTTAGCAAACGGGCAGCAAGACGAGTTCTCTTGCGCGGCACAAACACATCCTCCTCTTCCAAGTCACTTGTGATGGGATCAGAAACATTATTGTCTCCATCACTATCAGCAGAGTTACCATCCTGGTCAGTATAGTCTCTATCTTCCTCATCGCCAGAGCTCAGGTCACTTAGGTACTTGGCATCATCCAGTCCTCCATCTTTGTTACCCTCAGAATTGATGTCAGAACTTCCATTGGCTCCTTTGTCTCCCAGATGTGAAGCACGCTTCTCTTTTCCTCCTGCCTCATACAAATCGTGTTTTTTTGCTTTCCTGCGAACAGGTACAATAAGTCAGATAAAGAAAGGAACAATTCCTACAATATCAAAGATGATTTAGACATTATTATTAACTTATCGAGATTGAAAGTTATAGTTCATGTGATGATATCTCTTTGAAATTTAAAAGGCAGCTTCAATTCCCATTTCCCAGAGTTTTCTATACACTATATAACAATTTTTACAAACAAACATGCCAAGTATTGATCATCCTTGTTAACCTAAGAAGATAGGCTGTATTCCGCAATGGGCTAATGGTATTGATAAAACACTAAGGAAATATAGAATGGTATGAACTTACGATGCAGCTTTTATCGCCTCCTCAATCGAATGATCATAATCAGCTGCATGCAAAACAAATCAAAGATGAGAACAAAGAAAGGGGGTCCACACATTTTTTAATCCAATCAGAATAGAAATGGGAAGATGCAGCAGAAATAGCAAATGCTTTTATACTGTGTGTTCTGCATAGCCAACCCCAGGGGTCCGAAATCTGACGCCCAGGAGTGCTATCAGGACCAGCCAGCTGGCCATGGTGCAAAGCAAATAGGCCTTAAATGGTTTAAGATATTAAAAGAATGTTTATGGATGTATCTATAGAAAATGTCAGAATGAGATTCTGACAGACGCCGTGTTCGGATGGCTGGCTGGAGCACCAGCCAGCGCTAGCTTCCTTCGGATGCGGGGAGTGGGGACAGGCTCCAGCTGCAGCTGCCAGCAGGCAGCACCCACCACCCAGCCGAGTCTCCAGCCCTGCCGATTAAGGGCAACCGAACAGGCTGAGAGTAACCATCAAGCTGATATTTGCAAACCTTTTGGGCTCTTGGCCAGATAAAAGTAATCATAAAAGATTTTATTTTTTATGGCCTTTTGTGTATGTAGCTGAAATGATTGACCAAGAAGATGCTTACAGTAATTGTAGTTGACAGGCCTACGATTACGCAGTGAACGGGTCTGGAAACTGTTAGCAACAGCTAAAAGTTTGTCCTTCTTCTCCTGACGTTTCAAGTCCCTCTCTTTTTTCTGCAGGCAAATCAGAAGCACAAAAAAAATATGTGATGCAAAATCAGCTATTCCAAATGTAGTGTAAGTAATATTGTTTTTTTAAGGCCTCGAACTAGTTACAAAAGAATAGGTGGAAGTAGATAGGAACTTAAGAGCCATATCAGCCAGTGTTTACCTTTTGTAACTTCTCCACAGCTGGAATGATCTCTGCCTTAAGATGCTCTGCAATAACAGTTTCAGATCGACCCTTTCTGGATAACTTCTCCTGTCAAAATCTTATGTCAAGTATAGTGGTAAAATATAAGCACGCATGAAAAATATATCTGCAGAAGCTCTTACTGATATCTCAAGAAACTCGTCCAGGTTAGTTGCAACTGTTTCCCAGCGAATGTTGATATCTGGTTTTGTCAAACGGCCATTCTTTCCTTTCCAGTTCTGCTTAAAATTAACTGTTACATCTTCTGTATATAATCTATGGCCAATAGTTGAGTCACCATCATACCTAACAAGCAAAAAGATTTCATATGGCAAGGTCAGGAAAAAACATAATGACAGGATAAGAAATTTAAAATGAAAATAGTCGAGGTCTAGAACTGAAAGATGAACATGTATACACAAAATGGAAGAGCTCTTAGTGTATAGAACTCAAAACTCTGGTTAGCAGCTATGATCTCACTACTGGCCTATAAAAAGGCCCCCAAAAAAGAAATCTTTCTTTACCATTGAACATATGAATCAGATCAACCACATTAACTAAGCATAGAAACGAGAAACACAAGGATAAATTTGAAGCACGAATTGATAACCCTTTTGGTATATTGTAGTTATCAAAATGCATATTCACTCAACATAGTCGAATCATTATTGCATTTCAAATCCACCCTGAACCTTTTGTTTAAAATTTTTCACAAGTCATCATATCAGCCTATTCTACTTCCAGAAAGATACATCATCGCATCAACTTAAATTGTGAATCACAAAACTTTATTGACCAGAGATGATAGATAAAGGATTAGGCAATGAAAATGAACAGAAAACGACTTACCAGTATACAGTCCCATTGCTTCCACTCCCAAGTTTATCTTTCCTAAAGTTGGAAATATTAGCTCCTTTCTTCATTTCGTCATTAACATACCATACTGCATCATTTTGCTGTATGATATATAATTTCAGTCAGGTTAAAGCACAGTAAGCTTGTGGATTTTTTATTTATTAAATTAGGAAGGCCAACCAAAATGCCCAGCTTGCTGAAATTTAACCAATCAAAAGCATTTTTTCCACAACTGGAGTACCTCAGATCGAACGTCACAAAGCGCTTTCAGTATTAACATCCGCTTGATTGGATCTTGCTGCTTATACGTCTCAACTTCCTTCCTGCGTGCAAAAATAGTTTGCAACGATAAAAACATCAAAACATTAGACAAATGCATTGGTGCACGTACACATACCCTGGATTACTTTTGAATGGGTTTGCTCCTTCAGCAACCTAAAACCAAAATAATATCAAGGTTTGAGCAAACTCTATTGTAATCACATCACAGTGAATGGCAAGACATGCAAACGTAACATACCCAGGACCACCAATCTGTTAGCTTCTTTGAAGTTAATATAATCCATCCATCCTCATCCTTGAGATTTTTGTTAACTGGAGGTATCCCCTGACATAATTGGTAGTAAATATGAGCAAACATCTCAAAGAAACATGACATGGTGCAAGATAGAACAATGTAGGGTGATTACATCAGCGAAAAGACAAAATGTGCTAAAAATGCCTAGCCACTTGAAATTTGGTCTCCACATGTGCAGAGCGACAATACAACATAGAGCAACTGATGCAAATATTTGGTAACTATATGCAAACAAGGCAAGATGGTCTATAGACTGAGAATGTGTGCATGCCAATACTATCCCTAGTTGGATACGAGAGGAATATTCATAGCTACAAGGAATCATCTTGATATAAAAGAAATGAATGTTACCACCTAATCCAAAAGAATAAATTAGACAGACACAATCTTCCATTCAAGGGGAAGGGGGGGCCATTCCTGGAACCAAATGATACGAACAAGCTCTACCACTAGACATAAGAGAAAAACAAAACATTATTCATCTGTCTCTGAAATTTACAGTGATTCATGATAGCACAAACAAACATATCAAGTCATCAACACAGAACTTGTTCCTCTACGCAAACAGTCAGACCTTCCATGTATGGTGATATGCACCTGATCCGAAATGGGAATGCAGACCCGCACAGCCACACGCACAAGTGGATACCAAATCATGCACAAACGCTCCAAAAGAATGTGAAACCAACATACGAGAACCACGGCCCAGGTGGGCAACAGACAAAAAACAAACCCACTTTCAAGAGGGCGATGTGGATTCGAGCGAGGTTGCGGTCGTTGGACGCGAGCGCCGTCTCGATCTCCTCCGCCGAGAGCCCCAGGTCCGCCTTGATCACCGGCTCAAACACCTGGAACGCACGAACCACAGCCGGAATCCAATGAATCGCGCACAGAAGCCCGAATCCCCCCGAACGATCCGCGGATCGCGAGAGAAAGAAGAAACCCTAAGCTCACCTTGAGGAAGTGGAGCACGGATGCGAGCTCCCAGCGGCGGCGGAGGAGGACAACGGGGTCCTCAGAGGCTCCGGGGGCCTCATCGGGAGCCGGCGCCCTCGGCGGCTTCGCCGGCAACGGTGGCGCCCTCGCGCGCTTCGCCGGCGAGGCCATTGGGGAGAGCGGGGTGGGCGGGAAGGGGAGAAATTTTTGCGGGCGTGAGGCGGGACGGGGAAGAGGCGGGGGGCGAGACGGCACTGTGGGGTTCGGCGGTGGAAGCGGTTTTTATCACTGGCTTGTGCGGGCGACCGGGCGCCATGGGCTTGGGCTGGGTTTCCCTCATTCTTCAGCCCGGCGGCGGCGGCGGCGCACCTAAATGAAAGCCGCGTCGGATCTGTTTTTTTTTTTCGGACACGTCGTCGGAATCCAACTCATGTAGCACACAAAGGGAAAGAAAAGGGGATGAAGGGAGCATAGATGTATTAGGGTTAGGATTCATGTTACCTGTGTTGCTCGCCGGAGTTGAGGAAGGTTAAAAAAGGGCCGTTATGAGATCTATTAGAGTTAGGGTTTAATGTTACCTGTGTTGTTGTCGCCCGTTGGAGTTGAGGAAGATCCAGAAAAGACCGGCAGTCATACGGCGCGACGTAACGCCGCCTACAACGGTGGCGCGAGATGGCGGTTTGACGGCGCCGGTTATGGGAGGCATCAAACTTGGTCGGATTTAGCGATGGAGATCGGGGAAGTGGGAGTAGATCCATCTACGAAGGCGGCGTAGAAGCTGGAGGAGGGGGAGGGGCGAAGCTCAAATCTAGGTCTGAGTAGAGGGGAGAAGGTGAACCTTGAGCGCGGAGGAAGAAAGGAGAAGTTATTTATAAAGGGGGAGCATGGATTAATAAACTTGAACGAGGGAGAGCCCACCTTGTAGAGACGGGGCAAGATGACATCAAGGTTTTGGCAGTGAAGGGGGTTTCATCACTCATACAAGAATGAGGTGTCATGGGCCTAGCTAAGGCTTGGGTTCTAGGCCCAATCAACGAGAGACAAGATTGAATAAGTGATATAAGACTAGGTTAAATGGGTTCATATTGGACTAGACTCACCTATGCTAGGCCTAAATAGCAAAGCATTGGTTAGTGTCAAGGGTAAGTGGACACAAGCAATGAAAATTTCTCTTCTCGAAATAGGTGGTCTCAAAACAAACATCATATGCTACTTAGTCAAGTGAAGATCAGTAACAAGTGGTTCATGTTGGCTACCATTTGGTTAGGGACCGTCGTTGGGAGTAGTTTATGGCAGTGGCGGAGCCACCAGTATGGTGAGCCATGGCGGCCGCCAAACCTACCGGCCGGCGAACCCACCCTCGTCTCGCGCTAGTTTCCAGCCAGATGCGCAGCCATGGATGCTTGGAGGTCTGTTCAGTGGAGACCGAGGTAGAAGAAAGAAGCTGAAATGTTTAGTCTTCATACTTTTATATTGTGCCTTTAGAGTTTAGATTAGACTTTTGGGCCATCTGTCCATGACCAGCCCACACACGAAACTATAGCCATAGTTATTAGGACGGGACCGGGCATCGAATCGGCCAGGCCATCAGTTCACGGTTTGATTGGTTCAACCGGTTAGACCGCCGGTCCAAAACGGTTCAAATAGAAGACGTTTCCTAGTAAAAATCAGCAACACAAGTGTAGCGTAGTGATAAGTTCCTTCACTCAGGAGGATTGGGTCGTGGGTTCGATGCCTGGTGGCTCCCTTTAAAGGGGTATTTTTGTTCCTCTGCACGCCCCAGTGCGGAAAACTAGTGCCAGCAGCGGTTCGTTGGCGGTTTGAGTGACAGGTTTTTAAGGAAAACCGCCTAGTATAACCCGGTTCGAGCGGCCCAATAACGGTTCAATTGCAGGACAGTCTTTTACGCGAACCAAACCGGCTGAGGCTCCGGTTCCCGGTTGGACCGGTCGAACCGGCCAGTCCAGTCCTAATAACTATGACTATAACAGATAGATTTTTCCGTATAGATGAGCCCATGAGCGTCAAAATTGGCGAGGCGCCATCGTCGTCTCCCCTCAATCCATCATTTCGTCGCCCACTATTCGTCCATCGTTTCATCGCCTCCGCAGTTCGCCAGATGCGCGATTGCGGCAGGCATGGCCAGTGAGTCTCGGTCTCGATACCGTGAAAATAGAGCCGCACAGTTAATCTTCGCCTAATCCTCCTGGAGAACATGATGGTGCTGCATCTGCCATGATGCCTTAAAACATGGGAGGATGAATTTTTCTCGCCCAGCTCGTGTACATACACTATATTCATCTAATCATCTATTTACCCGTGCTTATTAATTTCGTACAATTGTGATATTTCATAGTGGTTGGTAGACGCAAGGAGCTTAGATTGCTTGATATGGCACCAAGAGACTAAGGAGAGACTCTGTTGGAGATCACAGTTCAGGACTACGTAGGAACTATTATTTGGGAGCAAGTGTAGGTGACACTAGCGTCAATTGAGATGTCTCCCTTGAGCGCATGAAGAATGAGGGGACTCAATAGCTAGAACTATGGTTATTGGCAGACCTGCATGAAGTCCTGTTTGATAGGTCAGGACCGAGAAAAAATATTAAGTAACAATGGGATTTACATGACAATATCCTAATCATACCCCCAAGGCAACAAAAAAAGTACAGACATAGCATAGTTTACACAGGTGAACAAAAATTTGAAACACATGTACCGTGAAGAGAACCAACTCCCAACACCTCAAGGAATTGAGACGTATCCACACGAAAAAAGCATGAGATGCATGTTAGCATGTGTGATCACACCATTTATTAGCTTATTAAGAGACTTACTTTGGTTGTTTATAATCTTGGAAGTTTTGTTATCTTTAGAATCTAGTAGTTGAAAAAGCTCAAAGGTAGAAAACCTTGATAAATGTTAACGCATCCTGAAAGCAGTAGGATTATTTCATTGAATGAAAGAACCTCCAACAGTTAACCCAGAGAGAAGCACAGAGCCATTCTATATAGCAAAACAACCATAAATCACGGTGTTTAATTTAATGATATATCACGGCATGTTAGAACTTACTAGAAGGGACAGTATCTCAGGTCCAAAGGGTACATATCGAAGAAGAAGAAACCAAATCCCTATTCGTAATAGGAGTACCAGCAGATGTACCTTGAAGGCTTGAACTAGCTCTGTTCTTTTCTTTTGAGCAAAACTCCTCTGTTATGTTCTGTTCTGTTCGTCACTTCTTCTGTGTGGCCACAAGAGTAGTCAGCACATGGGCTCAGTGGGCCAGAAAAGGTCGAACAAGTGAGCTCTCTCAGCCCATAATGGGGAGACTGAAATACCTGTCTTGGCTCCAGAAAAAAAGGTGAAAAATAATCATCATTGCCAGTGTGAGCATAGAAATATAAATGGATTGTGAACGTGGACATTTTCATGAGGGTGATCAGGTGATGACAGCTCAAAACCTGCAAACTGCTTTTTTTTCCCATTTTTTTTTCTTGGATGGGGGCGAACAGTCTGATGATGATCAGACTCTGATGATCACACCACACCTCTTGTGCAGCATCTGCAACGCACAGAAAACTGGCTGGCCCACAACTAAATCCCCAGCAATAAATAAAATCAAGATCCAGCTAAAAGATCTCCCCGCTCACGCATGAAACGCAGCTAGCCGTATGGCTGGCAGTCTGAGATAGATGATGGAGGCGCCGCGTGACACACGCAGGCTGCTATCTGGCGGAGGGAGGCTCCATCCATCGCCGTGGACACGGCTGCGCAACGGGCCGGGGAGAGGCGGATGTTTGCGTTATAGCCGCTAGCTCGCCGTCCACTGGGAAGGGCTGCATGGGACTCGCTCCCGGACTTGCTTTGGCGTGTTGTGTTCAGCGTGTCTAGTTTCCATCCCCATCCACTGCAGCTACGGTGTATCCCGACGGCGCGCCGGCCAGTGGTTTCCAGAGCTAGAAGCCGAACAAACAACGTGTCCCGCGCCGCGAGTAACGTCCCCTCCCCTCGCCGCCCCGGCTCCCGGCTCCTCTCTTCTTTTTCCTCCAAAACCCGTCCGGTCCGGGCTCATCTGCTCACGTTTCAGACACCCCTCCCTGAGCAGCTGAGCCTACCGCTCTCCGTCCGGCCAGCGTCCGTCCCCGGCCGGATCGGAGACGCCGCGCGCACCGCCGGAAAGCCAAGCCATCGTCTCGCCCCCCGCGGTCCATCTGCCGGGCGAAGCTGTCACGGTCACGGGCCAGCAGTAACAGGCCTCACCGCCGCCGCCGCCGCCTGTGGCTGCGCACGCTCCCCGACATGGTCCACGCGCCGGAGGACTACGGCGACGGGGCCGACGAGCACGGCGTCCCGCCGGGCACCTACCAGGCGCTGGAGCGCCACCTCCCGCTCCGCCTCCGCGCCGCGCCACGCGACGGGAAGCTCGCCGTCATGCGCCGGATCCTCCAGGGGCTCTACCCGCTGCGCGACGTCGACATGGTACGTACACACAGCTAGCGCATCCAATTCCAGGCCGGCCGGCCGTCGACGTTCTTCTGTATCGTGACGACACTGACCGCCGGAGATTTTTGTGGCTTGATCGTGCAGAAGCAGAACCCGTTGTTCTATGATCACCTGTACCGGGAAAGCATCAGCTCGTACCAGGTTTAATTAACTCGACACTTCACCCTCTGTATACACAAGTTTCTATTACTATTTTTTTAACACACACACACACACACACACACACACACACTTGTTTGTTACTAAAGACCTTTTAGGAGAGTGCCATATGTGTTATATCCCTAACTTTGCAAGGGTATTCATTTATTTCTTCGTTTAATGATAAGATTTGTATATATCATGACAACTATAGCCAGGGTGATACACTATATAGGTTAATACTCACATTGATAGTAATTAGCTACGGTGCTATACAGACATTTCTTATATGATCAAGGCAATGCTACTTTCAAGTGTGCCTTCTACATTATTTTGAAAATCCTAGGCAGCTATATGTACACACTTGGTGTATGGTTTTGGACTTCCACAAGATTTGTATCACCTAAGCTTACTTAATTTTCTATTTTGTCTACTTGTTTTAATTTGGAAATTTGTTAAAAACACTGGAACCACAATTTTGTAGCATGCACTGCAGAAAGAAAAGTCTTTAGATTAGGTTTTGTAGACAATACATTTTATGGAATTTATTAAATATTTGTAAATACTTCTGCCTTTCCATCTCTTTAATACTTATGGTATTTTAGTTTCTTACAATATGCATACATATCACACTGTTTTGCAGCCACTATACCGTGAGATATACAACATGAATCCATCAACTTTCTTCGTGCCATCATTTCTCCAAGCCATAAGAAGCAACAATGAAGCCGGCTTTAGGAGCATAATGGCAGAGCCAGCACCTGGACTATTTGTATTTTCTATGCTACAACCAGCCTTTTGTCAAATGCTAAAGGCCGAGGTTTGGAGTTGCAATTAAGAATGACATTTTCCCATTTTTTCTATATAATTAATGATCTTGCAATTGAACCTAAGTATGTTTATCATATGTTTACAGGTTGACCATTTTCAGCATCATTTAAGATATGCAAGGAACCAAAGGATGACAGTGAGTCAGTGACCACTACCATTGGTGAGAATAAATATGGTGTCGATCTTTCTGATTTTGGCCTAGAAACAATGCTAGACAACCTCTTGAAGGACTTCCTGTCTCCAATTGCTACAGGTTATTACTTTTTTAAAATGATTGGTACTAAGATATATATTCTGTATATGAATTATATTTTTTAATATAAAAAGCATTCTATGTATGATCTTGATTATGCAGTTCTTTACCCTGAACTTGGTGCATCATCATTGGACTCGCACCAATCTTTTGTTACTGGCTTTGCTAAAGATCAAGGAGAAGGTCTCTCTCTCTCTCTCTCTCTCTCTCTCTCTCTCTGTGTGTGTGTGTGTGTGTGTGTGTGTGAAGCAGATCTATGATTACTTAGTGTAAAATGCATGGTATTAACACTATCTTGTTCCTTCTAAAGTCTTTCATCATAACAAGAGCTAGACTATCATATATGGGATTGTTAAAAATGATTTCTGCTATAAATCCCTGGATGACTTTATGATATTATTATATTTGTTTGTTTTTTTTTGTTACCCAGTATATGCTTGTATATAATGATTAATGCATCTCTAGTTCACCACTGTGCATAACTTTTAATATATACAATACACTAAATATTTATAAACATTGTTTACTTAATGCACATCTCATTTTTCTATGTACACTATATATTCTTACTTTAGTTGGTGTTTTACGTATATTGAGAACAAATATTTTTGAAAGAAAGATTAGAAACAAATATTATAATCATTCTATCTTTATTTAATTTTTTCTAAACAATAGTATCTGGAGATTGTAGGGTTTCATATTGATGACTCCGAGGTCACGCTGAACGTTTGTATCAATGAAGAATACATTGGTGGCGACATGTACTTTTGTGGTGTTCGTTGTATGAACCATATTAATAGTTCTGAACCACGTAATCAGGTATTTGGTGTCTTCCATATAACTTATATACATATGTAATCTTTTAGTGGATTCAGACATCAATTGTTAATATAATGGACTATATATGTACCAACCATTTTTACCCATATATCATGGAAACAATATGTTTAGAGGCATTCTAGCTAGATCTGAGTTTTTATGAGATTGAGGGTATATGGCAATTGTTTATTCCATTTATTTGAGGAGAATTACCATTTAATGAAGCATCATTAAGATTAAGCCATTATAATTATGCCCTTTGCAACTATAGTTCATGCTGCAAACCAATCACCCAATCCTATTACACTTTTTGAGTTCAAAGAGATCAAGCCTGTCACGACTATTTACCCACAAAAAGATTGCACATACATTCATCAATTAGTGTTAATTTTTGGATGTTCATGCATAAGCTTAAGCTTTCACTTGGGCTTGATTCAAAGGCAGGATATGATTCCATCGTCCCACAAGGGCATCATCACTAAGGGAAATGCCTAGGATAGGAACATGATCCAATTAGAGTAAAATATACGCCATCATGTGTGACTACTAAAGCCTACACGCTCAAAGTCTTTGCCATATGTTTGCACAGTGACCTATAATCATAAGGGTTCTTGATACCATATGTAACGGTTTGGGTTGGGATACATAGTTTCTTTTTCTTTTTTGGTATGAAAGCACATCAAGAAAAGGAAGGACTTAGTTCAATAAACACTCAGCTCAACAGACGAACATGACAGCTCTGGCTCGAGGAGATGATGATCCTCAAGAAGATGATGGCAAAAGATGGGTTTCGATTAGAGCCATCCGCAAACCGCAACGCAACCAACCCAGAAGTACCTTCCATTTTGTTTTCAAACATTTTGTACCTAGTGACCCATATAAACCATGAGTATATGATGCCTTGGTTGGTCCATTATCTCGTGCACAATGGTTAACAAAAACTTATCTATACACAATGTTATCTCATATAGGTTGTATCAACCTCAACCAGTCCTACCTCTTTCATGTACATTCTTGTGCATGCTCCCTAGCTAATTAGGAAATATAATAGGTTCATTTTAATTAGTTCACAAATTTCATAACAATGATGAAGTGAGCAGTTGCAGTTGTCGGTCAAACCTTAGCAGCCATGTTTTTGGAACGTTGGGAACGCGGAACGAGAATGTGGAGCGCCATTTGATGCAAACATGGTACAAAGGGGGTATACTTATTCTGTATGTTCCAATTAGAGATGGAACACGTTCCAAGTGTCGCCGAAACGATATTCCCGGAATGGTGCTTTGGAACGAGGAACTGTGGATGTATTGATAAGTAATTTATACCCTTTCAGCTGAAGATGTGTCTTTGAGCCATAGAAGGTCACCAATCAATGGTGACCATTGAGTAAGCATCATTTTTGTACAGATGGCATAGCACACATTCCTTTCTTCATGATGAAGTTCCCGCTTGTTCCTGACAGCATCAGATCACATTCCATAGATTTTGGGACGAAGTTCCCACATGTTCTCGTTCCTCGTTTCGAGTCAAAGTTCTCGGAATGTGGAACATGCTTCTACTTTGTATGTCTTCTAATTAAACTGATTCCTTTAATGCCGTACTAGGAGAAGAATCTCACTAATGGAATATTGTAGGACTCCTTTGGTACCATTAACAGGTGGCATGGGGTAAGATGGGACCAGAATATGCTTCCCCCTACATCCTGCTATCTTAACATTGGACCAAACGAATTAAAGATTGATGAGACATCTTGCATGCCTTAGCGATGGACGAGTCAGAGCCCCGACCCCACGATGGATCGGGTCGAAGAAGCTACAAACATGGGACAACTACATAGTAGAAAAGGAACGAGTCAAATCTAAATTTCAACCCTTGATGTTCCAATGCAATATAATGGAATAAATCGGCCATAATTAAAGCAATTCACAAGTTTTGAAGAAGCACACAAGTTCGATTTGCATGGATCTTCCGACCCCAAAAACAGATAAGGGAGGAAAGAAAGAAGAAAGAGCAAAGATCAGAATTTTGGATGGATCTTCTAAACAACAAGCAAGAAAACAAAGAAAAGAAGCAAGTATGATAGACCTCCTCTATTGTGAACTTGTCCATCATTGGAGATCAGCTCAAATTATCAATGGCTTGGCACATTTGTCCTCATTGAGTAGTAGCTGACATAGATGAGGGTTCAACAAGGACATGCCGACTTGATGTCTAAAATTGTTATTAGTAATTCTCAATGGTATGCCTTTACTGCATGCATCATTGTTTAGTGTAAACACCAAATTTCGATAAGCAAAGTGTGGTTGTGGAAGGCTAAGATCATGATATTTCTAAACCTTGGTTGTTGTAGCATAATCATATTGTGGACCAATGTCATATATGCTTATATGCCTTCATTTTGGGTACACACAAGGCTCCACATATTAAAATTGTCCTTGTCCCTAGTCAAGTATATTATCACTTATCAAGATCCCGTCACACCAACCCTTTGGCATGGGCCCCATCAAAGGACATTCCTTGCGTGTTTCCTTCCTTATGGGAAGTTTTCCATCGATTGGCATCCTCATCTTGAAGCCATTACATACTCTTGATCTCAATGCTAATATGGGGGTGAATATATGTCAAAGCGCTACCATCAACAAAATATATACAGAACATGGTGCCACTTGAACTCAAAACCTAATATTCATTGAGTTATGCAATGTTAGCTTTTAACTTCATTATATAGAGTCCTACACTACCTATTTTAAACTTCAAAATTTGAGGTTTCAGTATTGTTGATCCACAGTGTCAAAGGATCCTCTTCCATTTTCACTAAGTTGGAAAGTGAAGCTCCTATACCCTAGTCACAACTATTGGTATCAATAAACATGGTTATAGAATCAATATGAACTCATTATGTTACAATCATCCCCTCGACTAAGTTGGGAAAAATAAAGATGGTCAAAATCATGAATTCCTTCTTTCAAAAAGGCAAGAACCCAAATGAATGACATTTCCTATCAACTGGATTTAAGTTTGTTGTGTCGAGAATCTATATAGGAGATGTGAGTCCCTATCTTAGGGAATTTCTAATAAGAAGCTAGTGACTTCATCATTGTTGGTAATATGGTATGAGTGGATTTTACTAAGTTGACCATAGATGGTTATAGCAATCTAGTCCACAACGTAAGTGACATGATCATTTTCTTTATTCTTGTGACAAAGAATATCCTTATAATGAATAACCAAGCAACTAAGACGTCGTTGACTCCATCAGTGGCCCTAAACTAGAAAATATCATACACATTTGTCCATAATTCTCCCTTTTCAGGGAAATGTGGAGTCATGCCTTCACATGATTAAGCATATATTGATAGCCTTGGACATTCACCAC
Source organism: Digitaria exilis (assembly GCA_015342445.1). Classification (NCBI taxonomy): domain Eukaryota; kingdom Viridiplantae; phylum Streptophyta; class Magnoliopsida; order Poales; family Poaceae; genus Digitaria; species Digitaria exilis. Next base: position 1,205,936 of record JACEFO010001768.1, on the reverse strand, counting down.
TCTCCCCATCAGAAACCAATGCGAAGAGCACCAAATGTCAACATTCAGTAGACACAATGCCTAACACAAAGAGTTTAGAGGAAGATTTAGTCCCCGATGACTTACATTTTTTTGAACAATTGGGGGGGGGGGGAGATCCCCACCTACTTTCATTGATCAAAAGACCCCGAGCAGGGGCAATCACCATTATAGAGATCATCTCGGAGGTCCGAGGAGAAAAACATGAGATTGCCAAGGCCGAAAGAGAAAATTACAAACAACAAAGAAAGAGAGTAGCACATCTCCAAAGTCACTTTGAGAGTTTATTGCCAATCACCGAGTTGTCCAAGCTCCAAGCTTCTTACTTGCCAAAACTTGCACTGACCATTCACGAGCTCAGCTTCCATCGTCATCTAACCAAAGCGGGGCAAATACCCACCATGGCCGTCTGGTTGCCACTCTTCATTATGCCCTCCAACGCCCTCCGAGGAGAAGGTGAGAGTTGAAGGGGGGAGGATCACCATGAAAAGAACAAGCCCATGTCCTTGCTAACACGGCTTCAGATAGAAGAGGAAACCATAATGGTCATTACATGTTGGAACACAAAAACACTCCCATGTACTTACGGTTGTAAGCGACACCAAGGTTTATCAGTTTGCAGCCAACTGCCGCGCACCACTGAGTTGACCATGTTGCCCCCAACGAGCTGTCCGCATCAAGCCAGAGCAGGGCTGACCTCACAATTTGCTAGAAGGTCAAGCTAACTCCGACGCACAGTGGGGGAAGGAAGCCCCAAAGGGGGGAGGGTCACCGATGAATGCAACTACCACAACCAAGTAGATAGGGTGAAGAAGAAGTCAGAAGCTCCGAAGCTGAGTTCGCTGGATCCTGGTAGCCACAATCAGAGCAAAGCGGAGCAAAGACAAATGAAGTTTATGATGGGAGAGGAGATCAGAGCACCACCCATGTCAAGAGGGAGAGTGTGCACCAGGCCGACGCCTCCAAGGAGGGGAGAGGCGCATAAGGGCATCACCACCGACGAGCTGGCAAGCAGCCCAGAAGCTTTCGCTGTGCAACACGACCATCCGACACACAACATCAGCCAGCAGCTAGCTGCATAAAGTGAGAAGCAGGTGGTGGCTGGTGTTTCGACCGCCGCATGAGTTGCTTGCGGGGATGGAGGCGGCGAGGTGGTGGGAAGGGCGTAGGAGAGGGACAGGGGCGGCGATGGTGAGGTGGCGAAGGGGAGGTGGAGGTTGGTGGTGGCGGCGAGGTGGTGGACAGGAGGAAAAAGTTGACGGCGGCATCGACGAGGCGGCGAAGGGGAGGGAAAGGGTGGCGCTGATGGGGGATAGGCGACAGAGGGGAGGAATAGGGTGGCGGTGGCAGCGCAAATCAGCGGCGCGCGGGACGCAGTTCGCGTTGGTCGCCGCAAAGACGAGGAGTCCCCCGCAATTGTTCCCACGAAACCCGTTCACTTGCCGACCAGCATAAGTAGCCACCCGGAGGGAGCAAATCCACCCATGTAGGGCACGGATCCGGCCACCATGGGACTGGATTTGGCCACGGGCTCGCCGGAGCAGCTGTAGGGGCAGCAGCCGGGCGAGAGGATATGGTGGGGAAAGAGTGGGAGAGAGGAAGGGAAGGTACCGGGGCGCTAGATCTAGAAGGGCATGGGGTGCATCCGGCCCGCTGGCGGCCTGAAGGGTCGGCTACTCGCCAGAACAGCAGCCAGCCATTCATGCCTTCTGGAAGGGGAGAAGAGGCTTCACGGGGAGGAGGAAAGCCCCGCCGCCGCCATCCTCATGCCTGCGCAGGCTTCTGGCAGGGGCACTCCAGCGACGGCGAGGAGGGAGGAGGCGAGCGGAAGGTTGGGTGGGCGGCGGCGGCGGTCCGCCTGAGTCGCCCTAGGGGCGACACGAGTGGGGAGCGGGGAGCCGTTTTTGCTGCCGCGTTCCTCGTTGACTTACATAACCTAAAACCAAAGGAAATAACATAGTTAAGGAATTTTCAGGCATGATCCATTATATCATAGGAGCAGGTGAAACCTATTGGATGACAAATTGAACTTCGCCCTGCGTGCTTCATGACAACTTCCCAAGACTCTCCCGCTACATGTTTGCCAGCACTCCATCACATATGTATGACTGCATCCATGCATACAAGAGCCCCAAATGCCAAAATTGGCTCCTATATTTTAGTCTTGAATGAGTACATAATTTATCAACCCTTTATACTCATATTCCCAACAACATTTGGCAGTCTGCACATGTTGAAATTAGAGGGCTACGCCCATGCTTGCCTTGTTGTGTTTGTAGTTTCACACATATTGGACAACCAAAAAGTTTCTGAGGTAGCCTGTTACATGTCAATATCCCAACCGTTCCAAGATACCTAGTTTATCTCTACAAAATGTCAGATGCAAAGCAATTTTTGGACGAACATTTTACACATGTGTGTAAGTGTAGCACTGCTTGCCCTCCCCCTCCCCAACCCCTAATTACCTCACCCTCCACCATTGCATATGGGGTATGACCTACAAGACAATCGAGATGTTTTATCAAAGGAGAAAGGTTCTTCTAGCAAGTGATTTCTACCATTCTATTTGTGACACCTATATTTGTGGTACGTAGTGACCTCTCATCTTTCCAATGCTAACATGTGTGTAATCTAAAAGTTGCCAACTTGTGAAGATGTTGCCCCAACCTTTGCCTCTATCAATTAACATTCCAAGGTGTACCATGTTAAATAATTCTCACGATGCTTTTTTTTGCATTGGGAAAGCAACGATCTCATCCTCACATAACTAGTTAGTCAAGGAGCCCAACCATAATAGTTCCTAAGATGCTAACTTATCCTTCCTTAATAGTTATCCTTTGTAACAGACTAACTGGAAAATGCCAATATGACAAAACTCGTCCTTACAAAGAATGTATTTTAGAAATTATTTCATTGGTTGGGAATGAGAAACAAATATAGAAAAATATCTTAATCTCTTAACCTACACAAATAAATTAAAAATGTAGTGCCACGAGAATGGTGGTCAAACTTAGTATACCACCTCACAAAAAGTAACTCAACGGACATCGATATCGACCTACATGATCACTTACTTGTTAACTATGGGTGCAACACACATTGCTCAACATGCTCAAATGGAGGCAATCTCCTTGCTATATATTCGTCGTACGTTGACATGTTTGTGATCAAGCAGTCATTAGCGAGTCCTACATGGTCCTCAGCATAGCCCATTAGTCAACGAAACACACATATGTAATCAAAATTGTCAATGGGTAGGAATTATTATTACTATGTTTTGCCTTTCTTATGGCATGTTCCCTGGGACAAATGTTCTCCATGCATGTTTCTTCATATATAAAATGTACTTTTAAAAAATTCAAGAAACTTTTTGCTAAATTAAATAATATTCAACTTGAAGATGTCTTTTATGGTGGCATGCAGGTGGTGTTGGTTCTTCTTTTGATTATTCATATTTGTCTATGTTATATACTAGTAAACATACATAGCTCCTGCTTGATGCTCTTTCATTTTTTTCTCTAGGAAAATATTCTGCACTTCCAAACGCTTGGACGGGCTATGCTTTATCGTGGTCGCCACAGGCATGGCGCCTTTCCCACAACTTCTGGACGTAGAATTCCTTTCGAAATGTGGTGCAGAAGGTTTGTATTATTATGACATGAGATTGATCTCATGGGGTGCAGAATTACTTATTACTTGTTGCTAGATGCCTTTAGTTGTAAGTATTTGATGGTGATGATTTCAATATTCTGGGAAGCTATATGTGTAAATCTTTTTCATAAATGTAGTCCTTTATTTATGCTAAAATAATTACAGAAAATCATGAAATATGAACATAACATAATCGCTGTAGGAGAAATGGTATGATACTCTTTTTTATTCCAAATATAATAATTTCATTATAACATTGACATGATGTCCACAATATAACACTTAGACTAACAATGTCAACTGATACATATATTATCTAAACTAGAAATTTACAAATTATGAATATATTCTTCATGGTGAATCTAGTAACATGATTCTTATATGTTGCTGAGTGTTGACCCATATGATATATTAGATATAGGTGGCAAAAATCGAAGAAAGCTATGAAGGTATATATGCCATGGAGTTTTTTTTGGGGGATATGTACGCAGTGGAGTTTAATCATAAAAAATAACCTAATGGCAATCTCTCTTTAGGAATCAACTTTTCTTTGTGACACTCTTTAGCCTTTAGGAATCAATTTTACTAGTTAGCATGTGGTGTCATGTGAATCCCTTCTCAGAGATATTGCTTTCAGTGTACCATTTGCAGTTTACTTTGTCACTGATCATGTGTGTTTTTCTATTATAATTGATTGGAACAATTGCTTGTCAACTGCGTCCCTTTATATGAAAGCATTCTTGAAAATGTTTTAAAACCTCAGGAATCATATTCCATGTTACAATCCTGGAATTATATTCACATGTAACACACCCTTCAACATTTACTCGTGCGTACATGAATAACTTGTATTTTCACCGCAGCAAGCTAAAACATGGTAGCGGTTCTTGTATGCAGCTCACTTTACAGGAGAATGTTTGAATACCAGACTGATTTTACTAGCTGGTGTGGCGAGTGCCGAGGCGAAGATAATTGAAGGGCCAGGCAAGGTGCACACCGGTAAGGTAAAGATGACACGTCGATTTTACTGTCTGGTGCTTTCTTTTTATAAACTCCGCTCTCCATTAAAATTTACGCATGTTTCTCTTATTTAATTTTAAACCCCCATATATAATTCAGCAATTTGCTGCAGCATATTATTTCACCTGTTAATTTTACCAGCATATATATAATCGTTCGGTAATTCAATCCCTGCCGATTTGTTTAGCGTGATAGACTACGATAGGCACCTCACTGATGCTGAACGTTGATAAAACATATATTAGAATTTCCATACAACTAAACAAACCTATTATTCTATTGCATGCTACTGATCATTTGGTAATTTCAACGTTTTGAAGTGAAAATGTTACACTAAACAAGTTAACATGAACATTCTAACTTTGTTTACAACGATAATTTTTTCAGGTTCATCCCGCCAGGATCGAAGAAATAGCTTTGGGATGCGTCATGCCATGCGTCCATCGTTGAATGCTTAATTCACAGATGCTGCTGCTGCTGCTAATCGCCTCCACAACCGGCCGGTCGTTGGCACTTAATAATGAATTGTTGAATATGGTTTTCTATGCGTTCATTCGCTGTTTTTCAGTTAAAAAATGTGTGACCCGACACCCGAGACATCAATGGTTAGCTAGCTCGATGAACTAGCCTATACTCATTTGAGAAGTGAAATGTCTTTACACATGCATGGCCGGCTGAAGCTAGGTTTGTGCATGCATGGATAATCTTCCTCTGGGATTTAATCTACGATAGATTGTCGTTCTCTCTTCCAACGAGGCGTATATATACATGTCCTTGACCATCCTCTCAAGCTTCATCCGCAGCATGGAGCCCATGGGTCCGTACAGGTAGAACCTGCGAGCTTCATGAGACAGCATGAGGTGTTCCAGCATCGGGAGGTAGGGGATCTCCATGTCCGCCGCGGATTCCTTGATGGGCAGGTGGAAGAAGGACGTCACGTGGAGGCTCCTCAGCAGTGGCGGATGGAATCCAGGCCAAGGCCTAGGGCCACTCCGTGGGCCGAATTCACTAAGGTTCGTGGGCCTTCAGGATGCTACAGTACCCCTAGTGCTAAAATCCGGCCCACGCCTGGGGCCAGTAGTGGCCCTAGCCTTCTGTCCGCCACTGCTCCTCAGCGACGGAGAGCTGCCATGCCATGCCATGCGTCGCACGTGAGTGATCGATCGATGAGAGTTGAGGTCAATGAGTGTATGTGTATCGATCGACCATACCTTGCGGCGAGGTAGGCCAGGAAGTCGGCGTCGACA